>NJDD01003453.1:0-64924 GCA_002245505.1 Calephelis nemesis
CTAAATTTGCTATATAACATTGTTGCACTTCTTTATATATTCCTATTTCTATGAATTCGACACCCATCCATTAGCTGCAATTAGCTGTTTTCAACACTGACAGTTGACACTTGACAGTTGAAAGACGAAACTCGAAAGTCAAATCAAAAGTTATGAGGTAGGAAAATAGCATAGAAATATGAAAATGGCAAATAATGAAATGTGTATTTTGATGATAATATGGTTTAGTAATAACTAATACCCTATAGTCTGCTTTTATCTACTTTTAATTTGGGTAGGTTCTACTAATATCTAATCTATATTTATAATTTCAGATGCTAAATTGACATTAGCAATGTTGTAAGATTTTTGCGATTCATAAAATAGTGTCGGCCATAATCGGAAAATGTTAATATAATATACTATCGATTTTTATTATATACGCTAAACAATTTAAACATGTATACTATAAACCAGGGGTGGGCAAATTCTTTTGACCGCGGGCCACCGGCCCGAACTTAAAAAAATCTAGTGGCGGGCCAGTAAATTATAATTAATCTTGAGGCGGGCCAGTTTATTAAAACACCTAACAATAGCAGTAAATATTACGATTGTAAAACATTGTATAAAGATAACATAACGGAATTTTTTTTTTAATTTTATGAAGAAAATAATTTTTAAAGTCTTAACATATGAAATACGCAATATATATGTTTGAAGTATCGAATTAGTATTTTAATTGTTTTAATTTCAATAGTCTTTTAACATTTAGACCATTAATTTTTTTAAGGATGATCATATTTAAAAAACCACATTAAAAAAATCACATTAAAAAACCTCGGCGGGCCGGATTAAAACCTCGATCCGGCCGGTTCCGGCCCGCGGGCCGTAATTAGATGTAATTTATTTTATAATGGCCGTAATTAGCCCACCCCTGCTTTAAACGAACTGATATGTTAACTAATATGTTATACTTGTAGGTCAATAATAGTCCTATATTTTCAAAAAATCAAATTTAAAAAAACGATACGTGTAATTTTAAACTATTACTTACTTTTATACTGTACTCTGTGGTCATCACTCGCTCATTACGTTAGTAGGGACTAGGGAGACAATTCGTACCTATATCTTATAAATAAAATACATCGCTGATAAAGTATGTATCGTTGACTAACACCCATAACACAAGCAAATAATTTGCTTACTTTGGGGTTAGATTCAATTTGTGTGATGTGTCAAGGGATATTTTTTTTATATACTTTATAACTTTATGTTACACTTGAGCCAAACGGTTTTACTTTTCGCAACATCATCACGGTTTTAAAGGTACCTAAAAACTTAACAGTCGAATATATAATGTCCTCCGTTTTTCAGAGTCGGTTGAAAAATATTAGCATAGTATTTTATTTAGGTTTAGTATTTAAGTAGAATAGAAAAAGCGAAACGTGCAGACAAATTTTCTTTGAACATGATTCTGAAGGTACAATATGGCCATGTTTTAGTGAAGGATTTAATTTAATTAAATAAAGTTAAAATCGTAGGATATTTACAGAGACACCTCCTCTCCCCAAAGTAAGATTTAGTTCAAACCCCTCCTCCCTTCCTTGAAAGCCGCACGTAAATTTCTTCGGTTGTGAATAAACCGATTAGAACCTGCACACATTCGAGTCCATCCGTCTGGACCATAGACTTAATCCCAATTTAATAGTAATCGGAAGATGGAAGCAAAGTTTCCTCCAAGGGTGCCTATGTTTGGAGGTATATTTAAATGTCTTTAACTGTAGTCCCTATAAAAATGATTACATTATAAAGAAATACTTACACCAACTCTACATTTGTTTATTGTATAGAAATGAAATTGAAGCAATCATGTTTATCAAGAATTTATTTTTTAATTATTTTATTTTCTTTATTTACTCAAGAGACTTACACCTTACAGCGAGCGCACTTTTAAGATTTTTGATATCTAGAAGGGGCATGTACTTCTTACTATTTATCCTTCATATTCTTAGCAAACCTTAAAACTCAATAAATTATTTTTTACTTTAGTTCTTGAAACAACGGAACAAATAATTTTTAATGAAGAAGAAAACCAAGCACCACAGGAAGGTGAACCTACAGAAGTGTTCTATAGCGACGACAATTACATGGATGATAATTCTAATTGGTCGTACAGAACGAAAAGATCTGCAAGTAAGTTCTTTTTTAATCATGGCGTGGCTGCGATGGTTTTTCTTATTTGAAGGTTGAAACCAATATCTGTTTTAAGTATTATGTTGTTGTCATGTAATTAATATGGCGTTAAATATGGATCGCACTCAGAGACGTCAGTTAACATTATTTCTATCATAAATCATTGACCTCTATAAATCATAAAGTCACAATTCTGTACAGAAAATGTAAACCTAGTGACAGACTAAAAGAAAATTGACGTCACTGAATGCAGCGGTAAGGCCCATAACACAAGCACATAATTTGCTAACTTCAGGATAGATTCAATGTTTTTTATTTGTACAGAGAAACAGATCCAATCAAAGTAATTACTATGATACATACTACACTAGCGGCCCGGTATATGATTCGCTACGTACTTATATGACTGAATGAACGACATAACACAACAAAACAAAAAAAAACAACTGAAAAATGTTTTAATGTAACAGCACAATACCCTTTTAAAAAAGATTCAATATCACTGAAAAATACCAATTAACAAAATTATCCACTATTTATTCAATTTATTTGTTACAAAAAATGTGATAAATGAAGAACCGCTTCACCGATTTTTGTAAACTTCACACTAACCATCTACTAAATAGTCCGAACAAAGCCTAAACATTTGATTTGGATAGGTGAGCCCGATCTTGAAAATCGATCCGAATCTTATAAGATTACTACAAAAAGTGGCATTGATTTACATCCTACAAGATGGTAGAGTTTGCAGTAACTCGCCCGGATTGATACCACCGCCTTACCTATTCCTACCGCTATAACGTTAGTGCTTGCCGTTAACGTGTTCCGGTTCGGAGGGTAAGGTAGCCGGTAAACTTGCTTTTGCTCGTGGCCGACATCCCGGCCTCAGGTTGGCAACTCACCATTACCCCCTTTGGTCTAAGCGGCGTGATTATCTTGCCATCAGGAAATCCGTCTGCCTGCTTGTCTTCATAATTAAAAATAAAATATGATTTTTTTTTCAAAAATTAGCCGCCAAAGGATTATAACGTCATATCAATAAATATAAAAATGTATAGATTTCCTGTTTTTTTATATTCGACTGAAGTTACAAGCATCGTAATTTGAGTTGTTTATTAATCTTATCTAAATGTACAAAGCATATTTCATGGTTGAATATTTAAAAAAAAATAAGTTAGATATACTAAATATTTAAATAATTTTAATTTAAATGTAGCCCTGTATGTAACATATTTTTCTTATTATGGACGCTGCAAACCAGCCAATTAATTTATTAAAATAAAATTATTAATAAATATTGTATTCTATTTCATACCGTAGAGTATGAAAATGAAAAACTTTGAAGATATTTCAATAATGTTTTTATTACGACAGATACAAAACAAAAGTATTTGAGTAATCCAAAACTGAAAATGTTATTGACAAATCACATCGCGTCCATACTTGAAGAGTTAGAAAATGATAACTTAGATCAAGCGGCACCAAATACAACACCACCGCCAAAAAAATACAAAATGGACGAAAACATTTCAGAAATTATTCGTCAAAATAAAGATTTACTTAATCTGGCAGTAAACGAAATTCTCTATAAAGGAATCATGGCTCATGCCGATCTACATGATGTTTATAGAAAAATACATTTCTTGCTTAAAAGTGTCAATCGAGGTAATTATGTACAATAATAACATTACAATTTGTTATATGCCGTTTTATGATAAATATGACTTTTAAGGAAAAAAATCGGGGCTGTTACAGCATTTTTAACTCGACAACTGTTGGACCGATTTAAATAACGCTTGTATTTTTTTGAGAAATATGTCAGATCCGAACAGCAGAATGCCAAAGCGTTTGAAAAAAGGAAAATGGTTACATGGCACGTACCAAATGGTACAAGACGGCTAATAGTATTATAGTTTAGACAATACAAAAGACCATACTGAATAAGAATAAAAGAAGACGTTTCAATCAAAAACAGGTTATACCCGTCCTTTATGACTATGAGACAGAACTTCTAGAACCTTCGAGTTCTACAAATATCAAACAGCGTACCTATAATTAAACACTAAATGCCTCATTGGTCGAAAAATTAACACAGCGACCAATAACACCGACCATCCGCGAGATTTTTTTTATTATGATAAACTATGGTAATGGTTAGATTGACCAATTTAAAGCAACGTTTGTTCTATAAAGTTTTTTCTGAAAGACTACTTTACCAGTTATCCAGTAGTGAAAGTTTCAGTTTTTTTACCAGTAGTACAACATGGTTTCCGCATATAACTCAAAAGTACGTATTTTTGTACAAATGTTTGTTAAAACTAAAATATAAGCTAAAACTTTTTATCAATTTTTAATTTGTTTTTTTTTCATATTAAAAATATTTTTAAAAAATACGTTCTATTTAATTTGTTCGAGGAAGTACAGTTATAACGGTTAAAAATTTTTAAACTTACTAGAGGATATTAAGTAAAACGTATCAAATAAAATTCTAGTAAAATATATAAGTTGGTTCAAATTGTGTCAATCTAACCTGGGAATAAATCCAAACTTTTAATGAAAATACGTGCTGCTCAGCAAAATTGTGCAATATAGCCAAGTTTTGCCTCCACGTACTGGATACTCACCTCTGTGGTCGTGTGGTCCGGTGTCGCACTTAATTTCTTAAGGTCCAGGGTTTGACAAAAAAAGGCAAATGTGAAAATTAAATAATTTTCTATAAAAATAACGTTATAAAAATAATAATTAATAATTTTCTCATAAAAATAACGTTGTCAGGGATTGGATATGTGCCCCATTAGCTTACCACCTCTCACATTTTGGAACTAAGTGTCTTCGGCTGTTCGTGGGAGCTCTGGTTGTTCCTCTATCTCTTCGGGGATATATAGAATAATTACAACCACTTATCTACAATTTAAACAATAAATACTCTTGTATGATTTTGCAGATTATGAGAACACTCTGATGAAAATGTATAAACCTAAAGAAATCAAGGAAGACGATGCATTTATATCTAATTCAAATGAGTATGTAAATAAATATTCAGAAATGGTTTCAAAAACGAAAAACAAGGACAATTTACCAGGGACTGATAAACAAAAAGCTCTTAATAATAAAGGTACTATTTATTTATGATGAAATAATATTAAATTATATTCATAGATTAATATAACTTTTTGTTTTATTACACTGCAAATATTACAAACCTGTAACATTTACTAGATGATATAGTTTATCGAAAGTTCACTAAATGTTTGACACTGTCTTACTTGTTTCTTTTTTAAATAATATAGCTCTATATTTTTAGATCACAATTTAATTATAAAATCTGTTATTGAGATATGGGATCAAGATGATAGAAAGCAACTTAATATATCGTAAGTATATTAGTTTCCCATTTCAAATTAAAATAAGAAAAAATTGTAATTTTTTTAGCACCTACGTTCGTTTCAGTAATGAAAACGCCCGAGGACTCATCAAAGTAGTATACAATGGAAAATCAATTAATGTATCTCAAATGAATGACAATGACATGAGAAGTACCGTAACTGGAGTAAAAAACAATATTCACCAAACTGAAAAGATAAATACGAATAAACATAGTGAGGTACACATTCATGATACGAAAAAAACATTAAATAATTATGACAAAACAGTTTTAAATAAACACATCAATAGTGTTATAAAAGGGCTGTTAGAAAACTATTCAACGACAAATAAAATAAATGAAGAAATCAGCAGTGAAACTATCGATACGAAGTCTGAAAGAAATAAAAGACAAGTGGAAATTCATTATGATAATGATAATATACCAAATCCAAAACATAAAACAACACATAAACAAATCAAGTCTAGCGATGATGACCTTTACGTTGAAATAGAAACTCATTTAGATGTCAATGATCCTAAAGATAACAAGAGGAAAAAGTTTATAAAGGAAATTATAAATAAAATACAAAATGCGTTAGTTAATCAAGATTCAATAGAAGAAAATCTGAAAAAGCATTTAGAATATAAAAAGAGAATCCAGAGTCCTATTTTCATAAATAAATATCCTGTACCTAAAAGCCGAATATTATCTCCCCTTAAAACTATTGAGCAAAGACAAATGGGACCAATAAACAAAATAAACCAATTTGATAATATTTCACCAAATAAAAATAACATTGATTTAGCAATGGTTCATTCGAATCCAAAGTTTCTAACGCCTTCTAAAAGCGTTAATTCTGCAGAATTAAGTAAAATTTACATAAACTACGATGAAGTCTTACAAAATGGTATACCAAAGCGATTACAAGCACCTATTGCTACAAGCGATCATGAAAATGAAGAAATTACATCCAATGTTTTTAATAGCTTAGGTAATGTATCTCTATTTTTAAAGGATATTGATGGAACTGGTTTTTCTATAGGTTTCAATAAATATACGGATGAACCTCCTGACGACGAAAGTCTGAAAATATTTAGTGGATTAGAAAACCTCATAAAGGAATACCATAATGTGTATGATGAGGATGATGGAAGTAGTGAAAGGTATGACAAAAATATCAAAAATGTTGTACGAAATATTCATGAGGTTACAAAACGAGATGTCAAAGTTCACCAGAGTATGCCACTTTATGGCAATAAAATGAACACAGAAAAAATAAGTAACCGTCTTATGTTTCATGAATTTAATATGAAAGACCTAAGAGAAAAAAACAATTTTAAGATACACAAAAAAGAGTCGTTGAAACGGTATCCAAAGCATATAAGTTTAATCAAACCTATTGTAATTAAAGAAAAAATTCTGAAAAAAACCTTAATCCCAACAGAACTTTTCTCGTCGATTGACATGGTTCAAAGAAGTAAAAGGTCGCTTAATATTCAAAAATATAAAACTACGAAATTAAAATCTAAAATAAAAGTAAATAGATACATAAATACAAATGCAATGTCGAAAAAGAAAATATTTGCTGCTAAAAAGCGTAACAAAAGACAAATTAATGCAATAAGAATAATAGCAAAAGATTCGTCAGTACCATTTTATAACTATTCAGACGAAAACGCATTTTTTGCGTCAAATGAAGAAACTTTTCCCGACGGATCCCCTTTTGTAGAAAAATCAAGCATTCAAAATGTAGTAATTGACCGAAGTGGTAGAGAGCCCAAAATAATGTCACTTGATGATATTCCTAGTGTAGGGAATATTTATACCCGAAACATGTATAGTGATTCATTGAACACTAACAGTCTCATGTCTAGATACCCCCATGTATTTTTAGAGAATACACCAGGAACATACTATAATACCGAAAATAGTGATGCAACACAAAAGAAGTATAAAAATTCTTATAGAATACCAGCTTCATCAAACTACCAAAGCTCAGAAACTGATTTTTCTACTGTGCAAAAGGAATCTAATTTCAAAACCTACACATCGGGGGTTGAAGAAATCTTAAACGCTGTACTGCCTTCAATTCCAAAAACTCATTACAAAGTTACATTAAAGATTTTACCGAAGCCAAATGTAACAAATGATCAAAATAACGGTTATAAACAAATACATACCAGTGTTAATAAAACCTATGCTAAAAATGGAATGCAATACATTACATTATTTAACCTAACAAAGATGTCAAAAATTGAGAGGCTTAACCAAACATCTAATAACGTTCAGCATCATAATTTAAAAAGTAATGAAATGTTGAAATCACTGCTAAGTGATTATAAGAAAAAAGTCGATCAACATTTGAATACCATACTAACTGAAAGCAAGAATTTAAACTACATTTTTAATACATATCAAGAGAAAACTTCAAATAATACCAATAATGTTAAATTAAATAAAATTACTGGACCTTTTGTGAAAAATACAAAAAACCTTTCTAATATTATAAATAGTAATGATACTGAAATCACAGAAAACACGTCTGTCCTGAAACCAAATTTTAACCCGAGTGGTGAAGATGAGAAGGTACAAATGCTGAGATCAATAAAACAAAACGAAAATATAACAAATGAAATACTTAAAAGAATTGACAATAATACAGTTGTTATGCAAAATATTTTAAAACGATTGACTGACTACATAATTCATGACAAAACGCATATTACAACTACAATGAAAAATCTGTTTCAACAAAATAAGTCTAACGTAAAATTGTTTCAAGATAATTCAAATTCTAATATGAGATGGCCATTTGTTGAAGGATTCAATGAAATAAACAATAACAGCAAGGCTAGTGTAAATCCATTGTCAAATTTTGACAAATTTAATAAAAAGCTACCACTTGCTAGTGTACTGTACAATGGAGAATTATTTGCTAATACTTTAGATAAAGTCACCACAAATAATCTTGTTAAATTACCAATTATAATAAAAGGGAAAGAAAAATCTAATATGACAACAACGTTTTACAGATAAGTCAGCGACGAAATAAATTTGTGTTAATTAAGTCAGAAGCATTAGAACATTCTTTATTATATTTCTTATTTTATATGGATCTAAACGAATATAAATAAAATATTGTACTTTAAAGGGTTTTGTCTGTTGTTTGAATTGAACCTGAAAAAAGAAACCTGTTGCTAAAACTTATACTTCTTTAATACTAGATATTGACCAAGGACTAGGGAGGAGGTTATTAATTAGACTGTATGTTTTTTTTGTATGTTACGTGATTACTCGATCAATAACAAAATAATAATAATAATATGTTTTTTTATCTATATCTATCAATAAATGTATAAACCTAGAAAAAAGAAGCAATGTGAATAAATGAAAATAATAATAAATACCCGTGGACAAGTTACACAAATTGAATCTCACCCAAAGTAAGCAAATTTTTTTGCTTGTATTGTAGATGTTAGTTAGCGATAATAATACAAACACTTAAATAGATAGAATCTATACTTGCTGTCGTCGGCACTTTGTGGAATTCCATTGTATACACACGTTTTTTGTAGTAAGTGTTATTGTAGCAAAAACGTTTTTTCCAACAAAGGCAGGAAACTCAATTCTAGAAGCGCTATAAATAAACAGACTTAAAAATGACCCCAATTTATTAAACGATCAATTAGACTTAAATAATTCCCGCTACTCAATTTACATTTTTAAATGTTTAAGATAGCACGACTTTTTTTTAATGATTAATATTTAGACAGATGGTCACAATTAATTTTATTTTCATATTTTTTTATCTAATTCATGTCTTATATTAATTTAATTTATTTCTATTTTTTTTAAATTTTATTTATTTGTTATTCGTATATTTTCGACAATTTGACTTTGGTATTCTCATGTATCGATATTCTGACATTTTATATCGTTTGACATCATTTATATTTTTTATAAGTTGACATAGGTATAATTTTATTTTCTAATACAATGCCATTTTTCAATCTAACTATAATTAATCCCTACTTTTGAGGAAAAAGACTTGCTGTGGTATAACTTTGTTGTGGTTTGTTTAATGTTAACATTTTTATATGTGGGTACCGAAAGTAACATCCAACTAAATAAGTACTGAACGTTAAATTAAAACAGTCTTTTTTATCTTTAGTTTCAAAGCCCTGGGGGGTTACCATAAGCTCTTAAAACAGTATTATTCCAACAATACTAATTGTCAGTCGAGAAAGACAACCTTATGACGTATACCATAAAGTTGCTTATAAAGGCAGACATTTAGCAAGATGGAAATAATAGTGCTTTAAGCGTTCATGGTAGGGCCCCAGATGGTGCTGTAAAAAGTAAAATCGGTTGGCTAAAGAGTAAAAAAAGAAATAAATAAAGTGTATAGTGGATAAGTACAAGTGTTTACTACAAAAAACGTGTGTACTTAAATAGATAACAGAATAAAATTAATAAACACCCAGACCCAAAAATAAATCGAACCCAAGCCTTACGGTTGGTCACTGGAGTTAGGCGCTTCTAACCATCGAAGTGGTAGAGTTTTAACTCTCCTGTAATGGTGATTATTTTGAGATTAGAAATCAAAGTACAATTATTAGAAAAACATGCCGCATAGACACAACGATAGTGCATTGCCAACATGATACTGATAACTGAAGCCTATTGCGTCAGTAAATTCACCAGCTACTCTCCCCAAAAACCTAAACAAGATAGCTGCGAATAGGTTAAGGAGGCAGGATTATTTTTACTGGTTTTAGAGTGCTGTGCAGCAACTTGCCCGGGTAGGGATCCACCGATTTATATATTCCTACCACCATAATGACTCTGCCATGATCCGGTAGGGTAGGTGATCCGGTAGACTTGCACAATAGACCTAACAACCTGGCCACAGCTCAGCGACACCAATGGTATCCATAGGCGATGGTTATCTCTTACTATCAGGAAAGCCGTGTGCTTGTGTGCTGACCGCTCACATAAAAAAATTACATAAAAATTGTTTAATATACAAAAAAATATAGGAGTCAAACATATAATATTCTCCTTTTTTTAAATTTGGTTATATGTCAGAGACTTTGCTTACTTTACTTATATTTTTATATTTTATTATATTATATTTTACTTCCTTACCTACCAATTACAGAAATTGTTCTTCTTTCAAGTAAATATATCACGCTTTTGTTATAGGCATCTTGAAATGCTAGTCATCGATACGAACACATAAAAATGTAAATGTAAATATCAAAATAGATTTAGTGCCCACCCAGGCACGGGACACAGAAATATACTTACTACTGTACTTAGATCATAATAACTCACATCTCTAACAAATGTCTTTACCTACATACACATACATACATATCTTCACGCCAAGTCCCTTACGGGGTAGGCAGAGAGTATCGAGTGCCAGACCTCACGATCCTGACAAACCTGTCTTGCTTCCTTCACATTCATTACCCTTTTCATACAAACACGCCGGTTTCGGAGACTCTTGACACCACCCTCGGATAGTATCCGATTGATCTGATCGTGAAATGTCAGCCTTGGTCTCCCCGGGTACCTACATCCATCCACATTCGCATTGTATATCTGCTTTGTATATCTGCTTTGTCAATCTTTACCTACAAATAAAAAAAATGTTCTACTTCCAATATTTTTTTTTTATTTTGGAAGGCAAACAATCAGACGGATTTCCTGATGGTAAGAAATTCACGCGGCCTAGAGACACCAAAGCCGAGCTGTTAGGCCTCGAGCAAAAGTAAGTTTACCGGCTACCTTACCCTCCGAACCGGAACACGTTATGACGCTATGGCGGTAGGAATAGGTAAGGCGGTGGTACCAATACGGGTGAGTCGCTGCGAAACTCTACTACATAGTCGGATGTCACGGTGTTAGTGTCGGTTAGCTTGTGATCGCCTTTTACGAGCTGCCTGGCAGCAAGGCAGATGGTCTAATCTGCAAAGGAGTCCGGACCAACACGGAGGGTAAAACTTATTATGCTTTTGATATAGGTGTAAATGCTAGTCATCAATACGAACACGTAGAAATGTAAATATCAAAATAGATTTAGTGACCACCCAGGCACAGGACACAGAAATATATTATATCTATGTTTGAACTATCTACGTAAGGGACGATTGATACTTAACTGAACTGTGGAAAATTGGGCCAGTGAGGGGTGACTATCGCATTAACATTTTTATCTTAGAAATCATTGATACCGAATCTGCTGCAATTATTTTCACTTAACGAAACAAAAATAATTTAAAAATAAATGATAATTTTAGGCACTGTTGGACCGGTAGGTACAATATCCTATAAACTTACATTAACCATCTCAATAAACATAGAATAAAGTACTCCAAGGTTAAATCTGTTATTGTAGTCTTTATGCCACTGTGATATAGACAGCAATATCAGCTTCACTCTTGCTTTAATCTGTTTATTTATAAGATCTACCATCTCATCAATAAACATGCACTAAACTACTCCAACGTTTAAGATGAAATTGCAGTCGGTATTATAGTGTAGTAAATTCTATAATGCCAAACCTTGGAGTATTTAAGTCAATGTTTATTAATAAGACGGTTAAGGTGCAACATCCCGTACGCCGCCGAACAGTGACGCACATAAAACATCTCTGGAGTCTATAGACCCCTAATTAGGTACTTTCTAGTTTTCTTCCATCTTTAATCTCTTTACCATCCAGCTTGTAGGATAAGATTAATTGTACAAAGCTTTCATTATAAAAAATCCACCAGACGCACTCACATTCCAAATCACTCATATCATACTTTTCGGAGTTGAAACCTATCAAAAGATCGTTGGAATACCGTATTACGGTAATGACTTTTTTAATCAAGAAAACATCTATTTGTTATTAACTAATAATGAATAGATAGAGTATTATCTAATACATTAATATAAAAGTCCTATGACCTACTTTTAGGTTATTTCACTGTTTTGTGTCGCTAAGTGGAAATGATTTTGAAGGTGAGCTCTTGAAAATGTTATCGGATAATAAGTGTTATTTTAACCTTATAATTATCATGCAATTATAAATGTTTTTCCTAATTATTCCTAAGTCAATAATAGATTATTATGATGGTTATACGGAGAGATAACTTGTGATAAACGAAATTTTCTGGAGCCTTATGAACATCAGCTGCGATTCCGTGGTTGATATGTATCAGGCAGTTTAAAAGAGTTACATAACAGCCTGCATTGATTTTCTCGGCATTGACATTTCGAGTGATGTGCAGTTTCGTGGTCATCTGGAGAAGAACCCTAAAATAGGCTTCAGATATCTGGATGATATCAGTAAGACGAGACTAATGTCTCGTTGAGGTACTCCTCAAGGTGACCCATAGCTTGAAATTTTACAAAACGTGAATTCAGCCTCCCAAGGAGTACTGTTCTCAATTCTTTGCTTTTGACCCCATCTAACGTAGAACGTCTCACGTAAATTGTCAATGACCGGGCAATTACCAGTCGATTTTATCCTTTGATGTTGCGTTGAAATGTTGAGTTCTTCAGTGATTTCAGTGTTCTCTTTGTTCTGTAGAATGTTTGGTTTCATCCATGGCGTTTAGTTTTACCTTCGGACATCGCGTTAGAGCTTAAGGCATCGTGCTAATCATCAGTATTTCCAAATGTATACGACTTAAGAACCTTTAAGAAAAAAACTAACTAATTCTTCAAAGGTCAGCAACGCATCTGTGATAATCAACACGGCACCTGATGAAACCTTTTTTTTTCTCTACTAAATTCAGGAGTTAAAAAAGGAGCACTCAATTGATAAAGTTAATATATTGCACTGTATCTAAAGGACATTTCTCATATATCACTATTAACACTACGTTATTAAGAGAGAGGACTAATTAATTAAGGCGCTTAGGGCCACTTGCACATTCCCGGGTTACATTTAATATTGAGTTAAACTGTCAAATATAAGGCGATTTAACCCTAGTTAGACACTAACTCTGTGTTAAATACTTAACCCAGGAACGTGCAAGTGGCCCTTAGAGGAGCAGATTCCAGATGGTTTCGAAAAGAGTACGATGAAGCCAAAGGACATTTCTGCCCAACTTACATCCTAGGTACGCTGTCAGAAAGGATACACAGAGCAAGTGCGCGCTCGTATTTCATTGAACATTACGCTCGTATTTACCCCGTGTTGGTCCGGGCTCCTTTGCAGAATAGACCATCTGCCTTCCTGCCTGGCAGCTCGTAAAAAGTGAGCATAGGCTTACAGTCACTAACACCGTGACATTTGACTAGGTGGTAGAGTTTCGCAGCGACTCACCCGGATTGGTACCACCGCCTTACCCATTCCTGCCACCATAACGCCGTGACGTGTTCCGGTTTGGAGGGTAAGGTAGCCGGTAAACTTACTTTTGCTTGAGATCTAACATCCCGGCCTCAGGTTGGCAACGCACCATTGCCACCTTTGGTGTCTCTAGACGACGTGAATTTCTTACCATCAGGAAATCCGTCTGCTTGTTTGCCTTCCATTATCATAAAAAAAAAACAACAACTCACCCACTTGACATAGCGAAATTCTCAATATACTATATTTCATCTCATTCTCATACTTATGATTGAGTTTTGCTATAGTAAGCGGACGCCTACTCTGTTCACCCGGATGACGAGTGAATTACTGTCGGTAATTCTTATTTGCACCTCTTCAAAACTTGAACAAGTCTTAAGTTTAATCAAATTCAAGTAGCATCTGAGATATCTTCGACTGGAAGAAAAAATTAGGATTTTAATCAAGTAACTACGAAAGTAGGTTATGTGAGCTATCATAAACTACGGGAGTCTTTTAATGGAGTGAAGGTATTGAGCCAAATTTTATTTTGGACACGTGATTTCAGCACACGTCGCGAATTTTTTCCCATAATTTAATACCTTAATACATTTTACCTTTCAAAATTACGAAGACTTTATAAATTGATATCTTCACAATAATACCTACTTAGCGAAAGTTGGCGAACGCTGCACAATCCGCTGTGATTCTAGTCTTAAATAAGAAAAAACCTTTTTTTCTTTCTAGAATAAATCCAATGTATTTAGTAGGTAATTTGACATTAAACATACATTTGTGCTATTTGAACACAAAATCTCACTAAGGAAGGGTTAGAAAATTCTACTTACTTGATTGGTGGTATCTCCCTAAGAAATGATAACACCAAACAAATAAAATTAATTTACAATTTATATTTCCTATGCAGGTTACAGCCGTTATACTCCTTTGCTGTTTGGAAACATGTCTGGGTTACACATTGAGAGCTTCTGCGGTAACATTTATTTCTGTTACTTTAATATAAGTTTTAGTACGAATATTGAATGAACAGGACATTTTAAAGTTATTTCTTTGCATTCTGCGTAGAAAGTGATAACTTTAACTAAGTTGCAAGTTTCCGACTTAAACCTCAGGTCACATGTTTTCACGTGTGATCTGATACTTTTCTTTTTTAACATTAAATTAGAAAACAAACTTGTATTAAAATTTTCTAATGGCAAGAACCAAGTCGGTCAAGAGTCGTCAAACCACCGTGTTTGTATGAAAATAATAATGATTGTGAAGGTGTTTAGGTAGGCAAGGGACGGCGTGGAGATGTGAATACAAACGTAATAATGGCAAGAAATATACATTGTCTAGGTAGACACCATATCTAGTACTAATGCGAATCAGAATCAGAATAATCTTTATTCACATGAACCATACAAGTGGTATTTGTGCGCGTCGACATTTTTTAAACTACTACCGGATCGGAATCGCGGCCTCACACTGAGAAGATTCGGCGAAAGAAGAAACGATGCGAACGAAGCGAAGACAACGTAAGGTACAGTACGATTCACGACAGTTGACCACTGCGCAGAAGTCATATTTTAGGTCCCTTTGGAGGTGCGGTGTGCGGGGGGGACGCAATGCGTCAAGACTGAGTGAGTGTACATGCGCAGACGGCCGCCATTTGTGGTCAACTTTCGTGAATCGTACTGTACTGCAGCACCAGCAAGAATTAGCAAGGTATGGTGTGGCATTAAAACGAGCGAGTTGTCACAATACGCTACCACCTTATGCTGGTTACGGTGATGCTGCTGATAGAGACGAAATCCGAAGCTCACCTCTTTTAAGCTGATAGTTCGGAAATCGCAAATTTCAAAAAAAACACCTAGGTCTTGATATGACCCTTTTAGCTTCCCTTATAATTAGTAAAAAATTATCTAAACGTAAAAAGTTCGCCAATTAACGCCAGAAATAACATTTTTTTAAATATTCTTGCTACAAAAAAAAATTAAACACTCATTGAACATATGTTTTACTAAAGGTTAAGTTTGTTTTTGTTTTTATATGTCTAATATAGGATTCTCAACCAATAACATGCTTCCACGTCAAACACGTGAAGCATGTCACTGGTTGAAAATCAATTTCAAACAGCCGTTAGTTAAATATACCTATGTTTTTTTATGTTAAAACGGTTGGTTTACTATTGTATTACAAGAAACTTGTAATATAGTACCTGGTAAAATCTTGCTTTTTAAGGATGACAATGCCATTTATTCACTACAAGAATCTCCAGAAAGTGGTCTACAGTTCCAGTCCCCGGATAGTAATGGAGCCATTTTACGCGAAATTGTTTACCTCCGGCTAATAGAAAAACCGAACACAGTAAGTACAAGTAATTTACTTCAGTATGTTTACTTATTAGGGAAGATTTTAAATGTTCGAGTTCATATTCATTTTTTATCTAGGTATGAGTCGATTTCTACGTCACTTCTGAACCGATTGATCGGTTTTTTTCAGTTTTGCTCTGCTTAAATTATACATTTTTTGTGAAATAAACAAAAAAATGTACTTTTTCTAACCAAAGTAATAATTCGTTTTGTTTACCTATCAATAAACTACCTAACTTATCAGAAAAACAAAAATTACTGATGAAAACGTAAAATGTTTTTGGATTATATGCTCTTTGATTGTAAATCAATATCAAGACGGCCATGTTTTTGACTTATGCAAAATCTCCACTGATACCCGCCGCTCTCAGGGGGAGCAGCGGGTTTTCTCAGACTCAAACCGGCTAAACACCATACGATAATCTTCCTGACTGTCGATTGGAAGCGAGATGGGCTCGCTTTCGCATTTGCCATCTCGCTCCGACGGCTACAGTCCGGTCCTTACGGAGCTTCCTCCCGCGCTGGGCCGACACCAGCCTTTGGAGTCAGGCTTGTGAGTCTGACTGGGAAAGTTACGACCAACATTACATTGATGTCAAAGGAACTTGTTCGACCGACTTTTTATTTGTACAGTTCTTTTATACTTTATATGATAGATACATAAACATAAGTCACGATGATAGGGTACCGGTGTTAAGGCTGAATTTAATTGTATAAAATCATGTCTTGGCAAAAATAAATGTGGAATTTCCCTTTCAGAACTCAAGCAACACTGACACCGGGAACGACAACCCCATCCCTCCTGGTTGTAACGCTTACGGATATAATTGTGGTGACGTAAGCAATACTTTTTATATTTGGGAATATGTGTCTTATATTTTTATTTTATTTTTATTTATTTGGAAAACAAACAGTGATAATATATTAAATATAAATTAATATACTCAGGAACTACAGGTCCAATTTAAAAAAAATCTTTTATTGAAGGTATTTTTATTTCAACACTTTTCAGCACCCTGTGCTTGGTTTGATTTTTTACAATTTTTTGAGAAAGAAAAAAAATCTTTCAGTGTTAAATAGCCCATTTATCGAGAAAGGCTATATAAATTGAGATACATTTCGTAAACGCGTAGACCGATTTTTTTTTTATTATTTGCAGTAGCTACGTTCTTTACAGATTTTCTCGTATTTTTCCATGTTAAACGTTTCGTAGTTTAGAAATTATAGACATAACAACACTTAGTATAAAGTGATCAAATAACTTGAAATGCGAATGTAAAGGAACATTTTAAGTTTTAACGCACAGGCCATTTTACTATCTTCACTCTGAAGCGTAGACAAAGAGTACAGTAGTACTATTTAAATTAAATACTAACTAGCTGTTACCCGCAGCTTCGCCCGCGTAGTCTACTAATTTGATATTTAGTAGTCCAACACTGCTTGTTAAAACTTTAAGATAAAATGTAGCCTAGGTATAACGCTATCCAAAGTTTCATATATTTTTTTTAATGTTAAAATCAACTTAGCAATTTTGCCGTCAAAACTGAACATACACTTTCTCTTTTCTAATTTCACCTCATATAAATAGTAGGAATACGTTATTGCCTCCACAGTTTTATCTGCACTTCGGCTAATCCTGTGAAATTAAACTGTAGGTATAGCAAGTTATGGAAACCTCTAACAGATTTTTTTTTCGAAATTTTAGAAATATACATATCGTCTCTGAGGTCTAACCGTGCGTCTTCGGGATGACTTCTTGAGATCTTGGGTTTAATATCCGGTCCGGGCAGCAAAAAAACACAAATATTAATTGTGAAGTTTCAATTTTCCACCTAATAGAAACGTTGCCACTTGCCCGGGATTGGATAAATGCCCGGTTGGCTACAGGATTGTCATCTACCAAATTGGACTTAATGTCTTCAGTTAGTCGTGGGCGCTCTGGTTGTGCAGTTAGGCAGAACTTCGGAGATATCTTCAAAAACTCACATTTAGAAATTGTCATCTACCAAATTAGATTTAATGTCTTCGGCTAGTCGTGAGCGCTCTGGTTGTACAGTTAGGCCGAACTAACCCTTCGGGGATATCTTCAGAAATTCACATATTTAGAAATTGTAGCATCAAAATTAAACTCTTCAGCTTTTTAATATTAGTATGAACAGATTCTGTGATAAATTTGACCTTGCACAGAAAAATGTCCTAGCATAATGATGTGTCTACCTACTCTAAACGACGTCATTTGAAAACAATTATTGCTTTTACGCATATTGCTTAAAAATCTTCGAGATTCATTAGAATTGCACAATAAAAGAGACTTTAGCAGCTCAGCTGGTTCACCAAGCTAATTAATAATACCCTACCATTAGCACAACCCTGCGTTTCATCTTTGAATTTTAAGGGATCACAATGCCAATTAAAATCAAAGGAGTATTTTTGTACTGTAACGTGTGGTCATAATAGTATCCTGCATTAACAAAAACATTCCTATTAAACCTTCCGAAAATGATTCTACTTTGAGCTTGACGCTGAGCGATAGCTGATCTTCTCCCTTGCATCTGTGTAAATATCTCCAAGTCCCTCAAAGATACTTAACGGTCAGCCTATTCCGCAAGTCTGTTGAGTCTGTGTATGGAGTGACCATTGCCGAATGCTAGCAAGTGATCATAATCTACAAAAACACTATTCTTGCCAACATTTTTTTAGAGTTTCCCTCGTTTTTACCCAGGATTTTATCATCAGATTCTGACCTGGTGACCATGGGACCACCTCTGAAATATACCCTTTCAAACAAAAAAACGATTTTCCATACGAACATTCATCACCTCTTTTTACCCATTCTCCCTCATTTTTAGTAATAAAAAGTAGCCTATGCTCTTTCGTTCATCATAAGTGCCTAAATACAAAGTTTCACTGTTACAGCTTTAAAAATGACGAATATAAATTCATATGTTCATGACTGTTCATCAGTCATCTCCTCTTTTTACCCATTCTCCCTCATTTTTAGTGATAAAAAGTAGCCTATGTTCTTTCGTTCATCATAAAGTGTCTAAATACAAAGTTTCACTGTTACAGCTTTAAAAATGACGAATTTCCAAATGAACATTCATCCTCTCTTTTTACCCATTTTCCCCTATTTTTTGCAATTAAAAGTAGCCTATGTTGTTTCTTAGGGTCTATTCTATCTCTGTACCAAATTTCATCAAAATTTCATCATAGGTTCACTGGTTTAGACGTGAAAGCGTAACAGACAGACAGACAGACAGACAGAGTTACTTTTTCATTTATAATATTAGTAGAGATTTTTAACCAATTTTGCTATGATTATGATATTAATATTTGCTATTTTACGATGTGTATCATAATTTCTTTGTGTGTTTCTCGTTAATGATAAATTGATGTTAGTACGTGGTTCATTGTTAAGGACTTATGGTAAAAATTACTGTTAAATATTTTTCCTACGCAAATTGTGCCACCCCCGTTAACCCCCATAGGGGTTGATTTTCAAAAAACGCTTAGATATGTATCTCATAATTTGTATTGCAGAGCATTATTTCAGTGTCACGTAAAATATTTCAATAGAATTAAATTTTCCAGACAAACTTAGCCACTCCCTTTAACCCCCAATAGGGCTGAATTTCGAAAAACCCTGAAATACGTGTTTCGTCGTTTGTACTAAAAAGCATTAATTCAAAGTTTCATGCAAAAATGTGCAATAAAAATATTTTTCTCATACAAACTTTGCCACCCCCTTTAACCCCCAATGGTGAATTTCGAAAAACCCTGAAATACGTGTTTCATCATTTTTACTAAAAAGCATTAATTCAAAGTTTCATGCAAAAATGTGCAATAAAAATATTTTTCTCATAAAAACTTTGCCACCTCTTTTAACCCTTTTAGGGGTTGAATTTCCAAAAAATAATATGCCTATGTCCTTCCCATGAATTTAAACTATCTACATACCAAATTTCAGCAAAATCGGTTGGGTGGTTTAGGCGTGAAAAGGTAACAGACAGACAGACAGACAGACAGACAGGGTTACTTTCGCATTTATAATATTAGTGTGGATAGCCGAAGCGCATGGCTATATTCGTCAAGCTTCGGAAATCCGAATGTATTTTAAGGATATCTATATAGAGTCGTTATTACATAATTAATCATTTCGCTTAAATTTAGATTAAGTCAGCCAATTTAAAAATAAAAGTATAAAGAGTAAAACGTGTAAGCGCATAATTTATATAGTAGTACTTACTTATCGAGTCCCACCTCCCAAGTGAACGAAGTCAGCTAGTAGGTACTTGATAGTTAACACATTTATATGAGAATACTAAGTTTAGATTTTAATTTAGAGATTAATCAAATGGCGATAGGACTCAAGAGCAGTATTTTAATTGTATGTGTAATACGTAGGTAGTATGCGCTATTTTTATACAAACAAGTTGTAATAGTAACAAATGTACAAATAAATATATGTGTTGCCGTCAAGAGGCTGAAATATCAAGCATTTTTTATGTAAGAGTTCATCTAAAAACACACAACTCTTCTGATGGTAAGATTTAGCGTGACCTATAGGTATCGATGACGGTATATACAATAGACAGTAGACCAAAGATGTTATTGGTGCATGGCTGTACTATGGACGGAATATTAGGCCTATTGGGTAAGTCTACTGGTTACCCAACAGTCAGGGCCGAATAATGTCAAAGTCATTGTGGCAACAAGAATTGGTAAGACGGAGGATCCCTCGCCCAGCCAATTGCTTCACAGCACTCTGCCACCATTTCTATCATTGGTGAAGACCATATTTTAACCTGTGCTCGCCGCTTACGAGCTGCCCGGCAGAGAGGCTATTCTACTCAGCGTTCCAGGATCAACAAAGGGGACATAATGCAAATAGCTTAATTCAAACACAGAACTGTCAAGTGTTGTCGTTATGGTGTTGAAATAAATTATTAAGATTAAGTAATTGGTTTTTTAGACATAACAAAATAGACGGTGATATTTTCTTCTTCATTATTTACGACTCATGCTTAAGGCAGTTTGTAAAGGCGTTGTTGAACCCTAAGATTATTAAAAGAAATCATGAAGACGCACAGTTTTGTAGTAGGTAGTAGGTATGTCAAGTACCTACTAGTAAGGTAGTTTTAGTAGGATTTTATCAACAATCAATGTAAACAAACATTCAATGTACTTTATGCATTGTATCCATGTCATTTCAACTTTCACAGGATTCAAACAGTGACGAATCTGATAGCTCTGAGTGCCCCATCAACTGTGACAATTCGGGTGATGTAAGTACATCAAATTTTGAAATTTTGAAAAAGAAATCTAAGGTATTTTTATAAAAGTTAAAAGGTATTTTTATAAAAGTCTTTAGTTTAATATCAAATAAATAACACATTTTTACTGGAAATAGCGATGTAATAAAACAGCATATTAATTATTAGGTCGGCACTTACAGCTCGCCGCTTATTGCATTTACTTTGTTCGCTATACATTGCGGGCTGAATAACTGCTAAATATTTAACCACTTTTTTCCGACATAAACTGTAAAAGGAATTTTGAAGTCTGTTATGTATCTAAACTACCACAGAAGTTTTTGTTACGGTGTCAAATACAACATCAAGGAATATAAATACTCTTTAACAAGAGTACAACATGTATATACTTATAAAAATGATTCCCCTTTATGACATCGTATCATAACTTAACGGATGGACCGGTTTAGCTAATTATTTTTTATGTTTTTTTATGTATGTTTATGTTGTATTGGTAATCGTTAGGAGAAGGTTCTTACGAAAAGAAAAACGGGGAGTATTGCGGTTAAAAGGGTAAAAGAACACTTTGCGTGGGAAAACTTGTAATAGAAATGATACGAAGCGATACGAAGTTTGCGGGGTCAGCTAAAATACATTACAAACTACATAAAAAGAGGATAATGGTGAGCTTAAATCATAAAGCTGCCTGGTTTTTAAGCCTTTTGCAGCTTACCTGCTATGCTAGCATCAGATTGTATCTAAAATTATTTATCGCAGGACAGCAGTACTACCACTGATCCTGATTCTTGTGATACTTCTACTGATTCATCAGAAAGCTCTTGCAGTAGTGAAAGCATGGTAAATGAAGTTTATGCGTGTGTATTCCTGTAGGAATTCAAATTGGAATATAAACTGAGACTTAAAACTAGTTAAGGCCATGTTATAAAGTTGAAGGATGTCTAAATTATTTTCGAGAAGAATCATCTGAGTCTTAAAATTTTAGAAGTATATCAACACAAAGACTATTGTACACTTACTAATAAAACTTACGCGCCCGTTGATATGGTGTGTAGCTTCAGTTTTATAAACAGCTGGCTTGTCTCCATCGTTTGGCCGATACCTTAGGTCATGTGTGTAATGTATGTCGTCCAGCTGCTCAGTCGATTTGTTATACGTACAAACAATAATATATCGTAACATATATTATTGTTTGTTTGTTTGTTGAGGTCCCGTTTTCGATCCCTAGTTCGGGCAACAAAACAAAAAGAATATGTGTATCCCCAATTTTCTTATAAAAAAAATGTTACTTGGGATTGGAAATGTGCCCGGTTGAGCATTGTGGGACTTAGTGTATTCGGGTAGTCGTGGGTGTTCTGGTTATGCTTCTACCTACCAGTTCGGGGATATGGTCGTGTAGATACTTTTTTTAATACAGATATATACACTGAAAAAAAAATGTCATAAACACATAAGGTACCAGCCAACCCGGAAAACTTTGTTAATTTTGTACATGATACTCTCTGCATTACAGAGAGACTTGGAGTTATAACATATTTACTGTATGGATATGTAAGATGACTAATACATTCAAATAATATACATCTCTCCACATTTCAGACTTCAACTTCAGATAACTTCACTTTACACATCACAATCATTTTATACTAAGCGTTTATATGTTTGTAATTTCTAAACTGCAAAACGTACGACATGAAAATAATTAAGGGACAATCTGTAAGGCATATTTTTGACAGAAGTAAGGGTGATTTTTCAAATAAATACAGAACACTATTGACTATTTCTTTATTACCACAATCACTTGTACACCTTTTTAAAGTAACAATATTCGCTTAACTCCTTTTAAGCACACTTCACGTACCGACGACTCGGAATTCATTAGCCAGAGCGCTTGCACGCCACACCTTATATAAGTTTGCCCCTCTCTAGCATTCATAATGTCAGTTTAAGGTGGGGCTGTCGTAATTAATTCCGTGTCGCGGAAACAGTAGTCATTTGAGTTCAATAACTAATCATGCTAAATATTTCCTTTACATTTAAATAATAAAATTGAGTATCTGATTTGCTGTAAATTATCATATTGCTATTAATTAGGTTCATAAGATTATAGGGCAATACTTTTACAATCAATATAAACAGATTTTAAAAGTCAATGAAGAATGGATGGTTATAAAATTATTGTTTCATCTGATATTTAATTATAGAACAAGGTATTATATTTTATAAAATAACTTAAATATTTGTAAGTATATGGCAGTACTCATACAGTTTGTATGAAGTACTAATTAATGTTGATAACATTTTTGTACTACAAAAGGATGTATAGGCCCCCATTAGGCTCCTAATAGAACCACTTTAGTGGGCGGAATAAAAAGTATCTATCCTAAATCCTTCTAAGGAACATAAAGTTCCTACCAGACTAATTTCGTTACTATTGGTTTAACTTAAGTCCGTCAGTAGGCACAAAAGACTGGGTAATTAATTTTCTAAAGGCAAAGAAAACATTCAAGATAAGGGGTCACTTATTTTTTAAAAATCTTTTAAAATTAGATAGATATTGCCATCGGAAAAACCATTTGCACGTTAGCCTTATTAGCCGTAATAAAATCGTGCTGCCACGGGACCTGAAAAGCTAAAATATAATTGTTTTACCTTGAAACACTGACAGTTGAAACAGAGACTGTAGTTGCTTTTATGTACCTTTGTATACTTTCAAATAACTAAGCAAAAACTTTTAGGACAACGACTGGACCAGTGGCTGTAGTTGCAGTAGTAGTGATTGCGGTTGCAGTAGCTGTGATTGCTGTTGCAGTGACAGTGATTGTGGTTGCAGTAGCGATAACTGTTGCAATGGGGTAAAAACTTATCATTTTTATTATTTTATATATAAACTAGCGACCCGCCCCGGCTTCGCACGGGTGCAATATTTTACATAAAAACCTTCCTCATGAGTTACTCTATCTATTAAAAAAAACCGCATCAAAATCCGTTGCGTAGTTTTAAAGATTTAAGCGTTCATAGGGACATACAACATGACACATGACAGAAAAAGCGACTTTGTTTTATACTATGTAGTGAAAATCAAAAGGATACTCACGTACATGCTGACTTTTCACGAAATCTATATAACCTAATTTAAGTGATGAGATGTACCTTTTATAACGTATATTTAATATATTAATGTGAAATTAATTATTCAATTTCAGAAAGATTAAAACCACTTGTAAATCAAACAATAATGAACAATTTTTAAAAGATATTTATATCATTTTTCAGGACGATCCTGGTGACAACACCACCCCTAGCGACGGCGATGGTGGAGATAATGTAAGTATTAAAGCTTGCCCAAGTAGGTACGACCATCTTACGTAGGTTCAAAGCATAACCTATAAATCAACATACTGGTCATTTCTAACCAAGCGGTCTGTGTTCGGTTCCGATGATAAGTTTTATGATTAAACCCTGAATAATATAAACAAATTGATCTGATCAAGTATAAGTGGAAGTGAATGTTGGTTATGTTGTAAGTAAACGATAGTAATACATAGAAATACATAAATCGACATGGTACAGATTAAATAAACACCTAAACCCAGAAATACTGACACCTATGTGATTTGTTATAGACTACTCCTAGCAGCACTACTCCTGCTGACTCCGATACTGGTGTAACTACCACCGATTCAACATCTGACAGTTCATGTAGTTGTGATAGCCCGGTAAGCATTAACTTTTTTATTACTTTAGGAATAGTATACCGTACAGCAGACTCAATCTCACACAAAATGCTTGATTTGGTATAAAAGATAACAATTTTGAAGGTCACCTAAGCCTAGCAACGTTGTACCTAACTTAAAACAGTATACTCGAATCGCCTTGTAAATTTGGGAAAGTGCGACGTGTACTTAAAATGAAAATTAAAGTTAAATTTTAACGACAATCAAGCAAAATAAATTTCCTTATATTAAGAAGAACACAAGTTTTGACGCTAACGATAGCACAAAATTTACAGTCGTAGTTTTTTGTAATTATTGAATTTCCTGTTCATATTGGTGAACTTTCACCAGTCAACTACTTAATCAACTTCAGTGCCATTTTGCAAAATTGTATTCAGCTACTGTGCACACAACTATGAAGAAATTAGTGTATCGTGTATTTTCTTGTTTCCACCAAATTTCATGAAATGAGCTGGAGTTAGAAAGCCACTGCTTAAATTAGGACTCTTACATGGTTTTCTTTGACGATTAATGACCAATTTGGAATAATTTAAGCCGGTTTTATGTTAAATCGGTAACTTAATGTTAATTTTAGATTGACTATTTGACTTAATGGGCAAAAGCTAACCAGGAAAAAAAAAAAGAAAGACGCGGTCTTACGTAGTCGTATTGTTTTATGTTTGCGTATTTACCGCACCTAGCATACTTATAACCAACAAGCTTCTATCTAAGACAAAAACCCCGCAAAACAAATTGCCAACCTGCGATGTTAAGTCTAATGAGTTTTCGATTGTTCTACCCATCTTAACTGGATGGTGGAATGAATTAAAGTTTTAAAGGTATTTAGATATATCGTTATAGGTAAGACAACGATACCATTCTGGGAGTTTTGTCACAAACTCTACTGCATATTCTTGAACTTTATAATAATAGTTAATTATTATCGATAATGGTTGATCGAACGAAATTCTTCTTAGGCATACCACTATAGTTTTCCAGTTAGGAGGATAGGTTTACCTGTAAACTTACTTAAGCATAAGGTTTCACACTTTAGCTTCAGGTTGGTAGCGCAATATTACCACCTTTGGTTTATGTATCTAATGTATATTATTCTACTTGTTTGACTGTCAATACTGCAGATATTTCTAAGCCATTGCCCCTTTTTTTTGTTTTAGAGCCAAAAGGCAGTCCGAGCCCAGCGAAAGCTGAAGATATTAAAAAATAGAGCAAAGCTGGAGAATTATTTGCTCAGGCAAAACATTATTAAGCAACTACAGCCAAAAACACAATCACCGTTACAGGACGAAGGCCGAAGTTTTACGATGGATTCCGAATATAATGATCGTTATCAAGATGTTCTAAAACGCTTGGAAGTATCTTCAATACAGTATTCAGGAGAATATGAATCTCATACTCAAGAATATGACAAATATCAACTCAGCTCTTCTTCTTATGATATTAGTCATAATTCTGATCAAGAATATGATCAAAAGGAACTTCACAATTTTAATTCATCAGATGTTTCTAACGATTTTGATCACCGTGAGAATTTCAATGATAATTCCGATAATATTGATTCTAGTGATACGAATTTAAACGATGCTGGTATCAAAATTGAAAAAGATACTGATAAGAGTACTTATAATAAAGTCAATAGTAAATTTAGTTTAAATGAAGTAAATTCTGAGAATAACAGCACTTATAAGGAATCTCGAGTAGATAATGAACTTGGTTCTAATAAAGTAGAATCCAATAATAATGATTCTAATGTTGAAGTTCAAGTGAATAATGACATAGGTTCTAATAGTTCATTTGAATTAACTAGTGATAGTAACTTTAATAATAGTGAGTCTGGTGATTCCGATTCTAATAATAGCATCCTTCTGGAAAATCAGAATGGTGAAGAATCAAAGCTAGAACGAAAAAGACGAGAAACATTTATTAAGGTAAGTTACTATAGTTTTATTGCGATTTCACTATTTTAGCAGCAAAAATAATATGAAGTTTAAATTTATAATTAAGCTATTCCCGAAAAAATATTAATAAATCAGCAAAAAAAGTCCGTATCATCTGAAACTCCATATCAGTATCCAGCGACTCCTCGCGACTTTTACTAAATTATCAGTCCACCGGGTAGGTGGTCCTCTAACACTACGTCCTCCGGTGTGGGGTCCGCCATTCGAGAACCTTTCTTCCCCAGCAGTTGTCGGTTCTGCGAGAAATGTGGCCTGCTCGTTGCCACTTTTCGGCTTGCTAACACTGTAGAATATGTCGGCTATTCTCTAGAATAGAATATTAGAATATAATCTTTTATTTCACTTAGACATAAGGCAGTCGTAACGAGTATACATAATACTTAAATCTACCACCAGAGTGGAGCGCTTTCGGCAAGAAACTGAGCGAACTCGTCTTTTTTCCCTTATTTTATACAAATTAAATGCGTAAAAATACATTATATATTGTTATTTGTAAAATATTGGTATAAGGAGCAATTAAATCCAAGCACTCTACACACATATATAAATATTCAGCGAGGGTACGGTTTAGATACATTTTTTGAATTAATTTAATGAAAGATCTTCCATATTTTATTCTTCGTTCATGAATTTCTCTTTTACGAATTATCTTATCGATATATTAAACCATAGTCAGTATAAATATTTACCTCCTTACTCTTTGAGTATTAAACCAAATACTCCAAGCGCCTTACCACATAAAACACAGACGCCAGATAAATTAGTGTTTAGTTAAACATTGCTTAAAATTGGCATTCAACCAACAATACGTTACATACACGTGGAGGACGTGCAAGCCTTTTATTAGTTGATAATCTATTTTTGTAGACAGTGTTTAATACAGTATGTGTTTAACGGGTGTTTAATTGTTTTTGTGGATAAACTGTTAGTTTTTTGTTCTAAGTTGTTTCACTTAATAACTTGCACCAACAGATTTGTTTCAATGGCCTGCACTCATTTTTCTTTATCTGTCGATTTTACTGATCTTGACAGATACATGATCTCATCTAGGTCATGACCGACAACCGATGATTGCTAATGTCACCAATTACTGAAGACCGATAGTATGACCCACATTATTGTTGTTAGTATTAACGGGTACGGGTCAAACCTTCCTGACGATCACTGCGACCTTGACAGATCTATTGTGATCACGCCTCCAATTAATTAAGTTTACACAAGTTCCCCAAGGCCGACTCTGAGCTCTAGGAACTGTACAATACACTTGGGATTTATCAGCTTAATATCCTAGGGATTCATTATTTGCCCACCCAGAAGTTGCCCACTTCTTGCTTGGTTAAGTGCTGGGAGTATGTGTATTGCCATTACATTTGCCTCCAAGCAAGCTCTACGATCAAGCTCTTCTGCTAGGCTCATTCTGTTTAATCTGTTAAGTCGGCAGTTACCGGTTAACGCTAGAACTAAGTCCTGTACTCTTTTCGTTGCATGTTCATTACAATCTGTGTAAATATGGTGCGTGATGCCGTGACAAGAGTTTTAAAGTCCTGTTGGCCTACATAGTTTTCAACCAGTTTGACACGCTTTCTTGCCGGGTCAGCTTCTAGAAGTGCTTCTAGCTATCCTCCATACCGGTTTAGCTCCTGTTAGGAGAGCATCTGAGCCCCTTCTAGACATTTCGTCAGCAGCTTCATTTCTTTTGACACCTGTGTGTCCAGGAACCAAACCAAGTCGTTACTTTGTTGTTTTGACCCACGTATAAAATACCTTAACTATTCCTGCCGCTACAGTGTTTGTACCAGCCATTTTAAATCAAATCAAATCAAATCAGTTTATTCGATGTAGGTACATAATGTTACACTCATCGACGTCATAGATTAACAACTTAGTTATAATTTATATCAACAAATAGGTACTTATAGTAGTATGTTATACGATTACAAGATTAATTAACAAATCTCTGACAGTAAAAAAATATACATAAAATATTATACTCTTTAAAAATGAAAATGAAAAATTCATATGCACATCACTCAACTTATCACACGTATTAGTAAGTATGTAGACAAATACCTACAAGTCGAAATTTTTTAATCTATTTAAAGAAAATGTAAAAACAATTAATGCAAAATTTAAAAAAAGAACATATATCTTAAAAACAAAACATCAAAATGTCAAACTTAATACTTATTTTGAAGTATTTGCATACCTGGTTGCCTTGCTCACGTTGTGAAGTCTTGCTCACAAAAATCCCAACCATAAGATAAAATCGCACCCATAATGGTGACTTGTTTTATGATAATGGAAGACCAACAAGAAGACGGATTTCCGTGTGTTGCCAACCTGAGACCGGGTTATTAGGCCTCGAGCAAAAGTAAGTTTACCGGATACCTTACCCCCCAAACCGTAATACGGCAACGGCAAGCATTGGACGTTATGAAGGCAGGAATAGAAACGGCGGTGGTACCAACCCAGCAAGTCGCTGCAAAACTCTACCACCTATTAGGATGTCACTGTGTTGGTGACGGTAAGCCTATGCTCGCCTTTTACGAGTTACCTGGCAGGAAGGCAGGTGATCTATTCTGCAAAGGAGCCTGGACCAACACAGTGAGGTTCTCTCTCCATTATTATTTTCTCTCTTTATAAACTGTATTACTTCATTCATTTGCATTCATTCATTACAAGAGGCGCTTGTGACGGGTCTATATAATAATAAATCTATCACCCGATCGCAACGCGGCCGCACACTGAGAAGATCCGGCAAGAAACTCAGCGGGCTTGTCTTTTTTTTTCTTATTTTACTATATATTTACAATAATTAATGTAATGATACATTATATATTACAAGAGATTGGCATGAGGAGCAATTAATCCTAAGCAGTCTTATCTCCTAAATATTCAGCAATGTTACTAATAATGTATAATAACCTTTTCGATTTAATTTACATTTAATTTTTATTCCTTGTATTGACACAGTGTATATCACAATTTCTTTTAAAAGCACTTGAATTTTTGTGAACATACATTAAATTTTCAAATATATACTGGGATGCTGCAGTTAGAATTTTGATTTCTTTGAATTTTTCTCTCAGGGAAACTCTTGGGCCTAGATTATAAATAGCCCTTATGGTTTTCTTTTGTAAAATAAATATAGTATTGACTTCGGCAGAACTTCCCCAAAAAGAAGAATTCCATACGACATGATGCTGTGAAAATAACTAAAATAAACCATCCTAGCGGTTTCAACATCAATTAATTCTCTAATTTTTTAACAGCATAAACCTATGCTGAGCTTAACCTATTTGCAAGTTTATCAATGTGCGGCCCCCATTGCAATTTTTTATCAATAGTTATTCCTAAAAACGTAGTAGAATCTATAAGGTCCAACTTGAAAATTTAATACAATTAGTTTTTTTTTTCCATTCAAAAAAAGATTGTTTACATTGAACCAGTGTACAACTTTTGAAATCGCATTGTTCGTTTCGTCATACTTACCCAGTTATCTTTTCACTTTAAATATAAGTGAAGTGTCATCCGCGAACAATACAATTTCGTGTTCGTCTCTTACGTAGTAAGGTAAGTCATTAATATATACAAGGAACAAAAATGGACCAAGAATAGAGCCCTGGGGGACACCCATCGTAACAGCAGCACCTGTCGATTTTTTACCGTTGATCACAACTTTCTGAATTCTCCCATTCAAATAAGAAATCAGAAGATCGATTGCCTTATTTCTAAGTCCATAATGGCGCAGTTTCCTGATCAGTGTATCGTGGCTTACGTAATCGAATGCTTTGGACAAATCGCAGAACACCCCGATTGCATCCTGAGAATCCTCCCAAAACTCATAAATTTTCTTCAATAGTTCCACACCAGCATCGGCTGTTGATCTACCCCTTGTAAAACCAAACTGTTTATTATGAAATAGTCCTAATTTATTAAAATGAAGTAACATTTGACCCAATGTAATTTTTTCAAATATTTTATTCAGGGTAGACAGAATGGAGATAGGTCGGTAGTTGGAGGGATCAGAAGAACTTACAGATTTAAATATAGGTATAACTTTACTAAGTTTCATTATAACAGGAAATACGCCATTTGAAACACAACAGTTAAATATTATAGCTAAATATGGAGTAATAACATTAATTACTGAATGTTTTTTTTAATCCAGTATCGCCTGGTTATCTCCTTGAATGTTTTACCTTTTTGCATGCTTCAGATTCTCCTTGTCGCACTTTGTGTATGTATTTATATTTAATATGCATGTGTTTAATGATTTATTATCATTATGCATTTATTTTTTTATTTTTTATACATATATTTTTTTTTTGTTTTTGTTTTTCTCTTGAGTTTAATGTATATAATATACATAACATATATTTGTATGATACTGAATAGTTAATAATATACATTCTTACTTATTGTGCACTGTCAATCTACCATTTACATTATTAGCTCCTTTTGGCTGAGTTGGAAGAAATCTCTATACCTGAGATAAGCTAACCATTTGTACAAATGTTTTAGTTTTAAAGTTCGCGTCTTTTTGTGTACAATAAATTATTAAATTAAATAAAAAATACTAAAACTACCTCACCCTATTAATGAAATCCTGAATTTACCGAATACCTTGCTTCCTAACCGGAACTAAACATTAAAATGCATTGCAGTGATATCGGTATAAAAGAAAACGGTAAAACTTTACTAATGGAATAGTTAAGCCATCTAAATAACTAGAGTATTTTGTTACAGTACGATGGGCTCATCACATCCCTACTAATTTGTTCATTCATTGTTATAGGATAGCAATATTAACGACGGTTACAAAACTAAACGAGGGTTTAACGTAAATGATCAGAAGTACTCGGATACCTATCGTGGAGGCAATACTTATGGAATGAGCTTAAATTGGGACGAAGGATATTCTTGGAACGTGAGTTTGACTATAATCTTTTTTGCCTGCGATTTCACCAGCATTAAATGTTAAAACTTTTCTTCGACCCATTCTGGGTAACAGGAAGGAATCTCATGCAGGAAAAGTTATTTTTTAGAGTATTTTATATGTGCTTCAAGTGAGTTTTTCCATTTAATTGAATTCCAGGAAATGACAAATTCGCTTAATGCATTTCAAAATAATCCAGAGCACCAGGAAAGAAGTGATGGAATTAAAGAACCAAAATATGGAAAACACCCAACAGGTAACGAAGGTGTAGATCACAAATCGGAAAATGTGAGTAATTTGTCTAAATTATTTTAATTTTGTAGAGACTTTTAAAACATATAATGACTTGTCCTATGGAATGTATCTTCAAGGTTATGATGGATATGTATGGAATGTAAGTTGCATTTTTTTTATATACGAAGAGAAAAAGAAACTGGTAAGTCACCCTAACATCAGTGATTACGCACACCACAATAACAATAGTTTTACTCTTACTCTTGAAGCTCGATTCATGCAATATTGGAAATTGGAATCGAATATGTCATTTTTGGTACTCTTGAACACAACGCTAGCGAATTATTATCATTTAGTTTTTAGTTAGCATCTTTATAAAGTTATTAAAACCTTTACAGCGTTTAATGTGAGAAGCTTGGTTCTACATGGCATTTTTTTATTTGATAGAGCTTGCTTTTAAAGTCGTCCTATTGCTATCAATCTTGGACCTGATATTAGAATCACAATAAAATAAAAAAGAAAATGCTCAAATGTTGTCCACTTGAACAAAACCGTTATTGCAATCAAAATTGTTTTTTTGCAGTTTTACTGAGGCTAAATTATATTCGTCAACCTTTGTTGCAGGATTACAATCATCCTGGCAACCAGTTTGAGATTGGAGAGTATCGTCTGTCGAAGGTAACCAATATTTGGTATCAATATATTCAAAGTGACCGTAATCTGAAAAAAAAAAGAATACGCAATTCAGTTTTCTAAGTTACTTATTTATTGTAGTGCCAATTGTTAGTCAAATTCTCAAACTTCTTAAGTTTCTCTTATCTTGTTATAATTTAGCATATATTATAAACTAGCTGTTCCCGCGAACTTCGTTCCGCTTGTTCAGTTTGTATGGGAAAAATTAAAATGTTATTTTTCCTCACATTCGGACCGGATAAAAATCCTATGCCCTTCTTCCGGTTCTAAGCAATTTTCAGCCTAATTGGTTCAGCCGTTCTTCAGTTATAAATAGTGTGATTAACACCACTTTCTTTTCTATATAAAGTGATATATATAAATAATATATTGCGTATTTAAATTGTAATGATTCATGTTTAAAAAATTCTTAAGATTTTTGAAAATGTATTCAGAGATATAAAAAATGCACTTTTTAGAATCCGACAACTAAGAGGCCACAGGATGACTATGTAAATACCAATCTTGAAGAAACGGAGAGGAAATATGGAGTTGAATATAACCAAGCGAACATACCAAATCAAAGCACTTTAGATCATAGTTATGACCTTATAACATCATTTGAAATACCATTATTTCCTGAATATGGTAGGAGTTTAAAGAAAACCACGAGCAAACCTACAGAAAATACGTACAGGGAAATATCCATACCAAGAAATGCAAATGTAGAAGATGACACAAAAGGAAGTCGGCTTGATGAAGATATTGTAAAAGAAAATGCGCATAGAGAACTTCCCAGTCGGAAATTTAGAAAACGCGAAAATTCATTGAGCGATCAAACAACTTTCAAGCGTAGTGATTCAGATCCAGAAATTCCCCCAAAAACATATGGCATGATATTGAAAGAAGATGAAGGATATATTTGGAATGTAAGTAATCCAAACTTCTGTACTATTCTTAATTCGAAAATACGTCTATCTGTTACGCTTTCAAGGCTAAACCGCTGAAATAATTTTGATAAATCAGAGAAAGAAACGACAATATTACAATAAATGCGTTTTCATATTTAACGAGAATAATAATGATGAAATGGTACACAGGGCTTCCCATTAATAGTGCATATTACTGCACGTGCGTGTACGTGGCACAAAAAACATTCTATATACAATACTTTGCGATGTATGCAACTTTTTGTAAAATTTCGAAAAACCCAGTTTTTCTCACATTTGTGGGCATCACGTCTAATTCGTTTTTTTTCTGACGTACTGCCCAATGATGGTGTTCCTAAGTTGCCTTTACAAAAACGCAATCAAATAATCTATTAGTTTATCAAACGCCCCTTAACATCAATTTTAATTTTGAAATTTAGTCAACTGTTAAGTTTGAGCACCTGTGGTGTAAAAAATGTACTGGAGTTATGTTAGCCAACCAGTTAAATTCGAAAATACAATTAGTTAGATTAACTTACTGACAAAAAATATGGGATTCGAACATAGAGGAGGTTAGGTATGTGTTCAGCTTCTATATTTTTTTGGTTAGAATTCGAAAAACGTCTAGGTTTGCCAAAGGTTCAATCAATCTTATTATCAATTACTTACTCTAAAAACAAAATCTACCCATAAAATAAAGAAAGGTATTAATCTACCCATAAAATGATTCTGTGGAGCTACTAAAACTGCCTCTTTCCTGCCGCCGTAACGCCAGTGCTTTCCGTTGACGTGTTCCGGTTCAGAGGGTAAGGTTTACCGGCTAAACTTACTTTTGCTAGACGCCTAATATTCCGGCCTTAGTTTGGCAGCGCACCATTAATATTTTTAGTGTCTCTAGGCGGCGTGAATTACTTACCATCAGGAAATCCGTCTGGTTCTTTGCCTTCCAATATCGTAAAAAGAAAGAAACATACATACATTCACGCCAAGCCCCTAGCGAAGTAGGTGGAGAATAGCAAGTGTCATGTGTTACGATCCTTACAGTTCTGCTTAGCTTCCTCCACATTTTCATAGTCTAGTCAGAATACATTCATTTGTATGGAGTAGGTTGCATTAATTGCACTTTGAGTGAAAACTTGCCATATGGTAGATATATCATTAGTTTTATTAAAAATAAAAAATCACTAAATTTGAACTAGTACTTTTTTTGTATTCAACGAAAATATAAAAAAAAAATTAATAACTCTTAAACAATAATTATTATTTTGTTGATTTTAGAAACGGTGGAGTAATTTAGAATTATTTACCCACAATAATAACAATACCCTGTAAAATCTTATAATTTGAGTGGATATTTACTTTTTTATAAAATATATTTTTTTAAAGAAACTCAGGTCCAAAATCGGGGATTGTGAATATTTACAGTGGTAATATTTGCAATATTAAGTATGTGTAAAAATCCCTCGAGTGTCTTTAGTACAATTCAGAAAAAAAAAATCAATTGAGTAGTTGTAATAAATTCACCAAGCTGAAAACTTAGTGTAAGTTTAATAAGTTATTGTTTAGAGTATATAACCATCGAAATCCCCAAAAGTGCTATTTTGCAAGTCATATTTTTTAAAATATTTACAAAAATCATTACATATCTTTTAATATAATCGAACACTACGGAATTTTATTTTTATTATACTTTCAGGGTATTATAGAACATACGTACCAATTTTCATGAAAAAAATATTTTTGAATCGCAAAAAACGCATTTTTAAGTATATCTCGGAACGCAACCCCCTTACAGCATGGAAATTACCATTATTATATTATAATACATCCATACAATTTTTTAAAAGATAAATTCACAAAGCGTCTTTAATGCAACCATATATCTTATAATATTGACTAGACCAGTGGTGGGCAAATTACGGCCTGCGGGCCGGACCTTGAGAGGTTTTACTCCGGTCCGCCGAGTTTTTTTTTAGAAAAAACATGAACCTCCTTAAAAAAAATAATGGTCGAAATATTAAAAGACTATTGAAATTTGAACAATTATAATAATGAATCGATACTTCATACATATATATAATGCGTATTTCATACGTTAAGACTTCATAAATAGAATTTATTTTAATAAAGGATTATAAAATTAAAAAAAATGCCTTATCTTTATACAACCTTTTATAATCGTAATATTTATTGCTATTTTTAGGTGTTTTAATAAACCGGCTTGCCTCAGGATTAATTATAATTAACTGGAACACCACTAGATTTTTTTTTCATTTACCGGCCCGCAGTCAAAAGAATTTGCTCACCCCTGGACTATTACCCCTTTCATAAAACACACAGGTTTGAATTAAATGTCTTCTAAGATTAATAATTTTAAATTAAACTCCTTCATTTATAAAATAATTATTAATAATAGCTATTTTTTTGTGTAGAATCTCAACGATCCATCCATTCAGTATGCCGTAGGCAAATCTCAGGTAAAATTATATTTACTTAATGCTATTACTTAACATTACCTACATATGAAAAAGTTAATTATTATTTTAGTACTTACTTTTACATTAAGATATGTATTTGTATGTATTTTTATATTACTGGATAGCTGACCAAAAGACGGTTTTCGTGAAAGTAAGAGGTACCCCGTGTTGGTCCGGGCTCTTTTGCAGAATAGACCATCTGCCTTCCTGCCAGGTAGCTCGTAAAAGGCGAGCATAGGCTTACCGTCACTTACACCGTGACATCCTACTAGGTGGTAGAGTTTCGCAGCGACTAGGTGGTAGAGGTACCACCGCCCTATTTATTCCTGTCGTCATAACGTCCAATGCTTGCCGTTGACGTGTTCACGTTTGGAGGGCAGCCCATAAACTTTCTTTTGCTCGAGGCCTAACATCCCGGTTTCAGTTTGGCAACGAACCATTACCACCTTTGGTGTTTCTAGGCGGCGTGAATTTTTTACCATCAGGAAATCCGTCTGCTTGTTTGCCTTCTATTATCATAAAAAACCTTTGCTTAAAGACACCTTAGATGTTACTGGTACATTGCTATGTTATAGCTAGAATCTTGGATCAGTAGGGTTACTCTTGAATCTCGATAGATTAGACATTGAAATCGTACTTTTGATCACAGTTTTAGCGGTTTATTAACATTAAGTTATAAAGAAATTCATTTTATTCCGAAAAAATAATTTACTGTTTACTATCAAATAAATGTTATCAATTTCAAGAGCACCTAATATGACATTCTAATTTCCAAACATGAATCGAGCTTCGAGAGTAACCCAACAGGTTAACAAGATGGCTACCCAGCTCTACAACGCAAAACATGACTAGCATTGTAGCAGCAGCTGCAGCAGCAGGCATAAATACGGCAGTGGTACCAACCTGGGCGGGCTGATCCACAGCACTCTACCATTTCGGTATTACTGAATGCACTAGTAGAATTATCCAGTTACATTAAATCTAAATTGGTAGATTACTATTTTCTGTTTGATCGTCAGTAACAACTAACATTTTTAAGTGATAAAAAAATCATAACCTATATTTCTTAAAAAAGTCATCAAATTCAGTTGGCTATTGGCCGGCGTAATAAATTTACCAAAAAAATCTTTTTTTTTTGTTTCGGAGTCGGTCAAAAAGTGTGCAAAATAAATTATTATCTTTTCATAGGTAGGTATGTCCCACAACATTTCTAATAGTTAGGCGCAACTTTCATATAAAAAAAAAAAGTTTGCTATGTTTTTTATTCGCCTAAATCATATGACACTAGTTGCCTCATATCTGAATGCCTTTAAGACTTACTTTCAAATTATACAGGTTATACCTTTTCAAGTAAACTTGATACAAATTCGCGTTTGCTAGGTATCTATGGAAGTCCCGCCTCTTATTACGTAGTATTTTTATACTCTTTGATTTCTAATCTATACGTATAGAAGCACTTAACAGAGATAAAATATAAATTAACAGCCAGACCAATACCTGCCTCTGAGAGAAATTGAACTCGAGACTCATTCAAGGTTAATCGAATCAGACACATTCTACCAATAACGCCGTATATTCAATCATTTAAAATATAACAAGTACAGAGACATATTTTTCTGATTTGAAAAACATATTAAAAATTTCTCAAAAAAATCGGTTATTTCTATGCCCGTTAAAAAACCTTTTCAAGCTGAAGATCAAATTAATTTATTAAAAAGACAAAACACTTATAGTAAGTATTTTATTTATGTCTATATTATTATTATCTGATGTAAAAATAGTTTTATTTTATTTGATACAATGTTTGCTACTTTTTGCATTGCACGCAAGCCGCAAGGAGTCAAAAAAAATGTGTTTGATTTTATGGCAATTTTATTTTTAACCTACTCAAAAATAGGAGAATGTTCTCCACCCGATTGTATATTCGTTATATGACTACTCCGTCAATACCCAACCGATTTTGATTGTTCTTTTTTAAAAAGATAGGTATATGTATTAGGTAGGTGCATGTTTCAGAGGTGGTCCAATATTAATTTAATAATGATCCGACTAGTGGTTTTTTAATAAAATTTTGCAAAAACTATTAGTAGGATGTTGATAAAGTTTATCTAAGACCATTTCGAAAAAAATTGCTACCTTTCGATAAAAGAATTAACAAGTCGCGACGTAGTACCCAATGAAATAGAGTAAATTTTTGATTTGAGCACTTAATTATTTCAAATGCTTAAATTTTGCAAGCGGTGAGTCTTCAGAGCGATTTTACCGACTGTTTAAATGTTACAAAATGTAATAATATTATAAATATTCAGGAGATAGGAAAAGAATATCAAGATGAAGGATATGACAGCGTTAATGAAGAGGCAGATGATTATCTCTCAAATCATGGAGCACATGAAACCAATAATATTTACTATAAAGGACCATTCGAAAATGAAGATTTCTGGAATCTAAATCGCAATAAGGTAATTTTTAACCGAGTCCAAAAAGGGGGAGGTTTGAAATTCCACAGTAGTTTTTATTTTTTTGTGTTTCGTACTTGATTTTTTAGAAAGAAAGTTTATGATTCCGAGGTGGTCCCATATTAGTTGTATCATTATATATATTGACGACCTTAGGGGGGTTACCATAAGCTCTTAAAACAGTACTATTTCAACAATACTAATTGTCAGTCGAGAAAGACAACCTTATGACGTATACCATAAAGTTGCTTATAAAGGCAGACATTTAGCAAGATGGAAATAATATAATATAATATGGAAATAATACTGCTTTAAGCGTTCATGGTAGGGCTCCAGCAATAATTATCACTACAACAACAAAGTCGCTTCCTCTGTTCCTATGTCCAAATGTCCCTTTCTATGCTTTAATCCTTAAAACTATGGAACAGATTTTGATGCGTTTTTTTTAAATAGATAAATTGATTGAAGAGGAAGAAAGGAATTTTATAGCCGTGCGAAGCAGGGGCGGGCCACTTTTTAAGTATAATTTAACAACTACTAGTAGGGTGTTTATACAATTTATGTGGACTATTTCGTATTCATTTAATACCTTTCGAAAAAAGGATTATCAAATTGCGACGTGATATCTAAAAACTTAATAGATGGGATCGATTTTTGTAGTTTTACTGAGCTTCATTATTGTCAATTTGATTTGATATCAAACACTGCAAAAATACCGACACTCATTTAATTACCACGTCAAGTAAGTACACAAAAATAGATATTAGTAAAGTCAACCTTTCGAAATAAGAACCTTTAACATCCATTCGTTGCTGGCCGAATAATCAAGCATAAAAAATATAGACGAATAGGTAACCTCCTTCTCTCTTGAAGTTGGTTAAAAATAATTTATTTAACTGAATCGTCAGATTAATAAACGCTGCAATCGCTAAATCATTATGAACAAAAAAGCAAAACGCTTTGAATGTCTTAGACCAGCGTCGGTAATTTCTGAAATAAAAAAAGCACGGGTACGGGTAAAAGTTTTTCACCCGTACTTTTTTCGAGGTAAACCGTGTATCAAAGCCGTGTATCTCGAATTCCGGTAAATCTATTTAGTACTTTCTGAGAACATTTACCTAATATTGTACCTATCTATATTTTCTTACACCATCAAACATTTTTTTTATATTGTTTGTTGTTTTTTTTTAAGTTATTTTGCCTCTTTCTGGAGCCGGCTAAGACCTTTAGGCCATGCTGCCACGTCTTCCGTATTAATTATTTCGTCATTAGTCACATGTCTTCCGTAAATTATTCTTACACAGTCATTAGTCATTATTTACAAAGTCACGTCAGGCTCTTGAGTAAAGCGGTGGTAACTTTACACAAGCACACTTTGGGAGATTTGGCGGCAGCGAGGAAATTCACGATACACTAATTTTTTCATGATTGTTTCATTTGTGCACTTTCGCTGAACAAAATCAAACTAATTCCCACCTAAATTAACCAATTTTACTCATATTTTACACTAAATTCAATAATTGCGAAAAAATTACGACCATCTTCATTCACGATAGCGCCAAAACTCCACATTTTTTTTAGGTTAATTTGCCCCTTTCTGGTGCCGGCTAAGACCTTTATGCTGTCAGAAATTTTTCTTTATCTTTTTTAACGGCTTCAGCACTAGGCTATCTCCCAAAAAATGTTATGTAAGATTGTAAGAAGTATAAGTTAAACATATTTTCAATATGGATGACAAATTATTTTTCAGGATTCGAGAGAAAACAAGACTGCGAATAATAGCTCTGATCGCTTTAGTTTGGAGACATTGAAGGACAAAATTGACAGTGTATGTAAAAATAATAGCAATTTTTCACTTTTACGAAAAAATAATTAGAAGAAACATAATTAATGTGGATTTTTAAAATATTGTTTAAACTTTATAATATTATAATATAATGTAAAGGAAGCCAGACAGGTTTGTCAGGATCGTGAAGTCTGGCACTCGATACTCTCTGCCTACCCTGTAAGGGACTTGGCGTAAAGGTAAATTGGGTTGGGATTGGGATTGGCGTTGGTGGTTGGTGGTTGGTGGTTGGTTTAGACCACTGCTTAGTTCGGAGTGCAGTGTCCATTACACCCTGTGTGCGGCTACCACCATGGGGCCGACGTCGAGTGTGGCATTATAGATCAGCAGATTGGGACGGGATGCATATTTTTTTGCGTCTTACCCATGGAGGCAGATTTGCTTCTCGCTGGATGAACCAGACATCGTTGCTGATGCTATCACTGATGTGGTGTTGCAGAGTATGGAACTTTATATTCCTTGGTTTAGTCATTCTTGTAAGATGGCACTTAGCCATAAGCGGAAATGCTACCAGGCCTTGGCTAAGGCAGAGAAGTCTTGCGACGAAAACACCAACTCGATTTAAAAGGAGCATAATTCTGCCTCTAGGTCTTTCAAAAGAGCTATTGCCAGAGCAAAGTCCGAGCACATTGGCAGAATTGGCGAGAATTGTCCCGCTTACCTTCGGGAACAAGAGCGTTTTAGTCTCTCGCCAAGGCTGACCAAGGAAATTTCGCGAAGCCATCATTTCCATCCTTACACCGGAGTGATGCCTCGCTGGCCCATGATGCGAAAGAGAAAGCCGAACTTCTTGGCCCCCCTTTTTGCTTCCAACTCGACTTTAGATGACCATGGAAACACGCCGCCGACCATCCCGCGGTGTGAAGGGTCTATGCCAGAAATAAAGTTTCTGCAGAGTTCAGTGCATAGAACACTTATTTCATTGGACGTCAACAAGTCGAGTGAGCCCGGTGGTATCCTTCCGATTGTTCTCAAAGTGTGTGCTCCTGAAATGGCACCGGTTTTAACGAGACTCTCCCGGTTTTCCTATTCATCAGGCATTGTACCGAATTCATGGAAGACTACTTTAGTACACCCGATCCCTAAAAAAGGTAACCGCTCGAATCCTTCCAATTACCTGCCCATAGCAATAACTTCCTTGTTTTCCAAAGTCATGGAATCCATAACAAACTGCCAGCTCTTTAGGTACCTCGAGGAGCACCAGCTGTTAAATGATCGTCAATACGGTTTCCGTCGTGGTCGTTCAGCTGGTGATCTTTTGGTTTACTTAATACACTGACGGGCGCAAGCAGTCGAAAGCAAAGGAGAAGCATTGGCTGTCAGTTTGGACATAGCGTAAGCCTTTGATCGGGTGTGGCACAAGGCGCTTCTATCGAAGCTTCCTTTTTACGGTCTTCCTGAGAAATTATGTACATGGATCACTAGTTTTTTCTTCGTTGTTGTCGACGGTGTGTGCTCGGAGTCCAAACCTGTCAATGCTGGTGTTCCCCAAGGCTGTGTGATTTCTCCTACTTTGCTTCTTTACATTATTATTATTAGTGACACTCATTCCTATGCAGACGACACTACTGGGGAAGCCTTTTACTTTAGCCGACATAACGTATTGCGGGAACATCTCATCGAGCGCCGGAACTTGTGTCTAAAATTGACAATCTTTTGTCTGAAATTTCGTTTTGGGGCCAGCAAAATCTGGTGCAATTTAACCCTAACAAGTCAGTTTGCGCGTTTTCCGCTAAAAACCGCTGCACTGGTATACTCGGCGTTGATATTTCGAGTAATGATCAATTTCGTGGTCATCTGGAGGAGGACTCTAAAATAGCCTCGAAAAAACTTGGTGTGCTCTACTGAGAACGTAGGCAAGACAGTATTTCAAGCCGACCCATCGCTTACAATATGTAAAGCGCAAATTCGGCCTCACATGGAATACTGTTCTCACTTCTGGGAAGGTTCTCCTCAGTACCAGCTCCTCCCGTTTGACCGCATTCAATTAATAAATAAATAATGATAAATTATAAAAAAATAGAGCGATTCGAATTGTCAATGACCGGGCCAATCGGCTTGATTCCTTGGCGTTGCGTAGAGATGTTGGGTCACTCAGTGTTCTCTACCGCATCTATCATGTGGAATGCTCTGAGGAGTTGTTTGGTTTAATCCCAGCCGCTGATTTCCATTTTTGGACATCGCATCAGAGCTTAAGGTATCATGCTCATCATCATCTCGATGCGTGGCGATCTACAACTGTGTGATTCGTAATACATTTTTTACCCCGCATAACACCTTTGTGGAATCAGTTGCCGAGGGCGGTATTCCCAAACGATCATGACCTAGGAACCTTCAAGAAAAGAGCGTACTCATTCCTTAAATGTCGGCAACCCATCTGTGATACTCCTGGTGTTGTGGATGTCCGTGGGCGGAGGTTATCACTTTCCATCAGGTTACCCACTTGCTCGTTTGCCTCCTCTTCTATAAAAAAAATGTATGTATGTATGTATGTGTGTGTGTGTGTATGTATGTATGTATGTAAGTATGTATGTATGTACGAGTATGTATATAAACTTCAACTTTTTACAGAAGGAATTTTGGACATGGATAACATCATGGCTAGACGAACTAAACAACTCATGGGAGCAGGTAAGAGTGCTTGTTTTAACTTTAAAGAAAGGCAACCAACTTATTTTGTTTAAAGGTTTTTTTAATGTCAGTCGTTTCTTTTTTTCTATTCTCGCTAGGTGTAAAACTAAATACACTTCCTAGATGTATATATTTTACAATTAGATTTTATATGTGAAAAGACACGTGTCTTAGGTCTTAAGATAGTTTAAATTACGTCGTAAATGTTATAATGTCACATATTGTTTTTAAATAAATAAAATAAGTTTTACGCACTCGCATTTGCATTTCGCTTGTACTTAAAACAAAAACATTTTCTCTATTATTAACCATTATTTGTTAAACAACGTTGCAAAAGTGTAGGTATTCTCAATTCTCAAGAATTTTCGTACTCTGTCTGTATTTATCAGTATCAGTCATTTCATTGGTAACTGAAATTAGTAGTACACACGTGAATATAAATACATAAATATGTATGTAGTAGATAAATACCAAATATGTACTTTCAAATACTTATAGACGAATTATTAATAGTAGATACTTGCCATTTTTGTAAATTGAAAAATGTTATTATGATGCGAAGGCCGTGTTTTAAACAAAGTATTATTCTGCATATTTGAATTTCAGCACATCAGGAATGTCATAAAAGAAGAAGTTAATAAGCAAGTGAAATCTGCATTCAGCGACTTCAACAACAACAATGAGGCACAGGCAAATGAAGCAGCCGATAAAGACGCAAGCTATGATGAGAAAAATAGCAATTTAATTGAGGTTTTGAGAAAAATTAGTGACTTAGTAGAAGATGTCAACGAAGAAATTCCCAATAAGTTCCATCTAAGAAATCATAACGATCAAAAAAATAAAAACAAAGAGGAAGTAGATAAATATAAACCCTACATTTTCGTCGATGCTAAAAACTCGAATAACAGTGAAATAGGCAGTGAGCACATAACAAATTTGTTCATTATAAATGAAAAGAAAATTAACGACACATTACAAGACAAAATTCCTACAAACAATAATTTAAAATCATATTATCTGAATAACAATAGTGAATTAATAGCAGATAATATTTTCAATACCATTTACAGCGTTATAAATTACATTAAAAGAGACACAGAAAATTTTACCATTCCAAATGAATCAATATATTCTGATCATGAAAATATTCAAAATCAAACATTAAATCAAGATTTAAATGAAAACAGCACATCACCATCAGAAAATTCTAATCATGAAGCATTTAGTCAAGATCTAGATATAAATAAATATGGAGATAATGATAAAGATACCTTTTCCTCAGAAAGTTCAATAGATGAAAGGTTAGGTCAAGTTTCAGGCATAAATAAAAATAAAAAAAAGTATACAACTGAAGTATCTTCTAATAAAAATGAAGAAGCAAAAGGTTTAGACGAAAAATCTCCCACAAATAACCAGGAATCTACTATCCAACAAGAAACAGCAACAAATAAAATAGTTATAAGTGAACCTGAAGAAACTGGTCTACATAAAGAAGAATATGATGCAAGGCTTTCGAAATCAGAAGAATTGCCACAAAAAGAGTAATAGGTGCTGAAACTGTCAACAAAACGCACATTATCTAAACGGAAAACAGCGACAGAACACTGAAAAACTGAAATTTCCGCCTAGAAAAAATAGTTTTATGTTAACTGTGACCACCTAGCTGTATACCACAATAAATCGTACAATAGATAAAAATATTAAATATGAATCGTACCATTTCAAGAGAAAAAAAGTTACTGGCATAAATTATTTTAGGATAAAATAATTATAGTTAAGGCAAAGTTACTTTTATATTTTTTGTAAAAAAAACTTACTTTGGTAATGTTATGTTTATTTACAAACATAATTTATGTAATAGTAGGTAGTTACACTGCACATTACGGAGCCCCTACCGTGAGTTTACGGCTTGTCAAGTTTACTATACCAACTCGCTATCGTCTCTATAAATTATTTTTATGAAAAAATTTAAAAGTGCCTCTGTTGGTAACTAAGAGAAACACATTTAATATCAAAAGTGTCATTAGATTTCGACACGTCTCTTACCGAACGTAGTCTATATCAACTCATGGTAAAGTATATCCACCGCCTTACCTATTCCTGCAGCCATAATGACTATTGATGCCCGGGAGGTGACTTTAGGGCTTGTCAAGTTTACTATACTCGCTATCGTCTCAGAAAATTATGTGTATGAAAACTTTGAACAGCGACTTTATTGGTATTTGGTCTCTATAAGAGAAACACTTTTTTAGACCAAAACTGTCATAGATTTCGACACGTAGCTTACCCAACATAATCTATATAAACTCATGGTCAAGTATATCAACCACCTTACCGATTCCTGCAGCCATAATAACTCTTGATGCCCGGGAGGTCGGGGGGTAAGGTAGCTGGTAAACTTGCACAATAGGCTTAACATTGCGGCCACAGGACCGCGATGCACCTGTAATATCTATGGTGTCTACAAGCCACGGTTATCTCTTACCATTAGGAGAACAGCCTGCGTGTTCGTTGAACTCTAACATTAAAAAAATAGTAATAAGTTCCATAGATAATGCCATGCCATAGATAATATAAAATAATGTTCTATCGGTGACGAATAGGCAGGTACCATGAAGTTATAGACTACTACTGGTAACTAGAGGTTACACTCATAATAAAGAGCTGTATCTTCACGCCCTTAACCCCGAAGAGATAGGCAGAGGCACAACCAGGACACCCACGACTAGCCTAAGAAACTACGTCCCATAATGTAATAAGTAGCAAGCCTATCGACAGCCGGGCACATATCCAATCCCGAGCAACTTTTTTTATTAAGAAAATTGGAAAAACCACATTATCTACTTGTTGCCCGACCCGAAAAAAAGACCCGGGAATCGAAGCCGGGACCTCATGAAGTCACGTCCAACACCTGGAACGCTAGACCACAGAGGCGATAAGAAATGATGTAATTTCCAAATATTGCTAATTCTCTTTGATGCGCCGGCCTCTCTCTTATTTTGACATTGTTTATTGACTTCCAACTCTCTGAAAGACAGGCCGCACCGTTACATTCGAGAGATTCAGTATTATTTGGAAACGACATTCTTTCTTAGGAGTATAACCTCCAGTAGGAGTCTATAACTTCATTTTTTTATGGTATTGGAAGGCAAACAAGCAGACGGATTTCCTGATAGTAAGAAATTCCCGCCGCCTAGAGACACCAAAAGTGGTGGTAAGGTGCGTTGCCAACTTGAGGCCGGGATGTTAAGCCTCGAGCAAAAGTAAGTTAACCGGCTACCTTACCTTCCGAACCGGAACACGTCATGACGTTATGGCAGCAGGAATAGGTAAGGCGGTAGTACCAATCCGGGTGAGTCGCTGCGAAACTCGACCACCTAGTCAGATGTCACGGTCTTAGTGACGGTAAGCTTACACTCGCCTTTTACGAGCTGCCTGGCAGGAAGGTAGACGGTCTATTCTGCAAAGATATTTCTCTGTCTACAGGTGTTACGTTTCGACGACGTCGACCTAGTAGAGCTTAGAATATTATTCTTGGGTGAAGACCATAGATAATACATGTACTACCGGCGAAAAATATCTACTATGAGGTGCTAACATTTCTGTATACGAGTGCTACGTTTTAGCAGCAACCTCGCAAAGAATGTGTATTATTATTTTTTTATAAATTTTTAATGAAAAAAAAAAATTCGCACCAGACGGGATTTGAACCTGTAACCTTTCGTCTCAAGCCGACGAATGCTCTAACCAATTGAGCTACTGAGGATTCAAGTCCCGTGGCGAAATTTTTAATTCCTTTCTAACCCGTTAACACGGGTAGTTATGTCCTATAGATACACAATTCTGAGTACCCACCAAATGAGTTCATCACCGACGAAATTCACATTTTAGAATGGCCATAACTTTCGTTTCTTGCATCGTATTTTTATTTAAAAAAAATCCATACCCGGAAAGCACCTGCACAAGTCGGAACGTCAGCGACCCGAACCGCCGCTGCAACCACCCTCGGAGGACCGGTCGGATAGCCTCCACCGTCGCCTGTCCAGGGACAGGTGGGGCTAGGTCCTCCTTCCACCGCTCCAACGTGGTCTCCCACGCCTGCCTCTGCATGCGCCTCACGTCCTCCCACGCCAGGGACTCCCCGCACGCTCTCGCCGACGATACCGCGAGGTATGTGTCGGCAAGAGCACGCGCTTGGAGCTCCCAGGGCGGGTCTCCCGCGAGGACGCATGCCGCCGTCCAGGACACCGTCCGGTATCCGCGTATCGCCCTGGTCGCGATGACCCGCTGCGGACGTCGCAGCAGGGTCTTGTTGGCGCGACCGAGGGCGTCCGCCCAGACAGGTGCCCCATACAGGGCCATACTCCGTACGACGCCGGAGTACAGCCGTCGGCAGATGGCGCTCGGGTCTCCCACGTTGGACAGCAGCCTCCCCAATGCAGCGGTGGCTCCCAGGACTCTCGGGGCGAGCCGGACAAAATGTGCCCCGAAAGTCCACCTCCCGTCCAGGATGAGACCCAGGTACTTCATCTGGGTCCCAACCCGGACCCGGACCCCGTCCAGTACCACCCGCGTACCTGGAGGGGGTCCCCCCCGAGGCCCATGGAACAATAGGGCCTCGGTCTTGAGGAGGTTCACCTCCAGACCCAGGGAGCGTATGCGGCCGACGACGATGGTTGTCCCCACCTCCGCCAGCCGCAACGTCTCACCCAGGTCCCTCCCCCTGGCTACGACCAGTGTGTCGTGCGCGTAGCACGCTACCCGGAGGTTGTTGGGCAGCGCGCCGCGGAGGACCCAGTCTTAGCCGATGTCCCACAGGAGTGGGCCCAGAACGGACCCCTGTGGGACCCCGCAGGTGACGCGACGGCGTACGATGCCGTCGCGTCCTCACCTCACGCCTCGCCTCACGGTCCCGGAGGCAGTCGGCCAACAGCTCCCGCAGATACAGGGGCACCCCATGGTAGCACATAGCGAATACCTACGGTAACCTATATTATGTCGGTAGGTACCTAATCTCGATCACGTCAGCTTTTAAACAAAACAAACCGCATCAATATCGGTTGACTTCAAAATAAAAATAATTATTAGGCTACTGCCTCAAATCTTGATGTCGATGAACGCTCTCAGCTGATTACCATACTTACATGATTTTTTGTACATTCTCTACTTCAGATCAATAATATTAAGAATAGATATTAAGACTATGTAAGGTATATCCAAGTTACTGCTTGAAATATTCTAACATTTAACTGAAATTAAAAAAAAAACAGACCCAAATTTTATCAGATCTATAAAAGGTATCTTAGCTATTTATTGAAATTAAATGAAATGTATTTATTTGCGGAACATGTAGATATGTTTAAAAGTTGTTACAGAATACTTATTCGTACCAACATATTATTCTACCACATTGTGGTGTGCAAATAGGTATCTAACTTAATTAAATATATTGTAGTTTTTATTTTTGTTACTTAGGTACATATTTTTACATATAGTATCTTCAAACATCTAAATTCTTTAAAATATATTTACCACTAGGCTAGCACTTCTTAATTAGGTTAAGCAAAAATTATAACGATCGAGCTTTACCCTATCTACCATACAATATCGGTAAGATATAGTATCTAACCCTTTTAATATTTCATATTTAAGTAGGTAGGTGCTTGTTCAAGTGCAATGACTTGCGCTAGATGTATGCCGCGCCGACAGGCAGCTTTAAACAATAACTATTATATTTTACTTTTTTAATTCATTAAACGGTAAATACGTATTATGCTCAATGTGATGGTCCGGGTAGGGATCAACCGCCTTACTTGTAATTGTCGACATAATTACATAAGACATTCACATAAAAATATGTCTCGAGTTAAAATATCGTTCACTAATTTGAGAAAACATGGCATTATACAGTAGCGTAGCTAGGCGTGGGCGAAGTGGGCCTTCACCCATGGCCTCGCACCTAAATGGGCCCCGCACTACCTGATTTAGAATCTTTGTTTATTTTTAAATTAAATAAAACCCTGAAAAATCAAAATTAATCAAATCAAATCATGTTTGGTAAGACCATGGTGTAATAATATAAGATAAAGTTTTGGGTAGCTTTTGGGAACGAACGGAAAGGGGCCTCGCCGATGCGACTTTGCCCACTTATATATTAGTCCACACTACGCCACTGGCATTATGCGACTTTTATAAAATACCCATGTAAAGACCTTAAAATAACTTGGTTCCACCTTAATTTAGTGACAGGCCATCAGCAGCGCCACCTTGCGGGTCCAGTTATATTTACATACAAGAAGCCCATAGAAAGCTTCTTGATTATACCATGCATCACTAAGACGTAGTCTGTGATACCACCCATAAAAAATTACAAACAAAATATCTACAATAAAAATGATGAATGAATGAAAAATTAAATGCCAATAGACGTCACAGCGCGAGGTGCACAGTTAATTCATACGGGTTATACCTGTGTAACAAACACAAATACGGACGGATTTTGAAATTTCATTAAAACGATTATTTCAAGAATAAATATATTTATTAAATAAATAGGTACATAAACGTAAATTTTATACATATAAATAAGTACCTATACTTATATAACTTTTAACAGTTGGATAAAAAACTATTTTATTAAAACATTGTTTAAATCAATTAGGTAATGACAATGAGTGGTAGGCTCAGTATAAGAAATTACAGTACAAAATATTGGCGACTTTAGTCCTGATTTTCGACACATTACCGAAATCAGGACTAAACGTGTTCTTCCTTGTCCATTTGTAATTTTTTTAAATAAAACAAACAATAATAGACTAAACAGGAACCTCCTCAGTAGACGTTTACGGAAAGTATGTTCAGGAAACATATCCGCAGAACTATCTACCTCCTCTCCTTCATAATTCTTATCTTATGCCTTTATGAACAGTCATTTTACTCTTTGCACATTATGCCCCGCTCGTTCAAAGATATCGTGACAGTGAAATTTCAGACATTAAATTATTACTCGACCTATTAGTTCTATCAACTCTATTCACTCCTCAGTCCTCAACTACCTTGAGCTACCTTTGCACTACCGTCCACAAAATTACCCAAAACGACGCTAAATATTTTTTGTCTATCGAAGCGGATCCTGACTGATTTCAGTCTTGAAAATGTTTTTTCTTGTACAATGGTACACACAGTAGAGGCGATTTGACCGTCAAGTTTGCAATACTACTTTATACACTAATATTCGAGATCCTGTTGATAGAGAGTGACATGTGATAGAGAATCAACTAGGATAAGTAGATTAATTTTAAGGGATCAACCGCCAACAAAATAATTGATAAGAAAGAGCCTTAAAGATTTTTGTATGAAGCCTGGCTTACCCACTGTCCGCCATTTTGTTCTTTTTTTTCAAAATCACGTTAAGTAATAATTCTTAAAAAATGGATACCTAACATCAGTACAAACTAAAGTGTCACATTTCGAAGATAATGAGCTACCAAAGTTGTAACTTAGTAAACCTGTCTGAACCCCTAAAGTCGTAACCTTTACCTAATAGTAAAACTTTAGTTGTTTTTATCTTCGGAATGTGACAATTAACGAGTTTTTTTCTTAGAATATTTTTTATTTGTATTGATATTAGCTATCCATTTTTGTAAGAATTATCAGTGAACGAAATTTTGAAAAAAAAAACAAATTGCCAAACAGTAGGTAAGCCAAAATCTTCATAGCTCTTTCTTATTTGCAGTGTTTCAGCATCCGGCGTGTTTTTATGAAAAGGGCAATGATTGTGAAGCCAGCTGAAAAGGTCTGCAGGAGTTGTGACTCTTGAGACTGGTTACTCTGTCAGGGTTTAGCCTGAAAGTTTGTATGTATGAATTAATGCAGGGTTTCCCCTTATAATGTGTTTCGCATCATTGTTCCAGGACCATCGCATGTGTTGATGCGAGCGAGTTATGCAAGTCGTCTAGTAACCTGTTACTAGGCTTGTACTATAGTGGGTACAATAGTACAAGCCTAGTAACAGTATCTTTGTCAGGGGTTTGGGTAAAAGTGCGTCATAACAAAATGGCAAAATCTGAAGGGTGACACAGTACAAATAAACTTAGGAAGCCCTGCATTAATGATTCCGTCCTTTGAAATCCATTAACGTAAAAGATTTTGGTATTCACTAGAAAATCACTGAGAATAATTGAAAATAGAAATGTCAGTTTTAAATCTAAATTGCAATAATAACCAAATGCAAAATGATAGAGTTTGTTGACTTCACATAATTTCTTTAAACGAAACTGGCGAGACTTTATTAAGCTGATATGGATAAAGCTGATTTTTTCTGTTCTGTTTAATTCAATATATTATGTCTGGTCCCTACCTACCTATAGTTCTCGCAAGTCAGGAAGTTGAGCAGGCTTAACTTTTCTGAACCTAGTAGTTATTAAGTTGCTGACAAATTTAAATTCGTTTTTTTAAGGATTGCGCTCACTGTTGACGTGGCGTAGCGTGTCGGGTCGGCGTGCATCGCATTGCAAAGCATACTGAGGTGGGCTGGACCGCATCGCATCGGCGGATTCTGTGGGCGGATTTCTGTTACTCAGCGCCAAAAAGAAGACCAAAAATATAGAGGCAACTTAACGTTAAAATCGTCAAGTATGGAAAGTGGCGCCTCTTGTAGTTATCTTACGCAACTTTAACGTTACAATGTCATTAGTGTTTTATTCACAACAATGATATTATAGTGACCTCTATGACTGAAGGCCGCATTGGGAAATGCGCGCGGGGTGCCTCGCGTAAAACTCCGCGCCGATGCGCCCCGGCACAGTGGGCGATGCTCCATACAAAATGTATAAACGCGATCTAGGCAGATTATTGCGCTGCGATGCGCACAGTCCCGGCCCGTCCAAATGGGCGCTATCCTTTATGCTAACTATAAAAATTTGCTCGCACGCACACTTTGATAAAATATATAAATTAGCGTGTAGCACAAATTAAGCCCGCTCGCCTCGTGGGTTACAAGTGATGTGTTATCAACTCAAAACAATTAATATTTAATTTGCAAGGTCCTAACGGTAACATTTCATTTATTTTATTGTCTTGGTCCACTAGGGTTGCCTTTTACCACATCTCTTTCATATTTCAAATCCAAATTCTTTATTTTTCATAATTAGACTTGATTAGGATGAATTAACTAAACTTAGAAAAATAACCAGTCTTACTTTGCATTTTTATGATATTTATAACAGTTGCATAAATTAGTCATAAACTCTCTCCAATGGATGCACACAAATATATCTAGTATAAATAATATTCCATCTGATTTAAATTGTATAAAATGTATGTATTTACAATATTATTGTATGCGATCTTGACTAAGTTACCTATTTTACACTTTTATTTTATGCTTCAACACTTGATTCAAATCTCTTGCCTAAACTAAACATATCTGTAGTATTTGTTTTTGTAATATTATGAACATTTTTTCTATGACGATTCAAACTGCTCTTACGACCAAATGCTTTTTGACACACTGTACACACATATGCTTTCTCACCAGTGTGAATTAACCTATGTTTTCGCATCAAACTAGCATCTATGAAACGTTTGTCGCAAATATCACAAGGAAAAGGTTTCTCACCTTTGTGTGCCATTGTATGTACATGTAAGGCATAAGCCTGATTGAAAGCATGGCCACATTTAGTACAGACAAAAGGTTTTTCTTCAGTATGTATCATCATATGTCGTTGTAAAGTAGATGCTCTATTAAAACGTTTCTCACACACATTACATACATGATGCCTTGGGTTCAGATGAGTTAGTTTATGGTGACGTAAAGATGAACGTTGATAGAAAATCTTATCACACTCATTACAAGGATAGGTTTTCTCATCTTTGTGAACAGATTTGTGATTACGCAATGCAGACAATTGCATGAAGCTTTTATCACATATATTACATGCGTACGGTTTTTCCTTATGCTGAATTAATCTATGCTTATACAAGAACGAAAGGCGGTTAAAACTTTTGTTACATATACTACAAGAATAAGGTTTCTCTCCAGTATGAGTAAAATCGTGTCTTCTTAGTGCAGATTCAAAAATGAAACCCTTATTACATATTTTACAAATAAAAGGTTTTTTATCTGCATGAGTCAAACGATGTTGGGATAAAGTAGTTAGGTAGTTAAAGCCCTTTTTGCATATGTCACATTTATAAGGCTGTTGTCCATTATGAGCCATAATGTGTCGTTGCAATGTAACAGGATCACTAAATGATTTGTTGCACATATCACAAACATATTTACGTATATGATGTATGTTTTTGTGTAGGGTTAGATTACATTTTCGTCCATAAACCTTTCCACAGATGTCGCATTTGAAAGGCCCAGATCCATTGGTTAAATCTTGAAATTCATTATTTACTTCATCCAATTGTTCTTCAGTTGTCTCTTGATCTGAAAATACATACCAATATCATAAATGAGAATATCTTTCCATATATCTGCCTGTCCGTGAATCTTACAGGGCTAAACTCAAGTTTTGATTTTGATGAAATTTGATATGCATATAGTTAAGTCCAAATCTAGGCATTTTTTTCAAAAACAAACCCTCAAGGTTCTATATCCACACTAATATTATAAATGCGAAAGTAACTCTGTCTGTCTGTAACCTTTTCACGCCTAAACCACCCAACTGATTTTGCTAAAATTTGGTATGTAGATAGTTTGCATTCATGAGAAAGACATAGGCATATTATTTTTCTGGAAATTCAACCCCTAAATGGGTTAAAAGGGGTGGCAAAGTATGTATGGGAAAAATATTTTTCTTGCACATTTTTGCATGAAACTTTGAATTAATGCTTTTTAGTACAAATGATGAAACACGTATTTCAGGATTTTTCGAAATTCACCCCCATTGTGGGTTAAAGCGGGTGGCTAAGTTTGTATGGGAAATTTAATTCTATTGAAATATTTTGCGTAACACTGAAAGAATGCTCTACGTTTATTTAATTATATAAACTTATGAGATACGTATCTAAGCGTTTTTTGAAAAAAAACCCTATGAGGGTGACTGGGGTGGCACAATTTGCGTAGGAAAAATATTTAAAAATATTTTTTACTCTAAGTCCTTAACAGTGAACCACGTACATCAGTTTATCATTAACGAAAAACACACAAAGAAATTATGATACACATAGTAGCAAAATTGGTTAAAAATTATCTTCTTCCCTACTAATATTATAAATGCGAAAGTAACTCTGTCTGTCTGTACCGCTTTAACGCCTAAACCAGTGAACCAATTTTGATGAAATTTGGTACAGAGATAGGATCTACTCTGAGGAACAACATAGGCTACTTTCATTGCAAAAATAAGGGAAAATGGGTAAAAAGATGGGATAAATGTTCAAATGGAAATTAGTCATTTTTAAAGCTGTAACAGTAAAACTTTGTATTTAGACACTTTTTGATAAACGAAAGAACATAGGCTACTTTTATCTCAAAAATGGGGGAGAATGGGTAAAAAGTCGTTTGGAGTAGGTAGACACATCATTATGCCAAGATGTTCTCCCACATTCTTCTGTGCAAGGTCAAATTTAGCACAGAATTGGTTTATACTAATATTAAAAAGCTGAAGAGTTTAATTTTGTTGTTACAATTTCTAAATGTGAGTTTCTGAAGATATCCCTGAAGGATTAGTTCTGCCTAACTGCATAACCAGAGCACTCACGACTAGCCGAAGACATTAGTCCCACAATGTGGTAGATGACGATCCTGTAGCCGGGACTTATCCAATTCCGGGCAAGTGGCAACGCTACTTTTAGTAGAAAATTGAAACTTCACATTTTTTGTTTGTTTTTTTTTGTTGCCCAGACCGGAAATAAAACCCAAGATCTCAAGAAGTAATTCCGAAGACGGACGGTTAGACCTCAGAGACGATATACATATCTAAAAAAATCTGTTAGAGGTTTCCATAACTTGCCACATATACAGTTTAATTTCACAGGATTTGCCGAAATGCAGATAAAACTGTAAACACAATAACATATTCCTACTATTTATCTGAGGTGAAATTAGAAAAGAGAAAGTGTATGTTCAGTTTTGACGGCAACATTGCTGAATTGATTTTAATATTTCCACACAAATAGATGAAACTTTGGATAGCGATATAGGCTACATTTTATCTTAAAATTTTAACGAGCAGTGTTGGAGAGCTAAATATCAAATTAGTAGACTACCCGGGCAAAGCCGCGGGTAACAGCTAGTAGTCTATAAAGGCAGGGAACTGTTGCAGGCAAACAGCTAGTCAATTACATTTGCATAAAAATCAACTGCTGTTACTTTAATGAATATTCAAAATATACATCTGATTATTTCATTCTTCCACAATTTTATTAACTAGAACATAATATGTATGTATATATGTAATGTGAACTGTATATTCAAATGTCTCTCTGCATTCTAGATTTCTAATTATTTTGTCATGACATTGTTGTTATTTCTCTAATTTCTAAACTACAAAAACTTAAATATAAACTACCTAACACAAAGCATTCCTAAGAGTAAGAGATAACAGTGGCCAATAGACACAATAGATGTTACAGGTGTGTCAATGTTCTGTGACTGGGATGTTAGGCCTATTGTGAATGGCTACCCTACCCTCCAGATTGTAACACAGCAGAGTCATTGTAGCAGCAGGAATAGGTAAGGCAGTGGGTCACTACCCGAGCAAGTTGCTGCACAGCACTCTACAACCAATTATTACCTATATTTCAACCAGTGCTTGCCTATTACAAGCTACCAAGTGGAGAGACAGATAGTCTCAGCGGATAGAACCAACATGGGGGACTTAACTTATTTGGAATGTTATCCAGCAAAATGTAATATATATTTCTGCTAAGACAACATTAGTGCTTGTCCTAATACTATACTTTAGTAAAATAAATGCTAAACTTGAGCTATGCTCGGTGTTTCTCTGCGAGATATGATCCCTAATTTGGTGATCTGCAAGAGAACGAGAGTAACCGACATAGTTCAGAGAGTCAGCAAGCTGAAGTGGTAATGGGCAGACCACATTGCTCGCAGAACCGACATCCGCTGGGGAAAAAAGGTTCTCGAGTGGAGGCCCCGCACCGGAGGACGTAGTGTTGGACGACCTCCCACCCGGTGGACTGATGATATGGTCAAAGGTGTGGGGAGTCGGCTGGTGATCGTGACTTGTGGCGCTCTTTGGGGGAGGCCTATGTCCAGCAGTGGACGTCTTCCAGCTGATGATGAAACTTACACAAGTTTAAATATACATCAAATCAGGTATCTAAAGGAATCTTGTCATAAAAATGAGCAAAAATCGCTGTAGTTAATAGTAAGTAGTAGGAAAGATTTTTAACATGATTAATAGTATTAAATCTGACCTAACATTATTAACAAATTGTATAGCAACATCCTGCGTTTCTTTCATTATTTTTATTTCATTTTCTCTATGGTGTTGTGATTCTGTTCTAGTATTTTATATTGTTGAGATTAAAACTTTTATATATTTATTACAAATAATACTTTAAACTCTACTTATATTACAACACATAATACTTTATAATTACAGTTGAATTATAAACAATCTGCTGTTAATTGTACATACTAGATCACCGAACTACAGCTCTCCCTCCATTCCTTATCGACATGTATTTAATACAAAATAATGTGTAGGTGGTGATGACGAAGTCGTATTGTAGACAGAATACAAAAATCTAATAAGTAGAGTCTTACTATTAAAATGTTCAATTTCACACTGAACTTCGATATATTCGACGTTTTCCTTCTTAATTTCATCATCTTCATCAACGGACCCTTCTTTACTTGAACAATTGTCAGAAGAATCTTCTTCGTCGCTTCCTGTTTCTTCTCTACTTTGACCTTTCTTGATTTTTGATGCAACTTCGGCTAAAGACATTTTACAATCAACAACACTTAGATCAGGGTTTAAACTTGGTCACGATTCCCTGAAGGATCAAAAGAATTCAGAATCATAAAAATATTTTTTGTTATTTAGAATAACTCTCATCCTTCACATTATATGTGCATGATATAATGCGACGGACCCAACAAAAATATTGTAGGTTTAAACGAAAGAAAATTTAAAATCAATTTATTTTACAACAATTATTTGTAGAAAGAGTTGTTTTTATAGCCTGACTATTATTGACAAACATGACCAGTGTTGTTATCGTAAAAATCTGGGCTGCCGTATGTGACATTCCGAATCGCCGTATTTTATGGAAAAAAAGTAAGAAATTCCCGTACATATTTTAAAAATATTTATTTTTTCATTTATTTCTTCTCCATAAAGGTTTCTTATCATTTGTGTGCATAATTTTTATTGCTTCTCATTTTGTTATTTCAGTTTTGACAATTTAACGTCACATACGGTGCATTTTGCTCTGTATATTTACTTTTTTGTTATGTTTACCCTTTTTTAGCCTTTTTTGACGTAGAAGGTCCTTAAGAATCACAATCACTCATTTTATCAGTTTCAATCATTGTTAAACATTCTCACAACAGTAGCAACTAAGTTTCCCTATTATTACTTTACTCTTTGAACTAAATGAACTGTTCAAAGTATTTGAGCTATTCAACACTTAGATACATAGATACACAAATTCTTTAGTACAATCATGTCGTCACATTCATTATTTACCGAAGTAAAAGAAATGTTATGATACAAAGATATGAACTGTTTTAGCCGAATGACGGGATTTGCCCAACTTTTGTACCAAATAAGTGTTACGTTTAGCTGCGCTTTGGTTATAAAAAAAGTTTCTTTTCACTTATAGCCATTTGCCGTATTTTTTGATACGGCGTTAAAAGTCCTGCCGTGTGCCGAATTTTTGACAAAACAAACGTGAATTACCGTATATTACGGCAATTGTCGTATCAATAACAGCACTGAACATGACAAACAATGACAATGACAAATGACAATTGACAAAAACATTTACATTTTATCAGTGCTGCCAACAGGACTAGCATAAAACATGCTAAACTGATGTCAAAATTATGCTTAAAATTTAATTTTATATTTTATGAAAAAAATTATGCTTACTCAAACTCAAACTCAAAATATATTTATTCACATGGATCTATACAAAGATTCTTGTGACGCGTCTATATAATTCTAAAAACTACCACTACATTTTCAACCTATTCTAACCAATTGACTTAATAATGTCATTTATTTAACAAAGTATGGGTATATGTTGTTTCAATCAATAAAGTAAAAAGAAAGTATAAAATCGATATTTAAACAAATAAATAAACACACACACATACCCACACTCGCACACACACACAAATGTCATCAATCACACCAAAAAAACAAATGTCTAGTTGGTAGTGATCCATTTAATTTGTACTGTAATTGATTTCAAAAATAAATTTGAATTTTGCTCCATGTTTTGACATTGAGATGTTTATCCTTCATAGGGTCTCATATTTCTCATTCACGATATCAATTTCTTTTAATCGAAAATGAGTTATACTTATGGAATTGTTAAGCCTCTTCAAGTCAAATTATATGAAATCGTAACGGGTAAACTACCAATTTCGAAATACTAGTATTTTTGGAATTTATAAAATTCTACTCATTCGGATTGGTACCACCGCCTTATATATTCCTGCCACCATTACGTCCAATGCTTGCCATTGATGTGTTTCGGTTCACAGGGCAAGGTAGCCGGTAAACTTGCTTTTGCTCGAGGCCGAACATCCCAGCCTCAGGTTGGCAACGCACCATTCCCACCTTTTGCGTCTCTAGACGGCGTGTATTTCTTACCATCAGGAAAACCGTCTGCTTGTTTGCCTTCCATCATCATAAAAAAACAGTAGCAGTCGTGGGACTGCCGATAGAAGTGAAAACGGAACTATTAAGTTGAGAGTAATTAAAACTATATGCAAAACTTATATGATTTTTTTTATGTTTTATTTATTAGTTACATATGATGGGTTAAACAAATCATGAACAAAATATAAATACAAAGTGGTTGAAAAAATAATTAATATACAATTATCTTGTCAGTCAGAAATAGTCGATGTATTAGTGTATAGGTGTACACAGGCTACTGCGCGTGCGCTAGTCTGGCTCTCCATAGCTATAGATATACTATTATCATTAGCGTGTCGGTGACGCGAAACGAGGATTTTACCCTTTACCAAAACGCTCAACGCACCTAAAGAAGTTTTCACTTCAAAAAATATTATACAGGAATATTTGAACAAATACTTTACACATTTAACTGTTCCTGCACAACAAGTTATAACAGTCGACTGTGTTCATAATGATATTTTAATCAGAAAATGGCACCCTTAGGGCCACTTGCACATTCCTGGGTTAAACATCTAACTCGGAGTTAGCTTCTAACATAGAGCTAAACCAATATGTATTTGACAGTTTGACCCATAATTAAATTTATCCCAGATACGTGCAAGTGGCCTTTATAGAGTTAAGAACAAAGTTCTTGATATCATGATCTCATACTTGAGCAATACAACTCAATGGTTTAAAATAAATAGCCCTCCTCGGGTTGTGAGGTTACAATTGGCTTACCGAAAGGCTATTCTAAGTCAATTTTTAGTTCTTAAATATACATAATTGACTTACCTGATTACATAGGAGGTAACAACAATATTTTATTGTTCGTGGATGATTTCACGTCTTCACTTATATTTAAAGTAAGAAAATAATTGCTAAGTATTATTAAGTATAGACAAAACATAATTATTAAGTAAATCAAGTTAAGTATTTTTTTTTAACAAGTGCTGAATAATCCTCTCTTGATATTTCATCCGGTTTCTTTTAAGTGTTGGTTCTAAATATTTAATCAGTTGTAAAGTGCACTCCGTGCGTTTCTGCTTCTTCTGAAATTCAAATATTATTTTGAAAATGTTTCATTTTCGCCAGCCTAACAAGGTGTTCCACCTGCTGTGCCACACTTCAAGCGCATTTTAGGATAATGGTATATGTGCAAGCTGGCTGTGATGTACTGACCACATCCTTGGTAGAAATATTGGCGGACTTAATTAAATTGTCATTATAGAACTAATGTTTTTTTTTTGGCGATCCCCTAATATAATAATATTCAAAACATTGCGTTACTTCTTTACCTTTGCATGGTATTACTTTGTTTTTTATTTTTTTATTTTTGAAACGTTTGTCGGAGAACAGTTTCAGGGAGGTTACCATAAGCTCTTAAAACAGTACTATTTCAGCAATACTTATTGTCAGTCGAGAAAGACAACCTTATGACGTACACAATAAAGTTGCTTATAAAGGCAGACATTTAGCACGATGGAAATAATACTGCTATAAGCGTTCATGGTAGGGCCCCAGAATCCTTCGAATAGAAGTTATAATTTCACACTGAAATTTGTAATATAATTTGCTATACTTTGTTAAACTTTTTTATAAAAGTTAAAATTACATCCAGCAAACAGTAATTATATATAGTATTGATATCGACACATGATTTATAAGTGATGATCGGTTGCTAAGTCCCAGGTTATAGATAGGAATTATTAAGTACCCACCGCTTGAAATTACACAAACTGTACCCCTATCATCATATCGATTATGATACCATAACTAATAAACTACAATAGTTTATTAGTTATTTGTAGCAGCATAATAACTAATAAACTATCATCATAAATCCATTCGTAACTTTATAGCCCAAACTCAATTCAAGCAGAATCTAATGAACCAATCGTGATGAAACTTGGAAGAGCACTTATTAACTCGTTATATTATGGAGTTCCTGTGGACGATGAGATAAAACTTAAAAGACAAAGTGTCACATACTTGCACATGTCTTTATAATATATTTCTTCTTGTTTAATATGTACCGTATACTTGACAAATTATTATATAAAACATTCCAATTCATAAATTTTGTAAATCAGATATCACAAACTTAACAAATTTACAATATAAATTGTCAACGTTATGGTGGCAGGCATGGGTAAGGCGGTGATACCAAAGGGGGTGAGTCACTGTGAAACTCTACCACCTAGTATGATGTCACGGTGCTAGTGATGTTAAGTCTATGCTCGCCTTTTGCGTGCTGATTGGCAGGAAGGCAGTAGGTAGTCTATTCTGCAAAGGAGTCCGGACCGGACGGAAGTTTTTTAATATTGCTATCATTTCCTACATACGGGTCTAAAATTAGGGACGACGCAGATCTACAGCTATTCGAAATCCCATATTGGGCCTCTGACTCATATAAACATGTGTAAAAAGATATGACATTAAATAGAGACATTTTGTAAGAATCAACTTTTTTTGACAAAATGTAAACCACTTTTTGAGACAAACATCGTACTGTTTCAGAGAGTTTTCAGAAAGAGATGCTTGCATTATTTGTATTACATTAGGGGGCATACCCTTCCTTAGGTGCGAGGTGCGGATAATATTCCGGCTAGCAAAAGTAGTCTTCTGACGTACATTGCCCTGACTGGAATGAGAAAAAAATGAGTTTTTACAGGGCTTAAATATTAGAGGTTTTGACACTAATAGACTACTGAATAAAGGAAACCATAGTCGTATAGGCCAAGTGGTACCATCATTATACTATTCGCTCCTTCAGTAATTATTTTTCTTAACGCCCTTACGATGAAGGAAAAAAGTGAAAATCCAAAAAAATATATATTATACCATGAAACAGTGAAAGCAAATACAACAAACGCTTTAGGGCCCCTCTGCCATGACATGTATCTATCACATTTTTTCTTGGTTCTACTGGCGAATAAAACTATTGCAGGTTTGCTAAAGTGATAAAGTATTTTTTGGAAAGCTGTGTTTGAAAGCTCCCACTCAATGTGTGGGTGGATACGTCGTGATTCTTAATCGGCAATATCGTTTTTAGCAGAACTAATATAAGAAGCGAATACAACTATGTTGCGCTTCTCACACCATTGATAACTTTCTTGTAGTCTCCGTCAAATGAGTAAACTGAATGCCACCCATTCGATTAATGTATAAAATCGCCGCAATATTATCAACTCGTAAAAGAATTTCACAATCGTGGCAAGATTTTGTAAAGACTTTAAGGCCAATTTTTGCAGCTAAAATGTTCAACTGATTAATATGTAGTGAGCATTCACTCTCATTCCACTCACATTCTCACATTCTACTTGGTATTTCATGACCACAAACAGCACCCGATCCCGTAGTTGAGGCATGACTGTAAATTTTTAACTCATAACTATGTTGAGTAATCTCGTTAATAGGATTCTCAAGTACATTATACACCACATAAAGTCTGATAGTATCGATGATGGTATGTTCATAAATTTGTTATAATTATCTTCATTTTTAAGTTTAAATATTTGCTTCGCTGAATTTCTTTAGTATAAGGCCAACCGTATTTGATAGCTAGACAAGCTGAAGTTAGCAAACCAAGCAGTCGGGCAAATTCTCTTATTTTACAGCGTTTTATAGTAAGATTTTTTTATGGTATCTTTTATTTTATCTCACAGCATAATATTTGAGTCGATTACAAACCCTAAAGAGAGTGGCGCCACCGGGCACAAATAAACATCGGCTGTGTAAATAAAAATACAAATAAAATAACAGAAGTGTATTACATACGTAAAAAGTAATTAAATGTTTTCAATATCAAGTGATGTACCAGTGACAGTGTTATCTATTCAAATAATTATGGAAATATTGTAAAATTTAAACAAAAGATGTTATTACTCCAAAGTGAAATAATCTCATAAATATTGAACAAAACTAGCTTCAAGTGGTTTTTTCTAAATAAGTAAGTGAGAAACATTTAAAATAACAATTAATTTTGACAATAACTATGAATTACGCAGAAAAATCCGAAATTTTTCGAAATGTGTGCCGTTATTAAATTTGAATTTGACTGTGAAGAACCGATACCAAACCTCTAGAACAGAACAACTACTGCCATCTACTGAAATTAAGTGAGACTGACATACTAATCAATCAAGACAAATACGATAACTAGTTGATCGAAAAGCTTCTATAAACAGTCACTAGAGTGCGCTTTTATACATGAATTTTTATGAAGTTAACTGGGAGGGCTGATTATAAAATACACTTTTATATACTGACATTCATGTAACTTAGACCGATAATTGCACCTATATTTCAAATCATGACGACCCGGAATTTGACTAAGGTGCGCCTACTAGAAACAAAATTACAACAAACTCTTGATGAGCTTCAAAGCAAGATAAACCTTTCCAATAAATTACTAGAGGAGCGCGAGGAATGTGAGAAAGAAGTAGAAATTATTTTAAATAGAAATACTAAACTTAAAAATGAAATGACCACATTGTACTCCGACTATCAAGACGCAATTGAGCAAAGAAATAAACTTCAAACTCAAATAGAAAAATATTATGATTGCAACAACATCCACGAACAAGCTTTATCACGCATTAAAACTCTAGAGCAGGAATTACAACGCGCTCGTGATCTCATAGAGCAATTGCAAGCGGAAAAATCAGCTCAACAGTCTGTCATTACTATGAACAGGTTTAATAGTTTAGTTTCTTGTTCTATAAAACAACCTGTTTCTATAATGAGTCGTAGAAAGCGTAAAGAGTACCTTAGAGTTTTAAAAACTATACATAAAGCTAATCTTAAAACAATAAATATGAGAGTGTTATGCAAAAAGTATCAAAGAATAAAGAAGGAAAACCGTATTGCACTAGGAGAGCTGGATTCATATAAGAGAAAAATAACCATTAATTTAGCGACATACAACGCTGAGTCGTATAAACTAAGGTGTGAGATAGAGTCGTTGCATGACGCTCTTCGTGATATGACAAGGAAATATAGTAACGCACAGCAACAAATTCAAGAGCACATTTCAGCTGCCAATGAATTAATAGACCTTTGTACATATAACGAGGAACGTTTGAATTCTTTGATTGATAAAACTGATTGTAACTGTTGTGTTAGTTCCTCTGGCAGGGAATCCATACGAAATATAACGACATTAGTTAGTCCTCGTACTATTCCTATTTCTGAAAACTCTTTGCTTGATAAATGTGCAGGCGACTCACATTCAAATATTAATTTTGAATCGTCAAAAGTATTTTTATTTTCGGATGGCTTAAGTACAGGAATGGGGGTACATCTTTGTAACCTCTTAAAACAAAGAGTTTTCAACCACTCTTACACATATGACAAACTGACAAATATCACTGATAAAATTAAAAATATTGACACAAACAAGGACTCTACTATAATTATTTTATTAGGTAACGCGAAATACTTAAAAAAATCTGACATTTTAAAGTGCATTGATTGTCTATTGTCAAAAACAACAAAAAGAATAATTCTGTCCGCCCTGCCTTACTCTTCATTTTACTCAAAGCAGAAAAATAAAAATATATACTTTTTGAACAATTTTATTTATAATTTGACATGTCATAATGACAAATTATTATACTTTGACATTAACAAATTTATATCTGATTTTGTGTACACGGAAAAAAATATGTATTTGCATAATAAATATAAACGTGACATCGCTA
>NJDD01003453.1:65296-75968 GCA_002245505.1 Calephelis nemesis
GTTACAAGAAAGAAAATTTAAAAACTACGTAAAAAAGATACTTTCTAACAAGGCATATTATACAATAAATGAGTATTTTAATGACAATGACATATGGAGAATATGAAAACTTTAATGCTATTTTTGCGAATTTGATGTGATTGTTTTGACATTTAATATACTTATCTATTTATTCCACTTTGTTGTAATTGTTTTGACATTGTTTTTGACATTTTATATAATATTTTTTTTGATTAATGTTCTTTTTTTATTAGTTTTGTAATTTTTGGAAATAATTTGTAACAGTTTAATTTCAATTAAAATTTTTAATTGCTTATTTTGAATGTTTATAAATTATAAATGGATAAATTGTACATAGGTATTATTTTTAGAATTAAGAATTTTCAAAATTCAAAAAATGTATATAATGTATACTTAATTTGAATAAAACACATTCATTCATAAAAATTTATTTGAAGTGCTTGAAGACAGACTTCTCCTACTTCTACTTTTGACTATAAAGCCAAGGGCTTGTAAAAGTCGAGTAGTATCGAGAACGTAAATTATGCATAAAATGTGCTTTCCAGAGATCAGTAAGTAGTGTCTAAATACACGGTTGACAAATAACTACAAAATCTTAAAAGACTAAAGACTAGTTTCATATTTTTTTGTGAACACAAAAGGAGCAGTGTTTAACCAAAACGGCATTTCGTTAAATTCGAAAAGTTTGTCACCAAACCGAAGATATTTTTTTAAAGTCTTGTGTATGTTTATAAAAAAGTAAGCGTTTTTTAAGTCTAAAGTAGTTAGGTAGTAATAAAATATTTTTTTTAAATTAATTTCAAGGCTGTACGTAAGTCCTTAAGTTTGAAATGTGAGGTTTTAATAGATCTATTCAGTGACCTTAAGAGTGATGAAAATGTGGGGGATAAAAACTGAGTTTTACTAGGTTCAAATTTTGAAATTGCACAAATGTTTAGAAAATCCTTTACACATTGTTCGTATTTTCCTCTTTTGGTGCGTGAATAATTTCTTTCTAGAAACCCTGAACAGCTTTAAGCCACAGGACGAGAAAAAGGAATTTTTCGGTCTTTATTCCATGACAATATTGTATTATAACGTGTATTGAGCGACCACTGTCGTTAAAATTTTGAAAGCCTACAGGCATAATTTACCTCTGGAGAAGGTTATTATTTTGCGTTGGAGGAAATGACTGTTTACTTACTTACTCGAATAGTTTCATCGGCGAACCTTGAATGCGGGCTCCTTGCTCCTCTGCGTCCCCCTTTGTCTGTGGCTCAGGGGAGAAGCTCATAGAAATAGGAATATATTATATAGAAGTCAATGGAGAAGCGAGACAGTTTGAATTTCTAGGATTTTATTTTACATTTTTGTTAATTGTTGTCTTTGGTGGCGCAACTTAATGGTTTTTTTTAAAATAGCTTTTGCCACCTTAATGGTATCTGCTAAGTTTTCACTGAAGAGCAATCTATATATCTTCCTAGCCTGTAACTGATCCTGTTCTTTCCTTTAGCTATTACATTCGAAACTTCATACATTACTAATTTTGCAGCGTCCATTAAATATTTAATCGACACTTTATTTTTAGGCTCAGCTGATATAATTGAGGTTAGTGCTTCTAAAATTCCACAATTCAGTATACAATGTTTACATTTTTTTAATAACATAAAATAATGTTATCAACCTAAATGTCGATTTATTGATGTTGAAACGTTTAACTTATTAATTTTACGAACATTTTAATATTGATTTAGCTTATTTTTATTTTATTCTTATCTTGTTGGCAGCACTGGCACTTGGCAGCAAATAATCTGAGGCAAAAAGAAACAGATTTGGCAAGTGGCAACACTGTGTGTTTTGACTTTGAGTTTTGTTTTGGGGAATTGCGAGTTTTGTTGTTTCTAAGACTATAATTATTATTATGAGATTAAAAAATGGTTTAGTTACTTAATTTGTGTCAAATAAAATATAGTATGGACCTCGTATAGTTTACATTGATCTTTGGTCTGCACTTTTCATTGAAATATTTCACACTTTTGTGCATTGTACAAATAGTAATATGTCTATGCAACAAATAAGTTCTATTAAAAACTTAGTATGTGGGACGTGTCTAAGTGGCAACCGACAGTTATATAGTATTGAAGACGAGCGAATTTCTTCCATTCTCCGTAGTATTGTAGTGGTAATTGTTCAAACTAAATATTTTTAAAATTATGTTAATGTAAGTAGACGGAAACTATGATGATGATTTTTCTAATAAGCTCATTGTTTTAGAAACATTGTTCTGCTAGTAATTTTCCTACTCCCCTTTATGACAATTATTGTTAAACACCAAGTAGGCTGCCTCTAACAAGCAGGTTATACAACATACATTTATTATTAGTAAAAACTGCTTGCGTGCTGTATATTTGTTGTATCCGCTGCTTTTAATTTTTACCCAAAAAAAAAATTAAATTTCGTCGAATATGGCGTAAGTTCTATCCTAATGTCTGGTCTCTCTTAAAATCCACTTATATTTTAATTTATAATATCGATGGGTCCTACATATATGGGCCAATGCAACAATTAGGGCATTTTCACTTTTTTGACTTAAATGTTACATTTTACCCAGGTTAACAACCTACACTAAAAAGTTGGCATTTGTAGGGGAAAATGCTGTTTTTGCTGCACTAAAAGGGCTAATGTGACACAATTTTAAACGTACAAAGGCTAAACGGTTCTTAGAGACTTGTACGCGGAGCCATCCCGCGTCTTTGCTTTTGTTTAGGACCAATTAGTCAGTGTAATTAGTGAATATTATATATGTTATACGATATAACTTATTTAAACATGACGTCTAAACATCATTACAGGTTTAGAAGTAAAAATTTAGTTAATTAAGCACCTGGTAATGTGAACAATAGTGGTTAGAGTGATGAGCTAGGTTGTAACAACGACGAAAATATGAGCACCGAGCTTCGAAAGTATTTAATTGTTTTCAAGTATTGTCGTATGTTATAAACATAGGTGTTTACTTAATTAATATTAAGTTAATTAAAATTATACTAATATAGTACTATATAAATAATAGTTAATAATAAAAAAAACATCAATCTGTCATTTCCCCAACTCCAAAAGGATCAGAGTCATGTCTGTTATTCTTATAAATACAGTTTCGTAAAAGCAGAAATAAAAAAAATGAAAATTACGTAAGTAACAAAAATGTGTCTAGATCTTTAAAGCAGATTGATGACATGCATGAGATAAAAATATCCCAAAATACTTTGTGCTACATTTCATTTACAAAAGGTTTTATTGGCTCCTAGCTGTAATATTAGTTTATTTTAATAAGCGATTGAAAGTGTGTAATTTATTCGTATTTGATATTTAGTTGGTACCTGCTACTTGTGGAATAAACAAGAAGCCTTTCATAGGTTTAATTAAAATAGTTAGTTGTAGATATGAATTTAAGTAGGCTGTGCTGATTTAAGACTTAGGTCAGACAATTTTACTGGACGAAATAGAAATAGGACTAAGTTTTTGATGTACCTTTCTACAGCTAAGTACTTTAATATTAATCGTCTCTGTGGTCTAGCGGTTCAGTTGTTGGACTTGACTGCAAGAGAACCCAGGACGGGTTCGAATCCCGGGTCGGGTAAAAAAAAGAAAATTGGGTTTTTCCAATTTTCCTATAAAAAAACGTTGCTGGGCTTATTATATATACCCGGTGGGCAATAGGCTTGCCACCTATCACATTGTGGGACTTAGTGTCTTCGGCTAGTCGTGGGTGCCCTGGTTGTGCCTCTGCCTACCTCTTAGGGTGTGAAGATACTTTAAGTACTTTAATATTAATATTAAATATACTTTCCTGCTGCATTCATACCTTATGCTACAATTAAGAAAGCTTCAAGACAAAAATATTTATACACCATTTGAGTGACTTTCGGAATTATTTTAGGAATTCCTCATAATTTTGTAGAAATTAAAAAAAAAAGTTGTAGAAGTTTTTAATTTTTAATTTGAATACCATATTAACATTTATAATCTTTCTGTTAGAACAAGAAAGAAATTAGCTGACAGATCTACAGGTTTATCATGAAAACTACGTTATAATCAGTTGTTGCCAATTGATCCATCAAAAAAATCATTTAATTGAATTATGTCACAAACACCCTGTTCCACCAGTATTACAAAAATTTGGTAGTAATGATAATTGAATGATTATAATTAGGAATAATGGAAGCAATAAAGGGTTTGTTTTGTTTTAATAATTTTCATTTGTTTGGCATTTTGTTAACTTTTACTCAAAAATTGTAAAACGTAAGTTTTGGTTTTCTTTTACGAATTTTTAATTATTTTAAAGATATTTTGTGAAGATTTATAGTATTGATTATTTCTGCGACTATGCATTACCAAAATAAAAACATCAAATTGTTTATTTAGTTTTATTCATGTGGCCTATCTGGTTGTTGAAAATATAACGTCAACTAGTAAGTTAGTGTATAAGTGTCAATGTGCACTATATCATATAATAACATATCTTATTGTTTGTTCAAACTGCTCATGTAGTTAAAACATTATTATAAATATGTAAATAGTTCTAAATTTTAAAATTTCTACACTATATTCTATATTCTACACGTTTCTTTTTAAATTGGCTTGGCTTCCAGTAAAAGGGCTTAAGTGAGACTTTGGCCTTTATACTAGTTTTTTACAATTTAAATAACGTAACAAAAATAGCGTATATGGGCCTATATACATTATTAAAAAAACTAATACATATATAGATAAATCGATATATCTAAAACAACGAGGTCATCTGTCATAGTTACAGTGCAAAGTTTCACAATCATCAGCAAAAGCATTTAAAAGTTATTTCAAATTGAAACTTTGTTAATCTCTACTGAAAAGTTGTCAATTTACATGTTGGCCCTTATACATAGGACCCATCGATATAGTTTATGAGTAATGTTATTCGATGTTTGCTTTTATGAATATAATATGCTACCAAAACATTATTTGGCAATGAGGATGGGATAACACTGACAAATCTTTATGATGCTGGCATAACTTTGGGTTATCTCTTTTTGTCACCATGACTAACTATTGTTGTGTTTTGGTTTGGTACAACAGGAGTTTTAGTTGAGATATGTGTCATTGTTAATCAAAGACGGTGCACTGTTTTTTTATTAAAAGATGACCAACAAGGAAACAGCATTCCTGATGATTAAAAATGGGTTATTTTAAATAAGGAAACAAAGCTTTTGAGTTTTTTAAATTTCTCTCCAAATTACTTTCACTTGGCTTCTGTATTTTTTTATCTATAAAATCAAAAGTATATTTTAACAACATGTAATGTTACAAAATGATTAAAAATAAGCATCACCAATTAGAGGTTTCCTCAGAAGGAATCATAAAATAGTATGCAAAAAAAAGGGAGCTAATGATATTTTTCGTTTTACAGTTACCAAAGTATACAAAAATATGCTGGGAATGTATATCAGTTCTTCACAAGGTTAAATCTTTCCAAGCCCAAGCTGTTAATGCTCAAGCTATCTTACTTGCAGTATATAGTAATTTGAAGGTAATTGCAAAATGTGACACTGTGTTCACCATAGTCAAAAATTTTAATCTTGTGTATAATGACAGTGTTCTACAGGATGACTGGTAAGATACCTTCAATATTTGAAGACGTGATAGTATGCGAACATATATCATGAAATAAAATAACATAAAAACGAAATATAAATAACTTCTTAGTAAACTTTGTACACAGTACACCGAGAGTCCAGTATTTAACTGCGGAATAATTGGACACCGCGGTAGCGGGAGGGAGGGCGGGGGTGGCGGCGGAGTGTCGTGTGCCGCGCCGCACGTGATGGAGTATAATATGCAAATTTCACTTATTTTTAGAGATATTTCGATAAAAAATTAAGCTTTTATTTTTTTTATATCAAGTTAACGAGAATCAAGTACCGAGTATTCTCCATAAGTATTGAAGGTATCTCACCAGTCAGTCTGTATACTGTCGTATTCCAAATTGGAGGGTAGAACAGGCAATAGATTGTATATTGCATATAGACCAACAAAATCCAGTACTAAGAGAGAAATACATTTATAATAGAATCTATACTTGTTATCATCGGCACTTGGTGGAAGTACGGTGGAAAAGTACAAGTGCTTATGTAAAAAATGTGTATATACATTTATAACTTGCATGGACTCTGTATTCCACAGTAGTCTGTTACTATCAGAAAAGCCATGTATTTGTTGACTATCATGGAAATTACTTTTTTTTTCTATTTAAAATTTATCATTTCTCAACAATATCTACAAACTACATTTGAGTTTGAGCATATTACATTCTTAATAACATGAGGCATTTTTAGTTATGTGTATGATTGTTAGATTTGACATAAATGAATATGATAGAGTTGTCATTATCCAAAAGCACAAGCAAATTAATAAATTATAATATTGATAAAATACCTGTTCTATTTCAGTTAAATGTACCAATCAGAATTAAAAATCTATCAAAACTGAATATAAAGAAACTCAGAGGTATAGAAATAGCACCAGAGGTGCCAGAAGAAACCCAAAACAATATATCTGATGATGATGATGTGCAAATTAAAGTGGAATACGGCCATTCATATGAAATTAGTGAAGTAAAAGTGGAACATGTTGATTTTGAAGATCTATTGTTACAGGAATCCCAAAAAAATGTTAGCAAAAGTTAGTATCTTTACATATGTAATTCTTGTGTTCGTGTGTTTGTCACTGAACTCCTTCTAGACGACTAGACCGAGGTTGATGAAACTTTTAGTGTGTGTTTGAGAATGCTTTAGATCAGGAGTGGGCAAATTCTTTTGAAATGGGCGATTCTTTTAAAAAAAATCTTGTAAGGGGGCCAGTAAATTGTAATTAATCTTGAGGCAGGCCGGTTTATTAAAACACCTAAAAATTGCAGTAAATATTACGATTATAAGACGTTGTATAAACATAACGTAAGGCATATTTTATTTTATTTTACAATCCTTTATTAAAATAAAATCTATTTATGAAGTCTGAACATATGAAATATGCAATATATATGTTTGAAATATCGATTCAGTACCTTAATTGTTCAAATTTCAATAGTCTTTTAACATTTCGACCATTCATTTTTTTAAGGAGGTTCATGTTTAAATTTTCTAATGATTTGAACAAGAAAACTTGAAGAAGTAGGAGAATCAGAAACTGTCAAAAACCAAGTCATCTGTATATTATGTTCATTAAAGTGAACTAACTGTCTGATTAAATTCAAATAAAATTATTATATTTACAATTTCCTGCCAAAAAAAAATTAATACGTACTGTAGAGCGACAAAATAGGAAAGACATGAATGAATGAATTTGCCTTACCAGAAGCCAAAGACCCGAAATATATCCAGTTCCACACAAAACACACTCACCACTAAACTGTTTTATTGGCACCGACAATACACACACTACTAATAAGAATTACTCAACATACGTTTTGATTCACAACCGAAGCGTCATCAAGAGAATTCGACTGCAGTCTGCACTCTACAAAGGCCTAGCACAAATTAGTTTGTGCACACTGTCTTTCTAGTTTTGTCGCACTACAATACATTGTAATCGTGAGATGCGAGAAAGAGTGGGATTGAAACAAAGTGTTGGTGTTAAAATGCGATAGGGCATGCTCCGCTTTTCGGTTCGGTCATGTGGAAATAATGACAGATGAAAAATTGACAAAGCAGATATACAATGCGAATGTGAATAGATGTAGGTGCCCAAAAAGACCAAGGTCGACATTCCACGATCAGATCACTCGGATATTATCCAAGGGTGGTCTCAAGAGTCTCCGAAACCGGCGTATATGTACGAAAAGTCTAATAAATGTGATGGAAGCCAGACAGATTTGGTCTGGCACTCGATACTCTCTGCCTACCCCGTAAGGGATTTGGCTTCAATATATGTATGCATGTACTCATATACTATTTAAATTATGCGCTTCGGCCATACTCGTCAAGCTTCGGAAATACGAATGTATTTTAAAGATATCTATATAGAGTTATTACATAATTAATCATTTTGTTTAAATTATGATTAGGTCAGCCAATTTAAAAATAAAGGTACGCTGTGTTACTTGCCATCAGCTGTTACCAAAATGAAAACACCAGTAAATAGAACAGTTTTTTTGATAAAACAAAATTCATCAATAAACATAAATTTATCACTTAATCAAAATTTGATATGACTTCTTTACTTGACATTTCAGACTCGGAATCATTACTGCCGCTGCTGGAACCACCAATACTTAAAATGAATATATCCGAATGGTTAGCAAAGGATTAAAGGAGAATGCCACAGTTCCATACAAAAAAAATAGTTGCAGGCATAATGAGGTGAGTCTCAAAAAATCAGTAATAATTAGTAATATAATAATAAACATACGAGATTGTGATCCTTACTACCCGGCAATCGAATTTGCTTGTTTTGTTATTGTATTTTAATAGTATAGATACAAAGATACTATCGTATTAATTAAACATGTCAATAAGAAAGCACCTACTGCATTATATTTTTAATCGTGCGAGTGCTTGCCTATCGGATATAAAGGTACTTACCTATATGCATACCAAGTCCCTTGCGGAGTAGGCAGAGAGTATCGTGTGCCAAAATTAAGTTTTTAAATGAGTATTGCTTGATTGCATTCCCACCTTGCTATGAGAAGTCATATAACACGTATGTGTAATATATATTCTACGTCTTGTGTGATGCGACTGGATGCGGCACCGTAGTAATACGTCATACGTCTCTCTCTAACTGCTGTGTTCAGTATTGCTGTCACGCTCGCTTAGTCGCTAGCAAGTAGCAGTGAAGCACTTTTTACATGCTGCACTTTCTTTATTTATCTAATATGATTGTTAGCTATCCTTAAATAGAGTAAAACAGTTCCTTATTACTACAGACATGGCGGTCAATGTAATTCGTCAGTTTATGAAAAATATTTAATAAATCATAATGTTTGGGTCTGCATTTATATTTTAGAAAAATATTTAACATCATGTTTTTGTGTATATAAAAATACCTACTTAAAATAAAATATTCATTTTAAACCAGTACCTGAATAAAAACTTGTTTTATTAACAATAAAACATGCAATGTCGATTGTCTGCCAGTAAGGATCACGATCTTATAATAATATGGTTATTATTATTATTATATTACTAATTAATACTGATTCTTTGAGATATAATTCATTATGCCTGCAACTGTTTTTTTTTGGCATTTTCCTTCCCGGTACTCATCCACACACTTGATAGCATGATCACATACTTTCTTCCATTCGTCGGGTCCTATCATGTTAACTCTTTCTAATATAAGTTCTTTTATCGTGATCCCATTTTTTTTCACTACGTACCGTGGACTGACCGCATGTAGGTTTCCCTTTTCTTTAAATTGATTTTCATTCCACAATATCTTGAAAATTATGTAGGAATAAATTAAGTTCATATATTCAAAGAAGGTAATTTGGCGTATTACAGCTCTATACAATTCTCAATACTGAAATATTGCGTGCTGTCACTTCTATCACAGTCAAGGTACTTACCCAAGAGTATATAAATATTACCTAATAAGAGGCGGGACTTCCATAGATATATAGCAAACACGAATTTTGTATAAAGTTTACTTGAAAAGGTATAACCTGTATAATTTGAAAGTAAGTGTAAAGACATTCAGATATAAGGCAACTAGTGTCATATAATTTGGGCGAATAAAAAACATAGCAAACTTATTTTTTTATTTTTTTGATATGACAGTTGCGCCAAACTGGTACCTACTGTCGAGTTTTGGCAGCTAAAACTGATCGTCGTTTTAGCTGCCAAAACTCGTTGGTTTCTTGATCGGTTAAATTGGTAAACACTAAATATACCGAGGCGCATAATTTAAATAGTATATGTGTTTTTCACTTGTAGGTATTGTGTATCTTGTACGTTTCCAACACTTGTTGATACATACAAGTGTTATTTAAAATATGTCATAAATGTTCGAGATTTTTATTTCAGTTATTAAGGAAGAGAATAATCCAGCAACATCAAACGGGGTTCAAAACAACATTACAGTGACTACAAAAAGTATAAATGATATCGCAGAAGCAAGAGAAAAATTGAGGAATAGCAGAAATTACAGTGTGCAGCAACAGTATGGTGGATGTCACGAAAGAGGTATGTGGCATTGGTCTAAAATCCGAATCTAATTTGATTTGCACTGAGTAGATAATAGAATAAAACATGCTTATAAACGAATTTTGTGTAAATATTATGCTAGATCTACACGTTTACCGCTTGCCACAAACCTCTCCAAACCGATACAAACACTTGTGATCCAAAACAACGACATTCACACGTTTGCGAGTGTGTTAGTATGTTTTGAACAAGCAAACATGAGGACGCTGTTGTCAACTCACAACATTTGATTTAACTTCTTTTTATTTAAAAAAAGTGTGTGTGTGTCAGCTACAACGCACGATTGTAGTTTACTCCTTACGAAATGTATCTTGTAGCACGCATGTCTCCTACAGCAGATTTAGTTATGTTAATTCTTCTTAAATTAGTATCATCGCAGACATTAGCAGTGTGATCCAAATAGTCTGTATTTTGATAGAGACTCCTCCTGCACGGAG
>NJDD01003453.1:82168-93572 GCA_002245505.1 Calephelis nemesis
CCTCAGCTATTTGCCAGAATTGTTTCAAACCAAAATTATAAAGAATAGACGTCTATTGGGATATGTGGTCGATGGTACGGGGCCTTATAACTCAATTCGTTTCTTAAGGAGTAAACTACAAAAATAGAAACGAGAATGGAAAACAAAAGTAGGCTACAAATTTAAAAAAGATAGTGTTTTTGAAGTTATACTTCTTTTGGCGCGTTAGGAAAAAATGATGAGGGTAAATTTTTACGATGCGCGCGCACACCGTCACGAAAAACCGACATGATGAAGTTAGCTATAGATAACATTTTAGTTTTTCAAAAAAGATACCTTAAATATTAAATAAACTTTATTTAACTAAATAATGCATTATAATAAAACTTTTAACCCTTTTTTCTATGGTTAGTGTCATTTTGTCTACAAATGTAAAATAAGGCAAAAGATAAAATTTTAAAAAGATTTTTATCTTATTACGCCGAAGAAGTATAACTTCTAACGCGTATACATAAACACACACAAACTTTATTTAACTAAATAATGCATTATAATAAATCTTTTAACCCTTTTTTCTATGGTTAGTGTCATTTTGTCTACAAATGTAAAATAAGGCAAAAGATAAAATTTTTAAAAAGATTTTTATCTTATTACGCCGAAGAAGTATAACTTCTGGTAGTTTACGGTAGACAGGGTTAAATTCAATTATAGTTATTAAATGTTTATAAATAAATAATTAATCTAGTTATAAATATAAACAATTGGCTTAGAAGTTAAAGCATATATACCTTATTAAATAATATTTTTTATAAATGTTAAAATATTTGCACACCAAAATATGGTAGAATATGTTGATATACTTAAATATTTTTGTAACATCTCATTTACACACATATTTCCGCAAATAAATAATTTTCTTTCTTTCTTTTCTTTCTTCTTTCTAACGCGTATACATAAACACACACATTTTTTTTAATAATTCTTCAATTGGTTTCTCTGTAATTTTCACCATGCGTGGGCTACTTTTTTATCCCTGTGATCTTTGTATTTGGGATTCCAAATGCTGGGTGTTAGTTTAAAGAAAAATATAATTTCATCATTAGACGACATACAAATGTTTGTTCATTGAAAAAACGTAAGGTACAGTTCAATACAAATGCACACTAACGTGTGGATGCGTGGCAAGTGTCTGCGATAAATTCCTTTGATTTGTATTAAAAAACCGAAAGATTGGGTCCGTTACAAACCCTGGAAGCCTTTTTTTGCATGTGGCAATTCTCATGGATACTCCCCACTTTCAGGGAAAGTGACGGGCTTATGTCGGTTCCCGACCGACTAAAACCAGACAGTGTCCACCCCTTCGTCAGGTGCCAGGGTTGCGGGAACGCTTACGTACACATTCGCCGGTCCGGCGGCGCTGGATCTCACGATCCCCATTGCGCAGCCCACTCCACAGTGGGCCGCAAACCGTCTGATATAGAGCATGGAGAGACATGTGCACCACTTCGGGGTCCCAGTGGCGACAGGCTTCCCCGCATCTGTCGTGATCCCATCACGATTGGGTGGGCAAGTTGAAAAGCCCACCTCCTCCTCCGCGGGCCTTAATGCCGCTACCCCACACGGGCAAATTGGCCGACCACTCTGTGTCTGCTCCTCGTGTTCCCTCTTGGGCAGAGTGNNNNCTCCCTGGTTCAGTTGGTTTCCCCGATGCCCCAACCCGGTTACTCAGCCCTCCGCCACTACAAGGCTTGGACCCTTGGAGGGAAATACTTTCAAGCCTATACAAACCCAGCCAAACATCTATATACTTTTTCAATACTTGTTAAAAAGCTCAAAACGTGTTGTTTAAAAAGTGTTTTTTATTTCAGTAATTATTAATAAAGAAAACGAACTTAAGAATAAGCATAGCCCAGAAACATCACACTCAGTCCAGAACAACTTTACCGTTACCACAAAAAATATAAAAGAGATTATAGAAGCAAGAGAGAAAAAGAGAAAAAGCAAACAATACCTCTCGTATAAGTTTAGATGTGATAAGTGTGTTTCTACTTATGTTAATGAATATTCATATAACAAACATTTGGAGAAACATACCGATGTAAGTGGAAAATGTTTATAACAATAGTAGTAAAAATTACAGGGTAACATTAAAAGAACCAGTCTAATTTTTATGTAAAGGCTTAAATAGTAATTAATTTTAAATGTTATTGCCAAATTGTAATATTTTCTTTTATTTAAATCAGTCCTAAAAAAATACACCAATTGTTGTACCTAGTCCGAGTCATGACGTCACCAGCCTGCGAATGCGACTGCGGTCGGTGGAAAGCAGTTTTTTGTTTTGTTTACATTATAACCATTTTCCAAAAATATAAATTATATTTTTTTAATGTTGGTTAAGGTTCCGAATCATTTCTCAAAGTTTAGCTGGTACTTTAAATGTCAACCTGTATAATGGACCTGTATTAGTTTTGGTTCTTTTTTGTATGTTCAGTTTGTCTTACTCTATTTTTTCCATAAACGTTACTATGTGACCAGTGACCATACATAGCCAGTTTTTAGATCTTTGTCCATTTCCTGTACATGTCAAGATATAACTATTGAAAAGTCCCATAGCTAAAGCTGTATTGATAAATAATAATTTCCAAATGGTCATGTATAATATTTAATGTGACATACGCGATTGCGCCATTACCACTTTCGCAGTGGAAGCAAGCATATAGTACATCTCAACTCTTACAGTGTTAAAATAAGTATCTTCACGCCCATATCCCCGAAGAAGTAGGCAGAGGCACAACGAGGGCACCCACGACTAGCAGTCCCGCAATGTGATAGGTGGCAAGCCTATCGCCATACGGGCACATATCCAATCCCGGGCAACATTATTTTTATTTAATATTTGGAAAAACCGCATTTTGCTTATTGTTGCCCGACCCGGGAATCGAACCCAAAACCTCATGAAGTCAAGTCCAAGACGGGGACTATAGGTTAATTATATAAGATATAAAAATGAAATCATCATCATCGTCATATCAGCTGCAGGATGTTCACTTCTGAACATATAGCTCCCCCATAGATTTCCAAAGCAGACGCCGCAGTTTGCTCCCAGCTGGCTGGCTGACTGGGAGCAAACTGCGACGGCTGTTCCAGCTCCAGCGGCTCCCTACAACCCTCCGTAGATTACTTTTAACACAAAAAGCCGAACGGTTTTTTCAAAAAAAAAGTATCTTCACGCCTATATCATCGAAGCGCTTGGTAGAGGCACAAGGTTTATCTTATTAAATGGTTAACATTTAGGATGCTTTTTACTACGGAAATATGTTTTGCTCCTATGTACTACTGACCGCGAAAATTCACCTAAACATTTATACGAAGTCTCGGACAAGAACTAGCTAAGTATAACTCAAAAATAGATGGTCAGATTTTGATCAAATTTATATGAAACCACCTCTGACACATGATCCACCTTACAAAAAAATAATATGAAAAAACAGTAAACAAAAACCATTCATGGTTGGCGGAGTAACCGCGTTAAAATATCGAATTGAGAATCTCCTTCACTTTGAAGTTATGGCGTATTACGCCATGAATTAGTTTCGTTTTGTGTAGTTTTTTAATATTTTTTCGTTTTCGTTTTAATATTTTGTTTGTTTCCAGAGCTACGGATTACATAAATGTACGATTTGTAAACTGAGATTTGGAAACAAAGAAGAATTGGAGAGGCATGAAGACTTCCATTATATGTAAGTTGTTCGTACCGTTTTTGCTTTGACGAGTTATGTTTTTCAGTGCGTGTAATGAAGACCATCTGTCTCTCTGTCTGGCAGCTCATAAGAGGTAAGTACAGGTTTAAATGGGTCAACAAGAGTATTCACAGTAGAGTACTGTGATTCAGCTTTCCCGGTTAGGGATTCACGCCTTACTTATTCCTACCTTTACCTTTTGACAGTGTCATGTACCCGTCCTGAAGGTAGCCCGTAGACAAACACAATAAGCCAACACCCCGGCCACGAGACAACGACGCATATTACACATCTATGGTCTCTTACTAACAGGCGGATCGTGTGCTCATTAGCTGCCCCAACTACCAAACCAGATGAAAGTATTGCCACATGAAGGCGATGGAGTCGTCAATCAATCAAAAAAACGACATTGCGCGCGTCGACATTTTTATATACTATACCGGATCGGAATCGCGGCGAAAGAAACTCAGCGGGCTTGTCTTTTTTCAATTTTAATAGTTAAATTATAACTAGATAAAAAATAGACAATTACAATTTAATTTTAACTTACATAAAAGGTAACAAAGTACAACAAATCACATTACAAATTGCAATGGGAGATTGAAACTGCTAATCCCGATCATGTTCGTCTTCCAAATGCTATGAGACCTTATTATAGCCTTTCTTACATAATTTTGCTGTTATACATTTTGTAAAATTATTTAATGGTAGATCTTTAATATCAATACTGCCCATTGTAGAAACGTAAACATTGACCCAAAAAGGATTTACTAATTTTATTGAGACGAGTTTTGTATACGGCTAGATTATTTTTATTTCTCGTATTTACGTCGTGAATTTCGCATTTTTTTTGTAAACATACATAGATTTTTTTAACATACATTAGGTTCTCTTAAAAATGTATTGAGAACTGAAGGTTAAAATATTTGTTTTTTTGATTTTTTCTCGGAGAGAATCCCTTACATTAAGATTATAAATAGCTCTAATAGCTCTTTTTTGTAATACAAATATAGTTCTTATATCTGCAGAATTTCCCCACAGAAGAATCCCATAAGATATTAGACTATGAAAATAGCTGAAATACACTATTCGGGCAGTTTCAACATCAGTTAATGTTATTATTTTTTTAACTGCAAACGCTGCTGAACTAAGCCTATTTGCCAGTTTCTCAATATGAGATATTGCAATTTATTGTCAATTGTTATAAATAAAAAGACAGTGGATTCAACAAGATCCAGATTAGATCCATTTAGTTGAGCATTGGTATCTACAAGCCTAACATTAGGCATTGAAAACCTAATACACTTCGATTTATTACAATTTTTAACTGTGAACCAATGTACAACTTTGGATATCGCTTTGTTGACTTCGTCATACTTACCTAATTGCCTTTTCACTTTAAATATAAGTGAAGTGTCATGTTATGTAATAAGGTAAGTCATTTATTTATACAAGAAACAGAAATGGACCAAGAATAGAGCCCTGCGGTACGCCAATCGCCACCGCAGAACACATCCCTAAATCTCTTGCTTAAAGCAGCAGTTTTCACTCCGTAGTTTCAATAGATTCAGACGGCGTACATCTTGAAGACTCGTTTCCGTCAGTGCTTTATAAGCCTTCAAACATTTTAAGTTTCAATTTTGATTGACAGACCTTAGTTTTTTTGACATAAGCGAGTTCGCTCAGCGCAGCATGAGCCCCGCCTTAAATTTTAATTTTGCTTATGTTTCGTACGACAGTGCGTCTTCTGTACGTTGCATAAGTGACGTTAAATGTTTGTGTTTTCAGGCGTTTCCTGTGTAAGGATTGCGACTACTGCACCGACGATCTGGAGACCATGCTTAACCATCATTCGATGATGCATGAAATTGTATCCGAAGAATGTCCCACTTGCGAGATGACGTTTATGTAAGTACCCCTATATTAATGACTGAACACACTTTATATTACATAACGGTAGACATCCGTGGACACATTGTTGTAACCTTAAAGTAAGCAAATTTATGCTTGTGTGTGTGTTTTTATGTATGTATATATAACGATGATAGTCCATAGAAATACTTCATTAGATACGAGTATAAATTTTATTGAACGCCCAGACCTAGAAATATTGACTCATCACAATATGACTGCCCTGGTCGGGAACCGATGACCCGACCATGGTTGCTAGAGTTAAGCGTGACGATAACGTCACGGCCAATGATGGGGCTTAATATAGCATTTACAAATTACAAAATATAGTATTTTGCTTTTGATCTTACCTTATTTAGCTTATTTACTGGCTTCTGAATTTTATCCTTGATTTGTTAATTCTAATATATATGATACCGGCATTCGTGTTCTTTTTTTTATGTTTATTGCTTTATTTATAACCGAGTTACAGCTGATACAGTTCACTCTAATACGTAACATGAAACTGCTTGGTGTTTAAACTATTCTATTCTTGATGTAAACACTTTTTGCATTGTAAATAATGTTGATATGTATTAATTAAATCACGTTCAGCAAATTCTTTGCTTATTAATTAACTATAAGCTATCTTATCATATCTTAAACAAACAACTTATGCTGTCTTATTAAAGAACTTTTAAAATTCTTTTGTTTATGGCAGGTACGGTTCTTTGTCACTATTTTATAGGTTATAAGTACATTTTTCGAATAACTTATGACTTAGAGTGACGATTATCGTTTCGTGTTTTTTCCCCTCTTCCGCGAGACCTTCTCAAGAAAGCGGGATAAAAAGCAGCCCACAACATTTGTAGATTCATAATGAGCCAGTAAACAAACATACAGAGTGAAAAATTCAAGAAATTTTTAAAATGTATCCTGCTACCTTTTTTAGTTACGTAGACCCATTTTCTAAAACATATGTAATGCAAAGAACGTTAATTCCTCTAAAGTTGCAAGTCGAGGGACCTTAAGGAATAAACCACACATAAATACCAACATGATACAAACGTACATATCTTGGCGTCAAGTACTTTAGGCAGTTAGTAGAGAGTATTGAGTGCCACATGCCATGATCCTTGCCGTCCTGTATAGCTTCTTTCACATTTATTAATCTTTTCATACAAACCCGGTGGTTTCGGAGACTCTTTAACCCACCCTCGTATAACACCCGAGTGATTTGATCATGGTACCCATAATATCAACCCATATCAACATTCTCAGATACTTGGAACGCATGTGTCCAAATACATGAATATCACAAACACAGCCATGCTTGATGCCAACGTAACATTAAACCAAAACTATATTTTGCCGTCCATCCGCACACATGCTTACAGTCCAAATAAATAAACTGCACATCACGTACTGAGGACCCGTATATCTCATAATCCGGCAACGTGTTCCGAAGCTCCTTACGTACGACCGTACGTACTATTAAAAACCCTTTTCGAGATCCACAAAATTAAAGAAATCTCACTGACCCACAGCCAGCTACTTCTCTACGATGTCAGGCCTTGCTTTGCGGTAACCAAGCTTGATCTTCTCAACTGTAACCATATCTACTCCCGAAGCCTTATTTCATACTTTTAATCGCTAATTCAGCTTCTTCTATTATCATGCCATCATATGTCTCATCTATTTGTGCGTCTTTGAGTACCCAACGGATTCATCCTGAATATATTCATACATACCTTCATTAAATTCATCCCAATTTTTAAATACGCCGCTTGTGCTCGTCAAAATTTCACCAAATTTAATCTAATATATAAAATTCTCGTGTCATGGTGTGCGTGATTGAACTTATCCGAAACGACTTGACCGATTCTCATGAAATTTTGTGAGCATATTGAGTAGGTCTGAGGATCGGCCAGTATCTATTTTTCACACCCTTAAGAAGGGTGACTCACCGCAAATTTTTACTAAAATCACATTAAAAATATAGCAGAACGTCTGCGAGGTCAGCTAGTATCGAATAAATAAGTTTCAAAAAAATATATAGAATTATAACTAATCGAGAACAATGTCATTAAAATAGTAGTAAATAAGTCTTGTAACTGGTAACAACACATCAGCTGTTGTAGGTAAACAATGTAACATACTATATTTTATTTAAACAGTCCGATTATTATTATTTTTTCAAATTTTGTATTTTGCCTCGTACAGGTAGTGATTCCTAGGTGTTAAATAAAAATAAATGTTATTAGTATCATAAAACTTAAATAATAAAAAGTGTACGATACAGCTAATGTTTACCATTTTTATGGCATTAGACAGCGAACAAGCATACGGCTATCCTGATGGTAAGGGACAACCGTGGTCCCATAAACGCCATAGATAGGAATAGGTGTGTCGCTGCTCTGGAGCCGGGATGTTACGTCTATTGTGCAAGTCTACCGGCTATCCTGACCTCCGAACCGGGACATGACATTATGGCGGCAGGAATAGGCAAGGCGGGGCAGCACTCTACCATCAGGACTTGTTGGTAATGACCCTTTTAACCTACGATCGCCTCTTACGAGCAGCCTGGCAGAGCGGCAGATGCTCTATCTCCCACAAAAGACCCGAACCAACACGGGAGACATAGTATTTCCGGTGGACATATTTCGAAAATAGAATCATCTTATTTATAAGGTGGCTTCGTATTAATTAGGCTAAAACAAGTGGTAAAAAATCCACCCGAAGCTGTTGGTTAATTCTTGAATGGAACGGAAGTGATAAGGATGCATTTCTTCATGTAACAGCTTTCACACTTTTGTGATGCACCAGTGCAGTTTGTGGAGTACTTTCTTGTGTGTGGTATTCGAAGTACTCCATGATGGCTTCCTGTAGCCCGACAGGATGATATGTTACGATTTTTTTCTATCAAGCCAAACTTATTTAATCGTATTTCGGTTTCCAAAGTTATTTTAAAAAAATGTAAACTATTAATACCTACACATAAAAATATATTGCTGATTATCCGTCCTCAAATGTTTGGTTTTAGATATTCGTGAGAATGATTCAGCATATTTAAAACGTATAGCACCTTAATCATTTAAATTTATTAATTACGTAAACGTTGGTTTACCCTTAGTATTGAATTTTGTGACGGAATACTGAAATGCAGGTACATCGCACTAGCACCAATCATAACAATCATTATCATTGCATAACGTATATACTCGAATTATAACCAAATATTCGTAGTTGGAACACCGATAATACATTCTGCCAATAAAGCATCGGGAATGTATTATTTGTTTATGATTCCGAATTCAAGTTTTTGTTTTTTTTGTTGTTAGATTGGCACAACTGTTTTCCATTTTGGCGCGGAGTTTAAGTTGCATCTGTCATTTATGTTAAATACAGTGCAGTTTTTAGTTATATTTAGTGTGAAATGCGAATTACATAATAGACAAAATTTAGTGTTCGGAGTCAATGAAAATGTTACAGAATCCTTACGGTGAATCGACTTCAAAAGCGGTCGAATTGTGATGAAGCTTACCTCGCTCTGGTAGGTAACATCTGAAACTGAAGTTTACATCGCAAAAGTGAAGGAAACAGTGCTGGAAAATACTCATTCAACTTTGAGAGAAATAGCCGCTGAACTTTCTGTTGATATACAGAGTCGATCCATGTCATTTTAACTAATCATTTGGATATGATACATGTTGCCGCTGGGCTTGTCCCAACAGACATGAATTTTCTCCAAAAATTAAATCAAATGTCAGTCGCTGAGGACTTGCTAGAACTAGTCAATTTTGAAAAATTCACTGTTTACGAAACGTCGTTTTATGAGTTTGAATTTAGTCAACAAGCTTTGGAGTAGCTTCTTCCAACTGAACCAAAACCGATAAAACTACGCCAAACGCCACGTTCAAAGTCAAAGTCATGTCAAGTGTTTTATTTGACTATCGCTGTGTTGTGCAGTCGGATGAGGAATATTACTTGAGCGTTATGCGCCGTTTAAGAGAGAAAATTCGATGAAAAAGGCTAGATACAACGAAAGAAAATTCTTGTACAAGACCACAATGATGCACGTACACAGACCCCATTATTGATCATTGTGGATAAAAATTTGACCAAACACTCAACAAATACCATCGGGCAAACGCCATATTCACCAGATATGGCTGCAACAGACTTCTTTCTTTTCCTAAGTTCAAATTACTACTTCGTGACACCCGTTTTCAATTGTAAGAAGATATAATAGAGAATTCGCGGTACTTTCTTTTCCGGGTACTTTTTTGACAAAGTATTATGTCATTGTTATCACTCGAACACCGTCACAATTCTTTAACGTCCGGAAGGCGCGGTGCATTTGAACAAATGAAAACTGGAAGCTTAAACTAAAATAAAATGTAAAACAGTGTTTAATAGTGTGTCTGTAAAATCATGAATCTATATTACCGCTGGAGATTACACTCTTAACTAAGACCTGATGTTAATTTCCAAATGTTGCTGTCTCACTCTACTTTACCGACATCTCATTCTTAAAGTCTTGTGATGTCAATCAACAAAGTCGAAACGAAAGAGAGGCCGGTAATTTAGAGAGAGAGAGACAGAACTATTTGGAAATGACGTCAAATCTTTGTTAGGATTCTAATCTCCTGTAGGAATATAGAGATGAAAACTACTGTGACAGCATGGTTGGGGAATCCTAGATAAAGCTTTTTCCTTGCAAAGGTTTTTGGCAATGTTGCTAGAAGGCTTTAATATTATTCATTTGACATGTCCGCTTTATAAGTAACTACTTATATAAATTCGTGTGTGAAACAGTACAGAAGGCGAATAGAACCAGTGAAAAGTAAGTGATTTCAATTTACTTACTTTACTTGTTTACCATTTATTTACTTTACTACGTATTTACGTGCCTTGTTTACTTGTTTTCTTACTTATCATTATAGTGTTTCATGTTTAACTGTAAGGGAACCAATAGACTTACACACGTTGGCTAAGAGACGTATCATAAATAATGCCAGTAACATTTACGGTGCCTTTTGGCGACGGTTGTTTGTTACTAAAAATATGATACCAAATAAAAGAGGAAGCAAAACATTTGCACTGAGTAACCCATCTGATTTTGTCACATGCAAAAATTGTTTTGACACTTTTAGTCGTATTTTGTTTCATATACATTAAAAAAACTGTGAGAAAGATTTGAAGCAGAATCTTTAAAGCAGAAATCATCACCAATTTTACCATCAGTACATGGTGCTAGTGAAGAATTAAAAGAAAATATTTTAACATATTTACGTAACGATGAAATATCAGATGTAGCTAAACAGGGCCCTTTAATACTCTCTTTCGGAGAAAAGCTTTTAAAAAGAAATAAAGATCGTAAGTCTATCTGTTCTAAAATTAGAGACTTAGCTACCTTATTGCAAATAGCTAAAATCTCCAGGTGGAAAACCCGTTACATTACAACATTAGAACATTTATTTGACCCTTCTAAATATGAAGTGCTTATTAAATCTATTAAAGAAATGTGTGGATTTAGTAATGATACTGGCGATGTAAGAGCAGCGAGTCAACTCCCACGTCTGCGGCCTACTTTGCTAAAGTGTGTCGATTTGCTGTATACTCAAATCAGATTGGACAAATCCTTAACTACCGCTATGAAAGATCACAAAAAAAAGATGTTAGACGAATACAAATTCACCTTAAAATCAAACTGGCAATGGGAGAAGAAATCAGAAAATCAGGAAAATATGACAATAGAAACTGTTTTACTTTCAGATATTTTATTGAATCAG
>NJDD01003453.1:104038-120739 GCA_002245505.1 Calephelis nemesis
TTGCAGCATCGTGTGACATCATGCCTCAAAAAAAATACACAACGGTATATGGTTAGGAGTTTGTTAACTTGGGCAACCAGAGTAGTTTGATTATCTGTACCATAGTACCATAGTGGAGGACGAAACAACGCTGGTGTCTGATGATTTTATAAATTGGTTTGCCGGTGTTATTAGAGCAGTCAGTCAATACTTGGTGGTGGATTGCTGAAAGGGTAATTGGTAGACTGACACACGAGTTAAGATCCCGGCAATTATGTTACGCACTAGTCATATCCATGACTTCTCTTTACAAACGTTGTCTCTTACCACCAGAGCCTTTGCCATGACTTGGTATAGATTACGTTCGGTACGTTGTGGGGCAAAATCTGACACGTTTGGTCTAAAATGTGTTTCTCTTAGTTACCATTAAAGGCGCTATTCAAAGTTTTCATACAAATAATTCATAGAGACGGTAGCGAGTATAATAAACTTGACAAGCCGTAAACTCATGGTAAGGGCTTAGGAGAGTAGTCTACACTCTATATGTTCACTCTTTAATATCATAAAAATAATATCAAGTGTATAAGCCATACACTCCATTTGCAAACATTTCTGGTGATTTTGTTACGCACTCGCAAACAAATTTTATGTTATAAGTGTCTTTTTTTAATGAAAGTAATAGAAAGAGACAAAACACTTTAAGTGCTGTCAGATTAGTCTATACACGACATTTCTACAGATGTTTAATCAACCACTCGGAAAGCGTTGACTAAAAACATCACAATTTAACATGTCCGGACTAATCTGACAGATCAAAAGTTTTACATCTCTTTTGTTTTTGCATCTTAAATAAGTCTAGTTGGTCAACAGTAGAATCACCACCATTATCTGCCTTCCAATGTTACATTTTTTCCAGGCACACTTGTGAGGTATGCAACAAAAAATTCAAGTACCCTGTAAAATTAAAGCGACATATGGATATAGCTCATTCGTCTGTGTACTACTGTGACGTATGTAATCAGGTAATTATGAATTGTTCTACATTGTACACGTACTGAATCTATATCAATACGTATTATACGTACATGTACATGTATTGCAGCTCCATCATCACGTATTATTCGTACATGTTCGCTTATGGCACCTACATTCTTTACGTTTCTTTGTTTTTATTCGTACATGTACATGTGTTGCATATAATGTACATTTATAGCAGTCATTTGTTAGACTTCATGTGTTACATCAACATGTACACCTATGAATCTGGTAGGATAAGCCTATATTTACTATCCTAAAACGATTCAGATTTCCACGATCTAGTCTGACTGACTGGTTAAATAAATAATCCTACGAATATTACAAATGCGAAAGTTTGTACGTTTGTTTGTTATTCCTTCACGCAAAAACTGCTGAACCGATTTTCATGAAATTTGGCACACACATAGGTGGTAACTTGGATTACAACTAAAAATGTTCCTGTGGGAACATTATGAGTCATCACATCCTTGCACATAGAGTATGAATAAAATACGTATATTTTCATGAAATTTGGCACACACATAGGTGGTAACTTGGATTACAACTAAAAATGTTTCTGTGGGAACATTATGAGTCATCACATCCTTGCACATAGAGTATGAATAAAATACGTATATTACAGATACACATATGCAATACATTAAAACGCAGGTAAATGCAAGAGGTACAATTCTTATCCATGCTACATATAATGTTATGAGTGTCCGTCTGTCTGTTATTGCGATAAAATTTGATATGCATCCGAAGAAAGACACGACTCAAACGAAGGCTACTTTTTAGGTACTTTACAGACGTATAAGTGAAGGTGCAATATGTCTTCTATGTACGCAATGAGTGAATATTTTGTAGGAATATGGGAATAACAAATAATGGTACTATACTATTAGCAGATGAAACAGCAAAAGAACAAAGATGTTCTTTTGTGTCATACGCGTACAGTACTTTCCTATGTATACGTTAATTACAATATTTATATATGTATATACGCTGTGCATTTATTAAAAAATATGTATTTTTTTAGTCTTTTCAACTTAAGAGTCATCTGAGGAAGCATATTAAAAAAAAACATATCCAAAAAGATGTACCGAGACACAGGAACTATGTGTGCGATATGTGTGCAAAGGCCTTTTATGTGAGTTTTTATTTTTTATATACAAATACTATATATGCGGACTGTTTTCTGCCAATTTGTATTAGTATTTATGTATACCTATATTGATTACTGATACAGATTCACCTTTAAAAATGCTTTTAGGCATTTTTTTGCACACAATATGAAATTTCGAAGAATTTTCCAAATTGATCTTCTCTTTATAACCGACTCCAAAAAAGGAGTAGGTTTCAATTCGACTACGTTCTTTAATTTTTTTGTATGTTTGCTACTCGATTACTCGGCCAATAGCCAACCGATTTTGTTGGTTCTTTATTTAAAAAAGTAAAAAAGTCATCCTACCAACCATCATCTACCAATAACTAGGAATGGATTCGAGGTAGGCCCGTTTTAATTTTATCATGTGAAAACCGACTATTTGATTTTTTGTATTGAACATGCTCCGAAACTACTGAACCGATTTGAAAAACTCTTTCATTATAAGAAGCCGACGTTACCTCAGATGAACATGGGCCTCAGAGGAACATCTAGGAAAATAAAGATCGCTACTAAAACGTCGGTAATGTAACACAAAATGTAAAAAAGTTAGCTGTAAAAAGTCTTTCATCGCATGCACTGCGGAAACCATTCATGATGCAAATAAAATATGTTCTATAATATTAAATAACGTGTTAATATATATTAAAAAGTTATAAGGCAATATACCTACTTTTCTACATTTTTAAAGTAAATAAAATCACTTTGTATTCAAGACTGTTTAAAGCCATAAGATTAGGTACTTTTTGAATCAGTCAAATCCAAAAATCCATTTAAAAGATATTACGAAATTAAATTTTATTTTAATCAAAATACCTACCTACCTACACTTGAAAATTATCAGACGCGAACGCGACCGCGACACCGCGTAAATTTAGATCATACTAGCGACCTGACCCGGCTTTGTTCGGGTTAATAGATCTTATAATCTAAATTAATAATAAAAATAGACGGGTCCCTGCTGCGTGCGGTGCAGTCAATGTATTTAGACTCTAAAGCATGTGTGCGGGTGGATGGCAATATATCGCCTTGGTTTGATGTCAACATTGACGTCAAGCAGGGCTGTGTGTTGTCGGCACGCTTTTTTATTTTGTATTTGGACAATGTCCTTTGAGATTGAGGTCTATGAATGTGGGAATGCGTATGGGTGATCAAGTGATGAACTGCCTGCTTTATGCATCCATCCATTCACCATCTGAAGTACAGACACTGGTCACAGTTATGGAAGGTAATTGTAAATAATGGGGCTAACTACATTTGAATACGTTGAAAACCAAAGTTATGGTGTTTTAAAGAGACGAAGCCAGAACGGATGTAAGAGTTTTCGTTGATGATGTTGTGTTGGAGTAAGTGAATGAGTTTGTATATCTTGTACACCGCAGATGTAGAGAGGAGTGTGTGTGCAGAGAATAGTGTGAATGGAGCGTTGGGTAAGCTATTCCAAAGCGAGGTTTTGAGTCAAAAAGATAGACTCGCTTTGCATAATTCTGTGCTTATCCTAACTTTATTGTATGAAAGCAAGAGTTGGTTATGTCAGAAAGAGCATGAAAGTAGGATAAATGCATTCGAAATAAGAGCACTACGGAAAATCTGTGGCGTAACGCTCGCTGACCGCATTCGTAACAGTGTGAACCGAGAAAGAGTGGGATTAAAAGAAAGTGTTTGTGTTAAAATGCGAAAGGGCATGCTCCGCTGCTTCGGTCATGTGGAAAGAATGACAGATAAAAGATTGACAAAGCAGATATACAATGCGAATGTGGATGGATGTAGGTTCCCGGGGAGACCAAGGCTGACATTTCACGATCAGATCAGTCGAATATTATCCAAGGGTGATGTCAAGAGTCTCCGAAACCGGCGTGTTTGTACGAAAATGAATGTGAAGGAAGCAAGACAGGTTTGTCAGGATCGTGAAGTCTGGCACTCTACTCTCTGCCTACCCTGTAAGGGACTTGGCGTGAAGATATGTGTATGTATTTGATTGTTTGTTTATTTATATTAAATAGGCTCCGAAACTGCTGTACCGATTCGTGTAATCCTTATTCCATTAGAAGCCAACTCGAGTTAAAGCAAACCGCCTCTTCCCTAAGACAAGGACGATTCAGCTGAACTATTCTATGTATATGTATATACCCTCATCAACGCTTTATTTTTTGTCGTATTCTTGTTTTGCAAAAGCTTTCATTGTATTATACTTTTTTATTTACCGTTTGCTTGTCACGGACTCTGATTGATCTATATTTGATCCATTTTTCTGTTGCCGGTTGAGTCCCACAGTCAAACAACCGACTCCAAAAATGCGCAAGTCATCCATTCGACTGTTTTTATGTTACTCGATTTCCCTACTCTCTCTTTCGGTAATAATAAAATTGTTCTTTTTTGGCAATGATATCCAGGTGGTTTCATACAAATCTTGTCGCGGTATAGTGTAGTAGTTTGTTTAATAATGTACAAATTTCGTGTACCTTAAAATCATTATCTTCATACAAATGTACCGCTGCCAGTTTAAACATGTGCGTGAGGACCGGAAGTCGTGAAAGCGCGCGCTGCCTTCCACGTACCATTGTACCATCTGCCTCTCTCTTATTGATGTTGTACATAGGACTGGAAGTGAGATGGCAATACTCTCCGTTGAGTACATGCGCGTTTTTTTTAAATAGCTAATATGTTGCTAGCCGCGAAGTTTTTAGAACTTCACCGGACTATAGCATAGATGCGCGTAAACAGCATATTGTTATCTATAATATAAAAATGAATCGCTAAATGTGTTGATAAGCGCATAACTTCCGAACGACTGGACCGATTTGTCTAATTCTTTTTTTGTTGTGTTAGTTATTATCAGGACAACGTTTTTATGAAGAGAAAACCGGGAAAGTTGCAGGGAAAATGGGAAAAATATTTATTAATTATTTCCCATACTGAACAGGTGGAACGAAGTTCGCCGGGACAGCTAGTTAAAAATAAAATAAAAAACGTAATAACTGTTAAAATGTTTAAAATTTCATTACGCCATATTGTTGATAGTTATTATAGTTTAAATATTTAAATAAAAATTGAAATCAATATATTTTTTTTCAGATGTACTATTTTAAAAAATTATAAAAAATCGTTGGTAAGAGATACGATAATGAGGGGAAGGACGTTTTTGATTCAAAAATATCTAAAAAATTATTTAAAGAACCATGTTTTGTAGATTTTTTTATTTTCAGTTGGTTAAACAAAAACGACCACTCATATATATAAAAGATCGTTATACACTCCTATAATTAGGAGTGTCTTCCGGACATTTAAAAAAAATTACCACTTATATCAATTTTGCAAACGAATGCGCAACAATGCTCTGCTGTAGCTGTTAAATTTTTATGTTTATCTAGTCAAAGTATCGTGAATATTCTATCTATGATCTATAAATAAAGAGTTAAATAACAGGGTTGTGCAATTATTCCGAATTGTCGGACGATAACATATCCACACTTTTTTTGTAATATGTAGTTACAAAAGTAACATTGAGCCATACATTTTTATCGGTAAAAGCTTTACAAAAAAGGCATACCTACAAATCTCTGATTAACTGCAAATGATACTAACGTTTCTATGTAAATAAAACTATGCTATCTTCGTTCGCTTACTTGTACTTCTTCTTCTTTTATAAATATTGCTTCCCATCGTTACGTCACGACTTATTTAGCCAATGTTAGGTACGGGAATGTACGCTCACTTGTATAAGTTAGAGCAATATACATTCTACTAAAAAAGTATAGGAAATTGATTATTATTTGTTTATAAATTCAAATATTTGTCTCTTTTTTGTTGTTAGATAGGCACATCTGTTTTCCATTTTGGTTTGGAGTTTGAGTTGCTTCTGCTATTTACATTAAATACAGTGCTGTTTTTATTTATTTCATATTTAGTGTACATTGTGAATTTAATGATGGACCAAAACATCAAAGTGTTTGTCTTGAATTTGGCATCGCCAATGGAATTTCTTGTTCGTAATCAATGAAAATAAAATCGTTAAAAAGAATTTTTACGTTGAATCGACTTTATCAATGCTTATGAGTGGTACAAAGCATTCAAAAGTGGTCGAGATGTGATGGCAGATTTACCTCGCTCTGGTAGTTAACCTCTGCAAGTTAACCTCAGAAAAGTAAAAAAACAGTGACTGAAAATCCTCATTCAACTTTGAGAGAAATAGCCGACGAACTTTCTGTAACATGTTGGCTAGTGGCTAGTTCCAAAAGATCTTTATATATAAAGAATTTTATAAGAAAACTCAATAGCTGAGGACATGCTAGAACGAATCAATTCCGACCCAACATTCAAGAAACGCATTGTCACTGGTGACGAGACATTGGTTCATGAGTTTGAGATGCAAACTAGTCAACAGGCTTAGAGTGGTGCCATCTATTCCATATCTATTATCGTCCAAAAGTCAAAGCTATGTTGAGTGTTTTCTTTGACTATCGCGATGTTATGTACTCGGAATTCTTTCCGGGAGGCCAAACGGTAAATAAGGAATTTAACTCAGTGGTATGCGATGTTTAAGAGAACAAACTCAACGAAAAAAACCAGATTTGTGGAAAGAAATTTCTTGGACTTTGCGCCTTCGCAGAAGGCCATCATTGTAAACTAATATTTGACCAACCAATCAACAAATACCATCGAGCAACCGCCATATTCACCAGATATGGCTTTAGCCGACTTCTTTCTTTTTCCTAAACTCAAATTGCCACTTGTGGGACCCGTTTTCAATCGTTAGAATAAAAAGAATTCACGGCGATAACTGACCTTTGACCCGGAAACATAGTGGAGTGGGGTGTAATAGGAATTTAAATTTTGTATAAAAGTATGGGCTATAATCAGAATATATTAACCGCACCGCGAACAAAGCTGTGGGAAACAGCTAGTGCAATATAAGTGCATGGGATAATTTTACCACAAATTAAAGAAGGAGGAAGAACACATTTTTGCGTTACTATAACGTAATGGTGATGGCTTAGCTACCATCAGCCACTACGTTAACAGAAAAAGAAAACAAGTAAAAGTGTAGTAGGTTTGCAGGGAAACCTGATGGTTGGGAAGAGTACAATAAAAATCTGTAACAAAATAACACAATTGCTATATTAATATTAAAACAGTTTCAGTGTTTTATTTAAATTGCACAATTTTATATAAAACTTTGTCATCTTACTACAAGAAAAAAAACACCAATATTTTGCTAAACACTGCCCTGAAATTGGATTCCCAACTAAGAACATGCTATGTGGCAGGTTGTTATTGTTCAATCCATGTACCTACTGCATGGGGTTGGACGTCAATTTTAGACAGTGTTTAATTAAATGGGTGTCTACTATTTTCTGATGAAAGTTCTGTCGGAGGAAGAGATAAGGAAAAACATTTAAGTAGAGACGAGAGAAAGGGTGGGTGTGGATTACGAAATAATTGGGCAGCTTTTGCTTATCTGCCCCTGTCGGCTTCAGCCTCGGTGACATTGGGACCTCTAGCGCCTTCCCGCAACCGCAATAGACCAGCCGGCTTGAACACGGCCTGCTGCTAAACCAACGAAGCAGCTACCGATGTTAAAGGGTCTTCCAGTCCACCTCCACCAATTTCCTCGTATTGAAGATAACTTAATGAAGCTTCTGGCCATTTTGCAGGCCTCCTTTTTTGCAATTTCTAGGTCTAAAAAAGTGTCTTGAAACCCATACCCCAAAGAGACGGGTGGAGGAACAAACAGGGAACCCATTACTAGCCGAAGACACAAGCTGTCGCTGACCGGGCGCGTGTCCAATTCCGAGCAACATCATTTTTATTAGAAAATTTAATTAACACATTTTTCTTTTTTTGACGTCTGACCCGGGGATCAAACCCGGAACCCCAAGAAGTCAAATCCGACGCCGGACCAAGTGACTAACTCTTCTAACTCTTACTACATTATCTGCCAAATTCCAGATCAGGAATAATCAAATCCTTATTTTTCAATTCCATATTTTAATTAATTTAAATCATCCTCTCTTAATCTTTTCTAATTAACATCGTCACTGTCATACGTTTGTTTATGAGTGTTTTTTCAATTCATTGTTTCTTGGATCAGTCACTTACAAGAACTTGTAAGACTATGTAAAGATTTTGGATGTATTATTTTTTTATCGTAGATGGCGAATTACTAGCCGCGTATTTGAACATTCCAATAAAATTTACGACAGTAAAAGCTTTAGCAAGTTTTTTGCTGATCCAGTTTTAATAATCCTTGTTTTGCAGAAAATGAAAACCCTTCAAGACCACATGAACAGTCACCTCGGTCTGAGGCCGTACGTTTGCCAAGTCTGTGGGGCGAGCTTCAGTTTTTCATCCGCTTTGTTCACACACAATAGACTCAAACACCTCAACTATAAAAGGGTGACCAAGAAAAAAACAGTTTAAAGACACAAGATACGTTATTGATAATGACACACCTGTATACAACACCGCGCACTAGGTGTGCCTTTTTGGTCAACGGCCCTTTCCAAAGTGACGTGATCAAATTATTACATATCACGACTGTACCGACTATTAACTATCTCGTATCACAGTTACCATCAAGACTGTCGACAATTCTTAGACCGAATACTTATTAATACGAGGAAATTAACAAATAAAAGGGCTATGTCCAGATCTGGCTGTGGCGTGAACACGATGTTCAGAATAAAACTAAATTATTAGTAAAGATAACAAATTTTAAATGGGAACAATTTCGTTCTGGGTATATGATTCGCATAGATTCGATGACGGATGCTCCTAAAAATGAATATTTTATGTTGGCGCCAGATCCTGAAGATTCTGGTCATGATAACCTTTTTTTAATTGTTTAGTTGTACCCAGCCTTGTGCGTTTCAACTCAATCCCGAATTCGCCGAACCCCCCTCTCTCTCCTCTTTTAAATTCTCCGCTGCCCGCATCGCACAATCTCACTCGACGTGAGTTATAATTTCGCTGGTAATTATATTTTTTTGATAAATTCTAAAATATTCAATGAAATCGTTAAGTCGCAGAATATATGTGTGTATATTATGTTTGTTCTCGGGAAAAATTTGAAATATTTTGACATTCGTCGAGTGTTACCAGGTACATGGTAATTGCCGTAGAAGCAGGGTATTTTTGGAAAACATTGGACCGTGTTAATGGTTGGCTATCGTATTACTATCTGAAGTATTTTGAAATGTAATCAACGAATTCGATATGTTTTATTACTAATTGTATAACACCACATTCCTTCGGCAATACTAATTTTTTCTTTAGATTACTGAGAAAATCCCCAAATGTCAAAAGATTTGTAATATATTTTAATTAAATAGGTTTTACAGGTTTAAATAATTTTAATATAGGTTAAACGGCTACTGTAATGTAAAGGTATTTTTTTAAAAACATTAGGGTTAATAAATTTCTATCTTTGGCAACATTAGCTGCACCCTCCTTCGCGCGCAGGTTTATCTGGCGCACACTATACGTCATGAATACGAAATAAATGAACTTATTTGTTTTGTGATAAAATTTTGACAGGACTATTGAAAATGGATTCCGATACATCTCGTTTTGACCCTGGCACGCTTATTTACACTGAAACCAATCCTGACATCGACCACTTCACGAATATGGTTTAACTTTATAAAAAACACAATGTCATCATAACACAAAAAAATATTAGGTATCCTAGTTCATAAAAATGTACAATTCCCATTGATAATGATGTAAGCTACTAGCCCAAAGTCATATTTATACTGTTGCGTCCTACTAGCCCAAAGTCAAATTTATACAGTTATTTTGATTGTTCATGGACAACCAAATTGTCCATACTTCCTGGACATGGTCCTTTCCATGTTAGATTTTAATTGAAGTGAAACTTCTTTATCGGGGTTGGAAAAAAATTTAGTGTAACATTTTTTCGTTACGCGTCACATTTTTCCGTTACGCGCCATCTTTGTTCTTATCCCTACCAGGCGTGATTCGAAGTATACTTTCTCCAGCGGAGTAGGGATTGGAAATAAACTTTATTTACCAATTTCTGTAAAGTTGCATTAGTAAATTATTTTTTTAAAAATAACGTCATAAAGAAGTTTCACTTCTTACGAGTGTACGCTAGTACACGCACACATTATTTTTTTTATTTCGTGTCACGTTAACTTAGTTATAAGAAATAAATGTTTTGTTGCGACGTTGCAGTAATAAACGTTTATAATAGAAACATAGTTTTATTTACACACATTTGTTATAGTAAAACTGATAAAGTAAATTCGTCTGCTTGTTTGCGTTTTTTTAGAAGAACAATTTGAAACTAAAAGGACCTATTTACGCTATAAATGGGATTAATACTATCTCTATAATATAGGGTTAGTATAAAAAACTGAATTACGAAAGCTAGAGTAGTAAAGCTAATCTTGTTTTAATAAAAATTAAAAAAATTGCAAGAGATTAAAAACCCTGCGAAAACACTCTAAGACCATATCTTTGCAATGTATGTGGAGCTAGTTTCAGCTTTGCAGCCGCTTTATTCAGACACAAAAGACTTAAACACCTCAACTTTATGAGGTAAGTCAAGGAATTGCAAAGTATGTGGAGCTAGTTTCAGCTTTGCAACCGCTTTATTCACACACAATAGACTTAAGCACCTCAACTATAAGAGGGTAGTCAAGGAAAAAGCTATACCAGAGACACAAGATACGTCACAGGAAATAACACAGCCTGTGTTATGAAATATCACATCAAGTGTGCCTTTTTGTTCAAAATCTTGCCACTCGTAGATATACTCGTACGTGCGTTTAATATAGTAAAACGGGTTAAATAAAGTCACCTATTAATAAAAAAAAATGCGTCATGATTCGTACTTTAATCATCGTTATCTGTATGCACTTTTGCAATCTCAGGTAGATCAATGATCCCTTAACCAAAAAACTATTTGCACGGGACTCAATAATATATTTAAAGGCGGATTGAACTGCCCCGTCATAGTTGAATTTTTTCCCTTGCATACCCAAAAAATGGTAATCTGTTGCAGGATTCGGCTAGCTTGCCAGGGTCCACCCATTGCGATTAGCGCTTCTGATTATCATAGATCCACTTTTCACATTTAAAACCCTTTATTATTTTGTCGGTTAAGTTACTTGACGCAACGATGGGCGCGCGTTTGTCGGTTTTTGCGTCACTCGATTCTTCACATTCCACCACCCCTTCCAGGTGTTCCGCGAGGTGCAATTACCTCGTGAGATCTCAAAGCTACCTCACATCTCCGTTTTGGCAGGACGTTAACCAACTTTTTACGAGGTCTACTTTACCGAGATTTTGTATGTTTGGTCGGTTTGGAAACTCCTTAGATATATACGACTATACCTCGATCGTCGCTCTAGGACGACGACAAGTGGAAAACAATTCGGGATCAGTCAGTCAGTTGACGTGGTATTCTAGGTTTATATTTTTTTATTAATTTAAAACTAGCTGTGCTGCTTGCAAAGCTAATTTAGTCATAGTAATCCTTGTTTTGCAGACAATGAAGACCTTGCGCGAACACAGGAACAGTCACCTTGGTCTAAGACCATATATTTGCAAAGTTTGTGGGGCTAGTTTCAACTTTGCAGGCGCTTTGTTTACACACAATAGACTTAAGCACCTCAACTATAAGAAGGTAGTCAAGAAAAAAGCTATACAAGAGACACAAGATACGTCATAGGAAATAACATATCATGTATTATAAAATATCACACCAACCGTGCCTTTTTGTTCAACAACTTGTCCCATGAGTTTTGCCGACGTCGAGAAAAAAGATGATCATAGTTTTTTCGTAATTATTTAATTTCCTGTCAACGTTGAGTGAAATAAGTCAATTTGGTGGCAATTTGTACACTTCTGTTGAGATAAAACACAAATGAAACAATTGTGAAGAAATTAGTGTGTCATATCGCACCATCAGTAATATAAGGGCACTATCCAAAAAACTACTTTTTGGGAAATCGTGTTTTAAGATACAGTATTTTTTCCGATAATATCATGTGTTAAAATAAATATAATTACCGAGTTATTCTTATGTTTATTCTCTTTCTGCTAGCACTAACCAGTAGCGAATCATTTTGTGCCTTTATCATTCAAAATCCCAGTCGTGTATGGGATTTTAAATGTGAAAATTTTGACTTGGGCCCTTATATTACTGAAGGTGCGATATATGTCCTCATCCCAGACAAGTCGCAATAAATGAGCTTGAGTAAGTAGGCCAATGTTTTACTCAAGATTCTAACATGACTTTCATTGACGACAAATGACTTATTTTGAAAAATTCAAGCCCTGTTTCGTTAGATCGGGTAACTTGACACAACAAAAATTTCAACATGACTAATGGCAAGTGTTAACGCCAATACCAAATACTGAAGAAAAGACTTTCCTATAAGTGACGTAAACAAATATAATATAACGTCTTTACCGACTATCAACATACAACTAGCTCCGTACACAGGGACCATTACCTTTGTGGTCGATTCTTAGACATTAAATAACCATTAGACCTTAATACCGTCGCATCGCACCAACTTCCTTTCTAATTCATTTAGTATACAAGCCTCCCGTCTGGAATGAACTTCCTCCTCACATAAGACAATCCCAATCAAAATTCTCATTTAAGAAACACACTCGTAAATTACTTCTAACAGGCACATAAGTGTACACATAAGTAGATTACGCACATTATATTAGTAGATTTACGCACTGTGGTTGTATTATAGTTGTCATCATTTGTTTCAAGCACCTGCATTGTTGTTTTTCTGTTGATCCAAAGGTTGGCTGGTAGAGAATGTTAGCGCATTAAGCTCGCCTTTTGTATAACGTATGAAAATATGGTGTACAATAAAGATTAAAATAAATAAATAACATAAACTAAATTTCTAATATAATTTATTTTTATTAAGTTACAAGAAATAAGTGTTGTTCTATTTCGATATAGGTACTGTAATAAATGTTCATAAAAGAAACATAGTTTTCTTAAAATACGTACATTTTACATAGTAAAACGGATTAAGAAAATTTACCTAGTAAAAAAAAAAGTCTGCTTGTTTGCCTTTTTATGACGTCTCTAATAACTTCGTAGGTATTCAAGTAGAGGTTGCGCCAAACTTCTAGTCCGCTTTGTGGTTGCAACACGCATCGTTAGATAGTCACTCGTTTAACAGTTCTTTACATATTTTAGCGTTTTGTATGGGTGGAACAAGCATTCGAATATTTTCCCCGTGTTGTTCCGGGCTCCTTTGTAGAATAGACCATCTGCCTTCCTGTGCCAGGCAACTCGTAAAAGGCGATAGGCTTGCCGTCACTAACACCGTGACATTTGACTAGGTGGTGGAGTTTCGTAGCGACTCACCCGGATTGGTACCACCGCCTTACCTATTCTTGCCGCCATAACGTCATGACGTGTTCCGGTTCGGAGGGTGAGGTAGCTGATAAACTTACTTTTGCTCGAGGCCTAACAACCCGGCCTCTGGTTTTCAACGCACCATTACTACCTTTGGTATCTCTAACGATACCTATAAAAATACCATTCAGACAGGAATTAGTTACATATTAGAATGCGGTTTGGACTACCCTATCGGAGTTGATTTTTTCCCCTTGCAAATCCAAAAAATGGTAAGTTGTTGCAGGATTTGGCTGGCTTGCCAGGGTCTTCTGATTATCATAGATAAACCACTTTCGATTCTATGGTTCGTTTTAAAACCCTTTATTATTTTGCCATTCAAATAATGTGACGCAACAATCGACGCGTGTTTGCCGGTTTGCGTCACTCTTTTCATTACATATCCTAACCCTTCCGCAGCACTAGTGTCACGGCGAAACTCTCACTCGTAAATCACGCGATATTTGAAGTACTATTCCATTTTGTAAACAGCGACGCAAACAGAAGAATAAAAACCTATGAATGACGGTTTACGAAACACATGCATGTAGATATTCTTTCTTTCTTTCTTTAAGTTTTGGCCTTCACGTTAGTATTTTGCCATTCGTCAAGTAGAAATTTGCATCAAATTTTATATCAATTCTAATCAATTATAATTAGTCATCAGTCATAAGTCGTCAGTAAGTCATGTCAGGCTCTTGGGTAAAGCGGCGGCCTCAATACACAAGCTCATGTAAGAAGATTTGGCGGCAACGAGGAAATACATGATACGCTAATTTCTTCATGATTATTTCATTTGTGCACTTTAACTGAACAAAATTGTACAAAATGCGACCAAAATTGACTAATTTCACTCAATATCAACACGAAATTTAATAATTATGAAAAAACTTCGACCATCTTTTCCCTCGATGGCGCCAAAACTCCCATGTAGATATTAGTTGTGAAAATTTGAATACGGAATTTCTCACCAAAGAGGACAAATTTGTGATGATTTAGTGCCACTCCTTACCACAAGACTATAGACTACCTATGGCTTCATGGTAAGGACCTAATATTTCATTGTGACGAAAATTAATGACTTAACATTGCTCACTCTAATGATAAATAAAAAATAATAAAATAAATATCCCCGGACAAGTCACACAAATTGAATCTAACCCCAAAGTAAGCAAATTATATGCTTATGTTATGGGTGTTATTCAACTACCTATACTAATACATAGAAATACTTATATTGATACCAGAATAAATTTAATAAACACCCAGACCCAGAAATGCAGACATCTAAATGTTCATCACACAAATGCCTGCCCCCGTCGGTAATCGAACCCAAGCCTCGCGATTCGTCGATGCAGTTAGGCGAGTATGCTAGCCACTCGACCAACGAGGCGGCCCCGATATACTTCGTTGTTGAAATAATATCAAATCAATTGGAAAATATTTAATTAGGTTTTGTTTTTATTTTCAATGTTAGTTAAAAAGTGTTACGAAATATTTAATAACACATTTTAATATTTAAACAATTTTATAATTACAGTACATTACTAAGTAACAAGTTATAATAATTGGTAGTAAGCAGTTACACAGTAAATTAACTTATATCCGTTAGAGACACCAGACAGTTAAATATTAGAATTTTAATATTCTTTACTCTACAAAAATTAAATTACTTACACAGACCCTTATCCTTCCGCTTTTAGGTAAAGCCGATGTTTGTTATTTGGATGCCACAGAGGAACAGTTAAAGTTTAGCTAGAACGCCAGTAGTATTTCCGCATCCGATTCATTTATGAACTACACAAGTACTACCACGTTTTTTATTTTCTATCTAAATTAAAGTGGCTCCTTTTACGTCATCGCAGAAATGCCCACTTACGGCCAATATTAATAATCAATCCTAATCCAAAACTTTCTGTCCAAGATTGATATTTTGATCTATTTTTATGTTATCGCTTGCCAATAACATATCTGTGGACAGGATAATTATGGAAATTACGTATAGGATAGGCCGTCGGATACGCAGCTATCTAGATTGCTGGAAATCCATCTTTAGAGAAACACTATAAACATTGGCCGTTAGTTTACTTATTTTTTAATATTTTGAACGAAAATAATTGTACGTCTTATCTACAGGAACGTTTCAGTTTGTCCATTCGTAGTAGCCGTCCAACACGTCAATGCACGAAAGTAAACCCACTTCTGTGCCACCGTTAAACACCATTTGTTACGGCAATTCGTTCAGTGTGAACAGTTAAATTATAGAATGGACTCCCCTCAACCGCATATTTGTTTGCTCGATTTTGCACTCGTTTATGTATAAAGTTACACAACATATTTGATATTTTCCATCGTCGGCGCTTGGTAAAACTTCCAAATATTCATATTTTTAAATGAAGAAACACTTCTACTGTTTTACGTATCACTTATATTTTATTATTTTATAAATAGCCTACCGGTTTCGCTTATTACAGCATCATTAGGGCTAGAACTTAAATTAGTAATTTCCTAGGGCTTCATCAGGGCTAGAACTTAAATTAGTAATTTAAGTTCTAGCCCTGATGATGCTGTAAAAAGCGAAACCGGTAGGCTATTTATAAAATAATAAAATATAAGTGATACGTAAAACAGTACAAGTGTTTCTTCATTTAAAAATATGGAAGTTACACAACATTATATGTCCGAGAGCTAGTTAGTTTTTATTGGCATTTATGTTTAAAAAAATTCCATGTCCGCCTTTGCTAATATCCATATTGTGTCAAACACGTTTTTTTTGTAGCTACAAATAAAACGTGTGTATACCATGGAATTCCACCAAGTGCCGACGATAGCAGGTATAAATTCCATATTGTGTCAATTTTCATGTAACTCGCATATTTATGTTTTTGTTTATGTTTTAAGTTGAACTCTTATAAAACTACAAACTGTACCAACCTTTCTGCAACACCATTTTCTATGTAGGTTTTTTAGAAAAGATCTCTCAAAGAGATAAGCACGTAATTAATGTAAATAAGATCTTTAAATAACATTGTATATAATATAATGTAATTTGAGTGTACATCATCATCATCATTATCATTTCAGCCATAGGACGTCCACTGCTGAACATAGGCGTCCCCCGTTTACTTCCACTTCG
>NJDD01003454.1:0-12745 GCA_002245505.1 Calephelis nemesis
AGTTAAATATTAAATAAATAGACTACGCGGGCGAAGCCGCGGGTAGCAGCTAGTTGAATAATAAAAATAGCAATGGAAAAATGATTGTTTGCACGTTGGACTTTTTTGAAATCGTTTGAAAACGTAACAACACTTATATATTAAAAGGAGTAGGCTTTCCCGTTATTTTGAATAATGTAATGTAACACATTCATTCGCTCCTTGTAATGTTATTTTTGCTCGTAACAAAATGTGCTGAAGGTACATAAACGAAGGCATATAAATAATGCGCAGATAATGTACGCCCATACATCATCCGCATTCTCTCTGTGTGATGGATGGTGCTACCATTATTCTAATTTATCATAAACTGTGCATCCATATTTGTACGACGCTAACAGCTGTTGATACTATTTTACTAAGCTATCTAATATCTAACTTTATTTAACATGCAGGTTGTCTCCCAGATTCGTACGGGTTAACTTTTAAGGAAGCTATTTTATTACTTACGCTGACATTTACAATTATTTTTCAGAAACAAAATAATAATAATAATAATAACTTTAACTATACATATGATTTTGTACGAAAACTTGAAAAACAATTATCAAACAACGTTATGATGTTGAAAAAATTCAAACGCGTCTGAATAAATATAGCATTAACAATAAACAGCGACTTACAAACCACTAATATACTTTCAATTATTTTCATAACTTCGTTAGTGAAAAATCATTTATACTTAACTTGAGGCCCGCCCCGGCTTCGCACGGGTATAAAATATACATAGAAACTTTTCTCTTTAAACACTTTATCTATTAAAAAAAGTCGCACCAAAATCCGTTGCGTAGCTTGAAAGATTTAAGCATACAAAGGGATGTAGGTACAGAGAACGCGACTTTGTTTTATACTAAGTATGTAGTGATGTACGTCTTCAGATAAATTTATTTTTAAAATGATTCGATTCCATCGATTCGTAGTATTTACAATTCACAAGTTTAACGGGTTTCCGGTTTGCCCCGTGTTGGTCCAAGTCCGCTAAGTGGAATAGATAATTTGCCTCTCTGCCATCAACTCGTAAAGAGGCAAGCACCAACAAGATCACTTGTGATAGAGTGCTGCGTAGCAACTTGCCCAGGTATGGATGTTTCACCTTACCTGTTTCTGCGGCCATAATGACTATCATACTCTGGTTCGGAGGGTAGAGTACACAATAGGCTTAACATCCCGGACTCAGGGCAGCGACATCCTTTTAAGATTAAGTTTGTCTGTGGTGTTTAACGGTTTTCAGTTACCATCAGGAAAGTACTGTGGTTGTTTACTGACCTGTCACAAAAATAAATAACAAAACATAGTTTCAATCCTGTAGAGTCAGAAGCTTTACTTTCAAAAAAAATATAATTTTGTATTGTATATAAGTGTAAGGGGTGGCACGTAGATTAAGAAAACTTTTCCGTTTAGTTTTCGTCTATATACTTATACGAGTACATCGGGAATATTATGCCCTCACCTAAACTTACGCGCCAAAATTCAAATTCGCCGAAAACAAAGAGAACGGGTTTTTTAAAAGTCTATGTACTCGTCTGAGGATACAGGGTCTCTAGAGGCTATATTAATTCATTGACATGCAGACAGACAGAGTTACTTAGAGTTATACAACCAACGTCTTATTTTGTGTGCGCCCGCTGCCGAGGATAACATTTAGATTTATATTGCATACAACATTATGGTAAACTAGCTTCCGATCGCGACTTCATCCGCGTAGAATATAGCCTTCCTCGTTAAATGTGCTATCTAAAACTAAAATATTTTTTTAAATCGGACCAGTAGTTCCTAAGATTAGCGCATTCAAACAAACACACTCTTCAGCTTTATAATATAAGTATAGATTATGTTTACCACCTATTTATTTATAAATGCAGTTATATATGAAGTATGTTAGATAGGTTTTTTCTCCTACGGTCTTGATCTAAACGTCTATTAAAATTGCTATTTTTATTATTACTATTATTTTGTCATACAGTTATAAAAAAAAAACAGTTCAAAAATAAAGCTTCAAAAATCTTATACCTATTATATAATATAACGCTTCGCTCACGTGCTAAGGTATTTTTTTTATGAACTGTAGCCTAAATGTTATTTAATGTATAAACTATATTCCTATTAAGTTTCATCTGTAACCGTTATGTAGTTTTTGCGTGGAAAAGTAACAAGCATGATCCATCCGTTGTTTCAAACTTTAGCATTTATAATATTAGTAGGATATAAAGCTTTCTTATAAGCTCAACCATATTTAAAATTTAAACTAAAGCTTCCAAACACAGGTTTATTGACGCTTTATTAATGGTCATATGATTTCAGCAGGCAACAGGCTCCCGGCTACTGTGCATTTAATTTTCAAAGGCTTCCCAATTCAATCAACACTCGTAACCTCAAAACTGTGTGACCCCACACACTGCCACACATCACTGAACCATTTACTTTCACCAATTGGCGGCATGGCTAATGTAGACATGTAAAATAACGTATCAAATATAATAATAATTATATATTTCAATAGTATAGTTGATTAAGTAACAGATTTTTATGCTACAACATAGTGAACGAGTCAAAAAATATCTGCATAATGGATAACATAATGAAGGAGATGTATTTGAATTTATAAAATGCTGCCAAGTTCGAGTCGGAATCGCCCATGAATGCTTACACTTCCGCAGCAGTAATTATGATATAAACAAATGTTCACAATCACATAAACTTTGCAAGTTTGCAGTGGTTGTGTTTCCTCTTTTATTTTGCAATACATAGTATTTAATACTATTTAGTTTGTGTTTAAGTGTGTTTAAGGCTAATGCTAAACGCTTGCGCGATCTTAAACTACACAGCGCTATTTTTGATAGTAAAGCACAACTATTTTAAATGTTGGTGTTACAGTACTCATTAAAAATACTTCTTAGATCCCATTCAAACCAATTTTCGGTGGAAGATTACATAGTAGTGTACATAATACACAATATTTTTTAATTTCATCTTTCTTTTATGTAAGACACGTTACAGTGGGCACACAGTTTATAACTTTAGAAGTGTCTCTCACGCAAACTATTCAGTTGAAAGAAATGGTAGTAACCCTATCTATACAGCTAGAGATTTGATGAATAAGGTTTTAAGTTTTAGTTCTAAGTTTGGGGGACGAGGGGAGGATTAAATTTTAATGTTGGGGTCATTGTTATTTTTGTATTTTTATGTAAAAATCTTAATGTAGTTCACATAATGCATCTACTTACCAAGTTTCAACTACGTATCTCTTATAGTTTCGGAAAAAAAAATACTGTGACATACGGAGGGACAGACAGACATGACGAATCTATAAGGGTTCCGTTTTTTAAGCATTTGGCAATCTCAACACTAAAAGCAACCGAATGAATTAAAATTCAAAAATATGGAGCTCAAAATCTGAGTTTGCGCATTCCTCCATGCCATACAATCTGTGGGCGCTCTTTTTCCGTAGAGGCTGTAAAGTTGTAGTAGTTATAGGTTTAAGACTTGGCAAACTTAAGTAAAAAAATATGTACTTGCTATCGTCGGCACTTGGCGGTATTTCGTTGTATATACACGATTTTTAAAGTTAACACTTGTACTTATCCAATTTAAAACTTTCTGCTTTATTTAAAACTTTCAAAGCCCTGATGATGCTTTTAAAAGTGAAACCAGTTGGCTAGAAAGCAACAGAAAGTTTTAAATAAAGTATACAGTGGATAAGTACAAGTGTTAACTACAAAAAACATGTTTAAGTAAAGAACATTAACTTTAAAAGCCAAACATGTGTTTGTGATGATTAATATAATATTTACTTCAGTTTTAACCGTTTAACATTGTTAAGTTTTAATTTTTAACCGTGTATCTTCGTTACTAAAATGTTGTAAGCTGGACGTGTTTGATTTAATCAATCAGTTTTTATGTGTTTAATCTCTTTACCTACTGTACTTATGATCATTAGTATCCTTAGACAAAAAAATGTTAACTACAAACTGTAAACTTATGCTTCATAATAATTATTTGTATTTAGGTACTTTGTTGGGAGTTTGATTTTGCATAATAACGATTTCATTCATTCATTCAACGGGCAGGTAGCTCTCCTAGTGGAAAGAGACAGCATGGACTTTATTGGTCCCTCGTTATCTTACACCTGGGAGTTGCGTCTTTACCCTACAAACCAGTAGGAAATACGAAAAAGCGAGAACTAGTGTAACAGGTGCAGCAGTGGTACCAATACGGCCAATAGGAAGTTGCTTAGCAATCAGTAATCAATTTTAGCGCAATTAACTAGTTACATTTTTATGACTTAGGTTCCAGTTTGTCAAAATTATTCATTATCAAAAAATTATGGATGAAGCCACGACTAAATGCTAGCAAGTTTAAAGATAAGAATAAAATTAAATACAATGTTATAAACCGCAAATATTGCTGGAGATTATTCATAAAAATTAAAATTGCTTTCAATTATTCATAAAAGCAATTCCATTTGCGTGTCTCATATTGAAACCGCGAGTAGTGAATATTATCAGAAGCAGAACGTACAATTTCACACAACTTAAATTCCGTAAAACATTTTTATATTTGGTTCGTATGAAATAAAATCCCACAATGTTAATGCATTCCTCTCAATTCTGGAAGTATTTTCGAGTAGGTACACCGTACAGTAGAACAGTTTGAATATGGTTTTGAAGCTTTCTGCACCGGAGTGAAGTGGTGGAGCTGGCATTGTGTAAACTCTCCCACACTTTGAATTAAGAAGTTGGAACTCAATTCTCCTAACTTCAAAGTAATGAAAATGATATTCTGAGGTTTTTTTGTGAACACGATGTTAGAAGCATTTGATTTTTATTACCTATAGATATATGAGTTTAAGGCTTATTAAGGCCACGACATAACGAGACTCTTAACGCTTCGTAAATATTAAAGTAACATACTGCTCTTACTACTTATGACTTAAGGGTTTGCACTATACGCTAGCACACAAAACTAAAATATACGGTACTTAAGTATATCAAAATTACTGCTTTCCTTTGACATTAACTGACCCTAACATTATGATTAAAACATTTTAAATCCGTCTGTGCTATCACTAACTCACAAACAAACTAGTTATATTGAAACGAAAAAAGCTTTTATTACGTAGATCTATACAAAGATTCTTGTAACGCGTCTATATAAAATGATAAAAAAGGGTTCCTGTAGCAAAATTATTTGTATTTATACCTCATTTCAAATAACGAACAATTTAAAGAAAAAGATGAAACTAACAAGTTTGTGCCCTGCAGAACAATTTTATAGCTTTATTGGTGAAGGCAGTTTTTCGTACGTCGTATTGTGTTAGATGTGGTCTGCTCGCCAACTTCTATTTTGTAAAGTTGGCAGTTATGGCGGTGCGACGGCAGTGTTATGGCTAATCTAGGAAATTTTAGATGCCTTAGCCAAAAGTTATCTACAAAAGATACGACGGTGCTAGGAATTATGGCTGTAAATTTAAGATATGTTTATGTGCAAGAAAGTATGATAATATAGAATAAATGTAATTATCATAATATGTTGGGTAAATATAGTACGTGCCTAATATTTAACACTCTATTGTTTCCGAAAGAACCAGCAATTGATGATTACTAATTTAAGAAGTGATATTGCAGACCTCTCAACTACAAAAATAATATAAAGACCAAACTTCCATTCATCGACACCTGTATTTTCTAAAAAAAATGTAGTTTTTTTATCGCCTTTATGGTGTAGCGGTCCGGCGTCGGACTTGACTTCATGAGGTCCCAGTTTCGAATCTCGAGTCGGGCAACAAAAAGAAAATGTGGTATTTCCAATTTTGTAATAAAAAAAATATTGCTCGGGATTGGATATGTGCCCGGTTGGCGATAGGATTGCCACCTATCACATTGTTGGACTTAGTGTCTTCGGCTAATCGTGGGTACCCTGGTTGTGCCTTTGCCTGCCCTTTGGAGATATGGGCGTGAAGATGATACTTTTATGTTGATTTGGCAAAAACACCATCAGTGATCCAATTTTCCACCGATATAACGAATTAACGAAAATCTGCGACTTTTTAGCTTAAGGACTTAAAAATAGATTATCTTCTTTTATTAAAACAAACAATTTTGTAAATTTAAATGTATGTGTTTATTAATTTACAAATACCGTTTCTATTTTTCAATGTTTCTTTATCCTATAATTACGGGAATTTGAACGAGTCCGCATTGATCTGGGTTCACTGAGTACAATGTAACATCTGCCTCTCGTTGGGCAGCTCGTAAGAGGTGAGCACAGGTTACAATATAGATCAATACCAAAAAGACCTCTGGTGGTAAGTGCTGTGCAGACAATTGGGGATCGACCATCTTACCTGCTCCTGCCGCCTACTCGGTCACGTTCCGATCCGGAGGATAGGGTAGCTGGTAAAATTTCACAACAGGCCTAACATCTCGGATGGATCATGCAAGACAGCAAAGCACCTGCAACATCTATGGTGTCTATAGGCCACGGCTGTCTCGTACCATTAGGAGACCAGTGTTCTATTTCACTGAATTATCACATAAAAAGGTCAAGACATGAAATACATTGTGCTGTTAGTTTTTGTTCACTCTTACGACAAACACACACTAATGATCCCAACACTTTTTAGATACTCGTATAATTGTACCGGTACAGGGGGTAACTACTATTTCCCAGCAATGATATCTCCAATGTAACCATAACGATCAACTAAGTGTCTCCCTAGTTACAGGAAGCCATTATCATATGACAAAAACAGAACATCGCCTTCCGGGCATTTATCTTTCACGTGGAGTTATAAAGGGCATAAATAAAGCAAAACCTTTAAAGCAACAATGAAAAATACGAACCGTTTTACGTCGGGAGGTGGAGGTGCGCGAGGGGGACGGGCGGGCGAGCTCCAGCAGACCCTCCCTGGGGCGAGAACGCCTGTGGAAACAAAAAACACATGAACAACCGTTCCAATTATTGACGTGGGCATGAGATGAGAGCCCACAGTTGCCGACCAACTACCTATAACGAACGATACTTGACGGTTGGCCATCGAACTTTTACTACTAACAAAAAGTTTGTGGAAAATTTCCTTTCGTACACTCCCGTCTAATGATTAATCCCTTTCAATAAGTTTGTATTATTTTAAACTTTCCCTTAGTGCAACTCCTCTTACTATTTCACCACTACTACTTGTAATTATTACTATCTGATGCAAAATTCAAAAGCTGTAATTATGGTTGGATATTTGGATCAATAAAAGCTAAACACCACGACCGATTGTAACGGTTTTCAGCATGACAATATTATGGTATTACGAACGGATGACAAACAAAATCTACCCGCCTCGTTAGTCAAGTGGCTAGCGTACACGTCTAACTACACTGACCTACCGCGAGGTTCGGGTTCGCGGGGGCACGCATTTATGTGATGAACATTTAGATGCCTGCATTTCCGGGTCTGGGTGTTTATTAAATTTATTTAAATACTTATTTCAGTATTTTTATCTATTAGTATCGTTGACTTATACCCTATTGACATTATTACAACCTATTAACACAAGCATATAATTTGCTTAATTTGGGGTTAGATTCAATTTGTGTAAGTTGTTCAGGGATATTTATTTATCTTTATTTAATTTCAAATCATTAACTAATAATTTTTATTAATAAGTATTTCAGCTCCTATTATGTTAAGCTACAATAGTTTTTTTTGTTTTAAACATCTTTCACTGGTAAAATAGTCAAAACTAGCAAATGCAATTGGTTTTGATCACATTCATATGTTTGAGCCATTCAAACAGTAACATAATATAAGAAGCGAAGCGTTTTGGTGTGGGGAAAAAACATTTTAAATTTTCTTGAGGGCCTTTGAAACGTCGGGGTCCCTAGGCCATGGCCTAGTCTGGTCTATTGGGCAATCCAGCACTGATATTGATTATCGAAGCTACACTACAAAATATATCTATTACTTATAAGGTACTTGCGCCTAAGATGGCCATGTTTTTAATATGGCCTATTTCCAACATTTTGTATTTCTCAACTTTGAAAGTGTTAAAATTACTACCTGCGGAACACAGTAGTAATTCAAATTCTTTCAAACTTTAAAAAATAAAAATTGTAAAAATGGGCTATCTTAAAAAAACTGGGCTATCTTAGGCGCAAGTACCTTATACAGAAGACTCACTGATGTACAAAACATTTGTGTGCTTGTGCCAGGTTGTATTAAGAAAGGCTCATTTTGCACTGAACGAGTAGACTAGATATTCTTCATGATAATCAAAATTGAAATTTAAGACTTTGGTCACTGGCTCATAATTGACGATTGACGTTAGACTCTCGAAAAGGTAAACAGCTTCAAGCTATGTAAATTGTAGAATTAATATCACTTGGCTACTTCCACGTTTATGGTCAAAATCGTCAACCTGTGCATTGTACTGGACAACATTACTGTGCTAATATTTAGGTAGAAGTATGCCTATGGGCAATACACTAGCTGTCAATAGACCTTAAATATATTTCGTGTCACACGACGGTGTGTACGTTTTCCTATAATAAACCTAATTTGCATATTTGCCTTCGAAAGTTTTAAAAACATTAAAGAGCAGGACCAAGTAATGTAATAGATTATAAATAAAAACTAATTAGATAAAGAACCAACATTCTGCAGTCCAAAGTAAGCACTCTTTACAAAGAATGTTAGGCGAATGGATATATCAAGAGGCAGACTTTTCATGACAATCAAAAATTTATTATGACAGACGTAAAAGTTAGATTTCTTTTGTGAGGTCCTATGATATTGAAGTCGATCAAATGAAAAATTAATAATGTCGAGTTCTATGTGACGGATTTCAAAAGTTTCAATAAAAAATATTTAAGTGAAAAGTAATATTTCGCATTATTTAAAAAAAGGTTTATAACAATTGAGAGTTTGATTCACAGAAATTATTACAAAGGACTTATTGTAAGTTTATACACAAGTTTTTTTGTAGTTAACACTTGTACTTATCCACAATATACATTATTTAACATTTTCTGTTACTTTCTAGCCAACCGGTTAAAACCGGTAAAAAAGTGAAACCGGTTGGCTAGAAAGTAACAGAAAGTGTTAAATAAAATATATTGTGGATAAGTACAAGTGTTACAAAAAACGTGTGTACACAATGGAGTTCCACCATGTGCCGATGATAGAAAGTATAGATTCTGTAAGTTTATACATAATATTAAATTATTTACTAGCTATTATAAATATTAGTTATAAGTTTATATTTTTTTTGTCAGGTTAGTTTTCATTCATTAGTTTCCAGGTTTCATTCATTTTCATTAGTTGCCAGGGGTGCTCCCTGGCAACTAGTAACAGTTTTCATATTTTAAAATAAAATTTTTAGTTACATTAAAATTTTTAAAATTTAGAGTTGTTCTTTCTATTTACCTAAATCTTACTCCAAATCCAAGATAAAGATTAATAATTAATTGATTCCTCATTCAACCTTGCACCCTCTTAGGTAACTGTTTTTAGATACGAGTCGAGGTTTAAGAGGTTATAGCTTATAAGTCCAAAAGTCGGCTTAAGACAACCTAGCTAGGTGCTTAGGAACCATGACACTTGACACTACACACACAAGGGGCTAAGCGAGTGAAGACATGTTCAAATGCATATGTAAAATGTTCCCATCGATCTGACAAGGTAACAAATAACTAAATGCCATAAAGCTTGTAGGTACTATTAAAACTGAAAAAAAAAACACTTGCTAGATACTTATATTAGGACAAGACAAGTGCGCCAATAGACTAATAGCCTTGCCATAGACCGACCATTGTAGAAGACGAACTCAAGGCTCCACTCTAGTCTTTACGTCTGGATGCGAGGAACAACCATTGTTAGAATGCTGATGAGTATGCTGTGCATCAGCTCACCCAGTTTGGTACCAACGCCTTCCTTGTCTCTGTCGTCATCATTTCAGTGTTTGGCAATATCGTGTTCCGTGTAGTTATAATTTATTTATTATTCGATATATTGACCGCCTCGTTGGTCGAGTGGCTAACGTACACGCCTAACTACATCGACCAACCGCGAGGCTCGGGTTCGATTCCCAACGGGGGCAGGAATTTGTGTGATGGACATTTAGATGTCTGCATTTCCGGGTCTAAGTGTTTATTAAATTTATTCTGTTAACTATTTAAGTATTTCTATGTATTAGAATCGTTGACTAACACCCATGACATAAGCATATAATTTGCTTACTTTGGGGTTAGATACAATTTGTGTGACTTGTATAGTATAATAAATAATATATAATAAATAATTATACCAGGTTTCATCGAAATCGAACCGTTAGTATTCACGTGATGCCTGAATATACAGACAGACAGACAAAAATATTTTTAATCACATATTTGGTATCGATCCAGTAACACCCCTTGCTATTTATTTTTTCAATATTTTCAATGTACAGAATTAACCCTTCTACAGATTTATTATATGTATAGATTCCGATATTTCTTTATTTACTCTAAAGGTGTTATAATTGTTTGTTGTACCTAATATAGTTCGTACATAAAGTACATTTGAGGCTAAACAATGACCTTACAGTAAGGAAACGTTTGACTTCCGGGATTTAATGTTTTTTGTTACATACATTTGTTAATTGTTATAGTCGTGCCTTGTGTTTTACACTATGCTATTATGTTTTGTTCCATGGACACATTAGCCGATTACTCCATCTCTGTTAATATTTTGTATCTATTAGACGAATACTTTTTTTTATGATACTGGAAGGCAAACAAGCAGACGGATTTCCTGATGGTAAGAATTCACGCCGCCTAGAGAAACCAAAGGTGGTAATGGTGCGTTGCCAACCTGAGGTCGGGATGTTAGGCCTTGATCAAAAGTAAGTTTACCGGCTACCTTACTTTCCAAGCCGGAACACGTCATGACGTTATGGCGGCAGGAGTACGTAAGGCGGTGGTACCAATCCGTTTGAGTGGCTGCGAAACTCTACCACCTAGTCAGATGCCACGGCGCTAGTGACGGTAAGCCTATGCTCACCTTTTACAAGCTGCCTGGCAGGAAGGCAGATGGTCTATTGTGCAAAGGAGCGCGGACCAACACGGAGAAATCTTAATTACTTATCATGATAACCCAGTTCCGGTTTCGATTTACCCGTATCCGTAGTGGTCGTCTTTTATCGGTTTAGAGATGAGCCTCAGATTGTTATTGCATTATAATCGTGCGCCCGTAACTTACGTGAGGATTTTAGGAAGGGGGAGAGTTGGGCCAAATCTCTACCTTATCTTACTTTGGAGAGGAGGGTTTACCGGAACTATATATATATATTTATCTTTATAACTAGTTGGTCACAAGTTCGATTTGAGCTCTATATTTGCCTATAAGTCGTAAAATTTGTGAAATTAATACAAAAAACAAATAAACTAGTTTACAGTCAATATAAATAGTAAATAGATTTAATACAATTAAAATTAATATCTTAGAATTTAAATGTATATTTATCTTATTTTTTCTCACAAATCTTACACTTATTTGAAATGAGATTAAATGTTATATACTCGTAGATGCACCGGTAGCATCTATTGCGTGTATGTATGACGGTAGTCACTATCAGGAGAGCAGCCATCTTCAAATCAAATCAAAATCAAATCAGTTTATTCGATGTAGGTACATACTCGTAATGTTACACTTATCGACTTCATAGATTGACAACTTAGTTATAATTCATATCAACGAATAGGTACTTATAGTGTGTTATACGATTACAAGATTAATTAACAAATTTCTGACAGTAAAAAAAAATATACATAAAATATTATACTCTTTAAAAATGAAAATGAAAAATTCATAAAAATGAAAATGATGAGGTATACCGATTCAAGAACAGTTCACTTACACATGGATAAAACAGTCACGTAAAAGGTCATTCGGTGGTACTAAAAGACGACAATTATCTTTTAATCGATTATTAAAACGACATATTCTATATAAAATTTCGAGCTTATATATATATATATTAAATGTTAATTGACGTCTCTGAGTGCAGCTGCTGAGTAGCAAATATCTGTAGCATTCGTATCACATTAATGCGATTACCTGCAGTAGGATGGGGTAACGTTAGAAAAAGAAGACTAATTAAAAACAAAAAAAATAATATCGTTTCAAAAGCCTTAACAGTATTACTATATAAATTATGCGCTTAGCAGATCTTTAAAATACATTCGGATTTCCGAAGCTTGACAAATGTAGTTAAAGCGCATAATTTAAGTAGTACTTGCCGACACAGTACAAAACTTATCATTCTACGACAGCATTTTTTTGTTTTGTCGTTCCGTAGTTTAATAAATAGATAAAAAATACGAAATTTTACGAAAGCAGTATATTATATCGCAATCGCACACCAACATTGTAAGTTATTATAGCTCAATAACGATAAAGTGTTTGTTTTACAGAAGCGCGGGGGCGTACCTTCTGAAAACGGCTCAAGAGTACATACCAGCTCTCGACAACATTTTATCATATTTTCTCTATACATCTTTATCTTGCTATTACAGTCGAATCGTGATCGACTTTCTCCCCGTGTTGGTCCGGGCTTCTTCCCTCCGGGCTCCGGGCTTACCGTCACTAATACCGTGACAACCTACTAGGTGGTAGAGTTTCACATCCACTCGCCCGGATTGGTACCGCCATAACTTCAGTGCTTGCCGTTGACGTG
>NJDD01003454.1:14473-29022 GCA_002245505.1 Calephelis nemesis
TGGTAGAGTTTCACAGCGACTCGCCGGGATTGGTACCGCCATAACTTCAGTGTTTGCCGTTGACGTGTTCCGGTTCGGAGGGTAAAGTAGCTGGTATACTTACTTTCGCTCGAGGCCTAACATCCCAGCCTCAGGTTGGCAACCCACCATTACCACCTTGGGTGTCTCTAGTCGGCGTAAATTTCTGCTTCATCATCATGAAATCCATCTGCTTGTTTGCCTTCCAACATCATTAAAAAAAATTATGCGGGTTCACTTCAGGGTCTTGACCTAGCTTCCCAAAAAACAGCCATCAACATATATTTATTATTGGCCAGGTAATCGCGTAACAAACATATATCAAAACATACAGGCAAATTGATGAACTTATTCTTATCCTGACATCTTAATAAAACTAGAATCGGTTTTTTTAGCTTCATAAAACTCAACCGTTGCAAAATTCTGGGTAGACCAATGCTTCTTTATACATTAGTGCAGGAAAATAGTCATTAAAATTTATTTATTAATATATTATACAGAATTAATGTATTATATAGAATAACAAATAATTCTTATCGCCTCTGTGATCTAGCGATCCGATGGTGTCCGAACCCCGGGTCGGAAAAGGAAAGTAGTCGTGAGTGCCCTGGTTGTGCCTACCACTTCGGGGATACGGCGTGAAGATACTATACTTCAAATTATTTAATCAAATGATAAGAAGTTTAATCTACTCCCATATCCTTAAAAAGGTTTTAAAATATTTTTCAGAATCAAACACCAACCTCTTGCATCCGAAATTTATGAAACTCTGTCACATGTTATTGATGTTTGAATTTCAATAAATAAAATATTCTCTCTCACAAATTCCCAATACCCGGGGAGAGGTTTCGGGGAGTTCAACGGATTTTCTTATTTTCCACATAATAATGTACCTACGAATCACAGAAATCGATTTCCGCCTGTCGGAAATGGTAAAGTTGAGACGTGCTCTTATTGGAAATACATTTTACAAAATTACATTTTCTTTTACAATTTGTAGTCGCCAGAGACACGTTTTTAATTTAAATACTTATTATATCACTGTGTGCCGGAAGATGAGGAGACGCAAGGATCCGACACAAGTTTGATTAGATTTTGCCCTGCAGCTTTATAAATAATAAGGAAAGACACACGATAATGTTATAAAGTGTGTTATAAAGTAATAAATCTACCTTATATATCTTCCTTCATAATGATTTGATAATGATAATTCATTCACAATGATATACAATCCTTAATTGAAATGCAATACTATATACTCGTATCTGCTTGACCTTTGTAGAGTACAGTCGAATTCTCCTGATGATGCTTCGGTTACGAAGCAAAACGTACGTTGTGTTTTTAATAGTGTATGTATTGTTGGTGCTAATAAAACAGTTTAGTGTTGTGTGGAGCTGGATATATTTGGGAGTTCTAGCTTTGGGTAAGTCCATTTCATTCATAGCGCAATATTTTGCCTGTTTTGTCACGCCATAATACGTATACATTTTTGGCAGAAAATTGCAAATTGAATCATTTTATTTGGATGAAAATACTATATACAGTAGTTATTCGGTTAAGCAGATAATTTGATAAGACTTGTATACACACTTTTTTGTAGTTAACACTTGAACTAACACTATAAAAAAGTGTGTATATAATGAAATTCCACAATGTGCTAACGATAACTAGTAGGTATACATTCTGATAAGACTTGTTTTTAGTTAAGTATCTTCAAAGAAGTCAATTAAGCGCTCAACTTGCGAGTATACACCCCAAAGACCTTAATAAACAAATTGCATCTCGAATTTTAGAAATCTGGAATTATTTACTTGTTTTCTGTCCAATAAAGATCCAATTTTTACTTTTGAGCTAACTAAAACTTCTATTACAACATGGTATATAGTAGGAGAGCCCGCGCTGACAAATGTATAGTAACTCCAGCGTCGTGGGTCCCTATGGCTTTGTCGATTATTCCACTATATAAATATAATGGAATGAAAAAAGGTCATAATATAAGGTTCTTAGTTTAGCTAAAAGAATAATTATAGTCACTTTACCATAAGCGAGTTCATCAAATACTGATATCGTACAAGCCTAAAGTGTCTCCGATAGCGGTAATATGTCAGTCAGACCGTTCACCGTAATGGACAATGAGCATGGCTGGCTTGGTTTTGAAAAGTTTAAGTTTAGTGACCCTCCACTGCCGTACATCTTGTTCAAATTATCAGAAAATTTAAAAATGCGTTTATTGGATTGCGATAAATCTTCCATGTTTTAATCTGTTATGTTCAAGGATATTTTCAGGTCAAAAGAAATTAGACAGTCTACCATGTTTAACCCTGGTACAAAGTGTCTTCCATATTATGTTAATCTAACACGCCTGATTTGCTGCAAAATCCTCTCTTGGGCTACTCAAAAGTTCTAATGAATGTTTAAATAGGACGTACTGTCGTCGCTTTTACAGAAAAATGAATAAATGGCAGCACGTAAATCTTTACTCATGGCTGCACTTAGAGTCGTCAATTAAATTAAGTCGTCACAATTTTATGGAAAATGTCGACTTAATGATTGATTGATAGATAATTAATGTCTCTGTGTGCAAACGTAAGACCCATGATGCTATAAGTTACTGGTACTGAAGATTACACTCCTAACAAAGGTTACACTCCTCCTTTCTAATATAACGGCCTCTATATCAGAAAGTGTTGTGAAGTCAATTAACAAAGTCAAAATGAGAGACAGGTCGACACATTAGAAAGAGAAAGAGTCAGCAATATTTGGAAATGACATCAGTTATTTGTTAAGAGTGTAACCTCCAGTACTAGTCTGTAGCTCCATGGCAGGACCGTTATTTAAAATTTAATGACATTTTAGTACACAAGAATGAGTGTTATAATTTCTCTTGCAACGAATAAACGCAGTGACGCATTTTGCCTTTGTCCGCCTTTTGTGGCTGTCCCTTCGCACTCACCTACCCTTAGGAGTTACATGAAACGCATTTGGCAGGCAGCTTGACACTTGCGTGCTGGAACAATACATCCTTCAAACTGATGTAGAGCCGGAGATAAAAGCACTTAACATTTTTACAGAATCTGCATCGATTAAGTTTTAACTTTCAAATTTGTATGTGTTCACAAGAAAATGGATTTCTTGATGGTAAGAAATAAACGTTGCCAAAAACAACGTGATAAAGGTGTGTTGCCAAACTAAATCTAAGATACACACCTTTTTAAGGTAAACTCTTGTACGTTTCCACAATACATGTGTGCTTACACAATGAAATTCCACCAAGTGCCGACGACGTAAAATAGGTATAGATTTTAAATCCAGTAATAGAGATGGTTAGCTGCAAAATCTCAATAGCCAATCTAAAATGAAAGATACTTTAAACCAATTACTAGGCAACCTGTCGTTTTCTCTCTCTACTAACTCTAGTAAGTCTCTATCTCTATTTACAGATGGGTTATTGAAACTAACAGCAAGTCTTTTGCATAAATACCGATAATAACATTCAAAACCAAAATAGTAAACATGAAAATGTCAATTACTGCGAAATTCTACCATGGAATGAAAGTTGTGGTGTAAGAGATAGATAAATCTAAGCTCGTCCCCTTACAAGTGGTAGCGCAAGCAGCCGCCCTTTATTCTCAAGAGAAGCTTGGGACCGATATCACAATATACTAATACAGTAGTAGTATCTTCACTCCCATATCCTCGAAGGGTAGGCAGAGGCACAACTAGGGCACCCACGACTAGCCTAAATCACTAAGTCCCACAATGTAATAGGTGCCACCTATTGCCTATTGCGAACCGGTCACTTATCCAATCACTAGCAACTATATTTTTTATTAGAAAACTAGAAAAACCCAATTGTACTACTTTTGTTGCTCGACTCGGGATTTGAACCCGGGACCTCAAGCAGTCAAGTCCAACAATTGAACCGCTAGACCACAAAGGCGATACTAATATATATTAAGGAGATACTCATACATATTGTCAGAATGAATATTGCGCATTAATTTGTGATCGATCGAAGCTTTACTCTTTCAATAATATCAAACATAATATCAGAAACCTTCCTCATCAGATATGTACATACCCATCATAATACATAATACAGTTCGCTTATGTATAAAACATGATTCGTTCCCAACAAGTTCTCGCGTCTCAAACTCGGCTCTCTCAATCAATCTTGTGAGCAACGATCCGCGAAAAGTATTTATAAAACAAATTGTGTTACAAGTGTATCCTTACGTAATGTGTTCCACATGAGTGGAGACAAGAAGCGAAAAAGACGAAGAAATTCATTGGAAATTGCGGGGGCGGGAGACGTGTGGATTGGGCGGGCGGGCTCCAGCATCCTTCGGATTTACAGCGTATTTTAACTAAACACGTTCAGAAATAGCGCGGGATAGTTGCAAATAAAATGGGGAATTTGATGAAATCCTTTTTTCATTTTTCCTGTTATCCAAAACGAATCTGAAGTATGTTAAACCTGAACTTGAGCAACGACTTTTAAATCTATTTAATATTTTTTTTTCCTATGATAATGGAAGGCAAACAAGCAGACGGAAACACCAAAGGCGGTAATAGTGCGTTGCAAACCTGAAGCCGGGATGTTAGGCCTCAAGCAAAAGCAAGTTTACCGGCTACCTTATCCCCCGAACCGGAACACGTCAACGGCAAACATTAGACGTTATGTTGGCGGAAATAGTTTAGGCGGTGGTACCAATCTGAGCGAGTCGCTGCGAAACTCTACCACCTAGTGAGATGTTACGGTGTTAGTGACAGTAAGCCTATGCTCGCCTTTTACGAGCTGCCTGGCAGGAAGGCAGATGGTCTATTCTGCACAGGAGCCCGGACCAACACGGAGAAAATATTTCACTTTTCTCTTAACAAAAATCTTACCAGACAATTTTATTACATACTCGCTGTACCCGCGACTCCGTGCACGTCTGTCTGCAGTATTTAAATCGCATATATCTTTAACAAACACACAAACTTTGTAATTTATAGTATTAGCTGGAATTAGTATGGTTGAATTTTGTTACAAAGCCCTGGCACCAGCTAACGATAACAGGTACATTTAAATGTTGTTTTTACCGAGTGTTGTCATATTTGTATATTCTAAACTACAAAACTTATGACGAAGAAAAAATACTGAACTATCTGTGAAGCATATACCTACTGCAAAACAAAATAAAATAATTTAAACAAATCGAAATATACTATATTAAGCCCAATTTACAATTCCTGTTATTTCGTTCTTCCACGGGAACCCCTCTCAGAAAATGGGACAAAAAGTAGCCTATACCTTACCTTTCTCAGAATATAGAGTACTTTACTACCAAATTTCGTAACGATTTGTGCAGAAGATTTCGCATGAACCGCGGTTGGGAAACAGAAAGACAGACAGACAAAACTTTCGAAAATGCTAAAAATGTGTTCTGCTCCTAATTTTAAGTCGACTACACTCATTATTTCAAACATCTTTAATATACAGAATTCATTATAATACAGTATCTTTAGAAGTACTTAAATAAATAAATGAAGAAATTACACATTTTGAATCTAAATTCAAAGTAAATTATACGAAAAAAATTAACAAAATTATACGATTATAGGATGATTATAGGTCAACAATTCTAGTGCATAGAAATACCTTAAGATCAGAATTAAATTAAAAAACACCCAGACAAAGAAATGCAGAAATCGAAATGTTCATCATAAAAATGACGGCCTCTGCAGGGAATCGATTCCGAGCCTGGCCATAGTTCGGAGCAGTTATACGTGTACGCTAACCCCTCGACTAACACTAAACTCTAGTACAGACAAATACTAAGATATATTTAACGCACAATTCAATGTGTCTGGGACTGCCATATAATTTAATATCTCTTAAAACCACTCAAAGAAATTAGTCTCGGAACCGCTTGCGGCAATATGTACTGAATATCTATTTTTAAATTTAACTTACGCAACAACATTTAGGTACTGGATTTCGATCTCCCCTTCTTACAACACAGGCCAACTGCCTATCTATGGAAAATCAAGAGTATTTATCACTAACAGCAATCAGCATGGCTATGACTACATTGTTTTGTTTTGTTACGGCTTCTTGCAACCATATCGTCCAGCAGGTAAGAAATTCACGCCACCTAGAGACACCAAAGGTGGTAATGGTGCGAAGCCAACCTGAAACCAAGATGTAAGGACTCGCGTAAAAGTAAGTTTACCGGCTACCTTACCCTCCGAACCGGAGCACGTCAACGGCAAGCGCTGACTGAATAGGCTGAATACGAAACTCTACCACCTGGTCAGAAGTTAGTTAGTGACGGTAAGCCTATGTTTGCTTTTTACGAGCTGCCTGGTATAAGAAGGCATTATACAAACTATTCTACAAAGAAGCCCGGTCAGTCACGGGAAAAAAGTAATATTTTAATTAAATGAAAGAGAAACCTCACAAAGATGTTTGAACTTTCAGACTTTCGCTGGCCAACTACGCTTATCTTTGTTTATGTGAACCAATTGTCTTAAAATTTGGCTTAGAAGTAGTTTTTAATGTAGTCACGGAATAAGTCAGTAGGTACTGATATAGTTTAATGAAAGACAAGGCCTTTTTTATCCAGTTAACTCAAAATGTTTACGCAAGCGGCTAAATAATAATCTACAGCTAAGGCAAAGGCTAGTCTAAAATACGTTAACTCTTACTAAGTTCATTACATCCAAAGACAAACATCGACTTTATTTTTAAAACCATATATTTCATGGTGGTACAAAAGTGAAAACGTAGCAACAAAAGTAACAAGAAATGAATCACAACAAACTTAAGTATGTGAATTAACATCACAATTAAAATCAAAAATGTATCAGATCAAATACAATTTTTTTTTAGAAATGTCACTTAAGGCAAGAAAATTGAAAAATATACTTGACATGAGAATTCAAAGTTGACAGGAATCATCTTCGACGTTAGAGTTGGATGTCGAGTTTTGGCGCCATCGAGAGAAAAGGTGGTCTAAGTTTTTTCATAATTATTGAATTTCGTGTTGATATTGAGTGAAATCAGTCAATTTTGTTGGCATTTTGTACATTTTGTTTAGTGAAAGTGCACAAATAAAATATTCATGAAAAAATTAGCGTACCGTGTATTTCCTCGTTGCCGTCAAATCTCATTACATGAGCTTGAGTAATGATGCTACCGCTTTATCCAAGAGCCTGACATGACTTACTGACGACTTATGACTAACTAGCTTCCGCCCGCGACTCCGTCCGCGCGGATGTCGGTCTTTGCGTGATGAAACTGAAAAATTAAGATTTTTTCTACGTATTTTTCCAGGATAAAAGTATCCCATTTTATGCCCAGGATAATAAGGCATAATTTTACCAAGTTTCATCGAAATCGAAAAGTTAGTTTTCACGTGATGACAAAAATTTTTTTAATCACATATTTGGGTTTGGTATCGACCCAGTAACACAACAGAAACGATCCTGCTATTTATTTTTTAAATATTTTTAATGTACAGAATTGACCCATCTAAAGATTTATTATATGTATAGATGACCAATTATAATTGATTAAAATTGATATAAAATTTGTTGCAAATTACTACTTGACTTATGGCAAAATACTAACGTGAAGGTCAAAACCTAAAGGAAGAAAGAAAGAGTTGGACACCACCGTGGATGTTACATAACTTTCAGAAAACTGACGACAGATTCGCTGCTTTCCATAAAATTGTGACTATATTTTGTCTGTGCAGCACTTGGGTAGGTCACAGATATCACCTATAGGTGCTTTTATGATTTACCTTTTTGTCAAATATGATTATTATTTTGAATTCCAAGCGAAGCACACATTCTCACAGCCTTCTTGGATGTAACATAATGTTGTAATAATGCGAGTTTTTAACATTATTATAGTATTTTTAAGTCTTTTTTCATGGAAAAGACATTATTTTAGCCGAAACTCATCTATCTCATTAGAAGTTTTTAAAACTAAAATTTTGAATTCAAATCAGACAAAGAAGTTTTTGTACAGTTCATAGCGTCCGATATTGTCAAAATAGAAAAAATATTTTTACTTCCAGTATGAATGAAATCCTGATCCTCCTATTTAAAATATGTTTAAGTGTCCGTTAGAAACTGAGATTGAGACATTTTATAATAAAAATCTCTTTATTAATTAGTGTACAAGTTTTGTTCTCGTGGAACAGAGGATGAATTTGGTTCACCAAAGAATAACATATACTCTACGAGATCGCAACTTCAAGTTAGCTGTACATCGTCACCATATTTGGTGACTATAGCGTATAGGCGTATTGGTTCTAAGGAAAAAGCAATTTTAAGCATAAAAATCCAAACCCGCTGTTAGCACCCGCGTGTGACTACACACCAGCCGTAAACGCGCCCACCAAACTCACGGGAGCCCCGTCACGTCCTATCGGATCTTCCAGATCCAATAACCGCGGCTAACGCAAGCCTCCCTCCCAACCCAAACAACACTAACTCACAGGACACTACACTACTCCGTCGTCGTCGGTCTCGGCGACGAAGACCTCTCTTGCGCCCCGCGCCTAACGCCGAGCGACGAGCCGCCACTATTCCTCAATCAAGTCCTCCCAGTAACCAGAACGCAGCACCAAGTCGAGGTACGGTCTCCCGGGAGACAGCCCTTGTTGCTGGCGTTGTAGGGAACAGTCCAATCCACCTAAATAATGATGTCTCGGGCTGAGCATTCTGCTCGGCCCACAAAGCCCGGTGAAGTTGTAGAAACTGTGAGGTTGGCAACACATTCATTCCAAACAAAAAGCATAAAACATAAGTTCTCAATCAAACATGTGATTTCATGTTATTCACTCCGTGATATTTATATTGATCTGTTTTCCGATATTGTGAAAATATTCTATTAAATTACTTTACGTATTTCTGCTGAGGTTTATCAATACGCCGTAATATTGGAATTGTTGCCGTGCGCTCTGCATTTTATTGAGTATTGAAGTTTAATTGTCCATATTAAAGTTATAAATGAGAAATTGAATTTCTGTTTGTTTGCTTGGCCTTCTACCACTGTGAAATGTAGAGGGGTTATGCACATGGTCTAATTTTTGGGTTTGAAGATAGGAGCCTGAAGAGTTTCATAGGCTTTTTTATGCCAATATCTACAGTAGACTCGCTTGTGTGTTGTAATTAGTGGTCTGGAAATTAGAGAAATTCTCTTTATTTCTTTCGCCTGTATAACTAAAATTTCGATTTTTTTAATAACAGGAGTATATAAAGAAAAAATACCACACTGATTTATTTAAGCATTCCTGTATGATATCGATTTTAATTACGATATACGTTTTAGATTTTCCGATTAATTATAAAGTTGTTGAACGGTGTTTAAATTTTTAAAATACAGCGAAAACATTTTCGTTAGAAAATCACAGACAATAATACGAGGAAGATAAGAAAACAGAAGGACCTTCTTTGGGTGGGAAATACGTTTGTGCTTAACTAGTTGACTGGGATGTTTAGCCTATTGCCCTTACACTAACTACATGTGGGCTTTACAAACCTAAACACAAAAGTGCCAAGTTGAACTATCACAGATAACAAATGTTAAAGAATAAAGCTAGTGTTGTTCGTGTTGGTCCGGGCTTCTTTGCAGAATAGACCATCTGCCTTCCTGCCAGGCAGCTCGTTAAAGGCGAGCATAGGCTTACAGTCACTAACATCGTGACATCTGACTAGGTGGTAGAGTTTCGCAGCGACTCACCCGGATTGGTACCACCGCCTTACCTATTCCTGCCGCCATAACGTCATAACGTGTTCCGGTTCGGAGGGTATGGTATCCGGTAAACTTACTTTTGCTCGAGGCTTAACATCCCGGCCTCAGGTTGGCAACGCACCATTACCACCTTAGGTGTCTCTAGGCGGCGGGAATTTCTTACCATCAGGAAATCCGTCTGCTTGTTATCCTCCCAATATCATAAAAAAATAATAAAAAAAAAACTAGTTCAAATGATCCACGTATCCGTTTTTTGTAGCGTAAACATATTGCCTTCATTACGCTCCGTTGAAAATATAATGATAACTTCATAGCCAAGTATGTTCATACACCAAACTCGTAAAATAACTCAATGTTTGTACTTCATTAATTTAATAATTCATATCTGGTTGTTTCACATCACAAGATAAACGGAACTTTACATTTTCTTACCGTCTACCTACTCGTACTATCTTATAGGACCGTTGGTGTATTTTGATTATAAATTGAAAGGTCTGATTTCAGGCTTTGACTAACTTACTAATCAGATCCAGACTTATTGGCATTGAGCTCACCTTAGAAGTACTCTTTCACATAAAAAAGTTTTTGTAAGTTACGGGCAAATCGCTTAACATAAATAAAAGCGTTTTGTCGGTTTTTTTTAACCCACGATAATAGGGTTTGGTTTTTTATGATAATTTAAGACAAAAAAGCAGACGGATTTCCTGATGGTAAGAAATTCTCGCCGCCTATAGACACCAAAGGTGTCTTATATGTATTATCTTTACAGCAGATAAATTAAATTCGCAGGATATGATGTCTAGTGTAGACCTGTTAAATGAATAAACTTTCAACTGTATAGTTATAATACTAGAGATGTTATTGATATCTAAATAACACTAAAATTATAAATTTTAACAAAACTTTCATGTAATGTTGCTAAGATATATCTCAATCACGTCAAATTTTAGAATTAAAAATCCGCATTAAAATCGATCTATTCGTTTAAAACTTATGACGTCACACAGACACCAATTTCGTTATTACCTCAAGGCATAAATTAAGGGATGGCTGTTTCTACATCTGTATCCTCTAGCACGGAACACGACGATAGTGAGCATTGTTGTTGAGCAAGTTTTGCTATAAAACCGATCATTACTTTTCTATTATATTTTATAACATATGGTATTTATCCGAGCGGTCGCACATCTCTGTTTTAGAGCCAAACGCGTTGCGGCGCCGCCCCGCTAAAATCGTCTTTTTATGTTCCCACGTTGCGGCGTCCTAGACGTGTCTTAGCCATGGACCATCGTGAGAAACTTATCCCTTATGTGTTATTAAAAAGATTTTATTCTGTTTTAAATAGAAAAATAGTGAAGTGCGCTACAATCGGCAGTGACGTTCCTGCTGATTTTACCGTCGCGGCTCCCCAACGCGGTTATGTGTTTCGGTCTTTAATGTTTATAGTATTAGTGACTTTATCAATATTCGCGTATAACGAGCTGCCTGTGTTCGTGAACGAAACCCGAGATCAATACGAAACAAAATAAAAAAGTGGTTCCAAAAATAAACCACTATCAATAAAAGCAACAAGATCCTCAGTAATATGAAGCGAATGGTGCGGTTTGATAAGGAAAAGCTGGGAAATAAGGAATCGTGCGAGCTGACCGGAAGGGGTCGGGGGAGGCGGACGGGCTCAACATCCGCCGGATGTGCAGACGGAAAATAGCTAGATTTTTTTATATCTTAAGGCTACATGTTAGCATTTAAAATTCAATGTTTTTTTGTTGTACAATTACTCGGATGGTTCAAGTAGAAATGCAGAATAGTTTAAAAACATCAACTAATCTAGGTATATGGTGGTGGTGATTTTGTTAAGCACTCAGTAAACAAATGCTAAGTTATCGCTGTCTACTTTCAAAGATAAAAAGGGACTAATACATTTAGTGTTGCCAGATAAGTTTGTATATTATAACATTCAACAGACTTTCTACCCTCTAAAAAAATGTTTTGTTATTACATATTTTATTTATATTTATGTGTAATACATATTCTCTAAAGTGTTCCACCTCGTTTCTATTTTTTAGTGGAAAAAGATAGCAAACACTTTCAATAAGTTTAGTCGGTTCTCAGCAGAATTGTAACCAGTACTATTGTACTTTATGAAGACTTCGCTTTTCGATACAATGAGTCGAAACATGCTTAACGTTATGCATGTATATGGCTATACAATTATTATGTATATTATATAAGCATAATATATGTAAGTACCGAATGTACTCTACAACTACTCGATGATTAATATCTTACTTCTTTTCTTTACAGTTTGTATGCATATATTTATGTCTTTTTATGCTTACTCTAAATTGTGAATCGAAATAGATTAGATGTCTGCATTTCTGGGTCTGGATGTTTATAAAATTTATTCTAGTAGCTATTTAAGACCTATTTCTATTTATATATTAGTATCGTTGACCAACACCCATAACACAAGCATATAACTTACGTTTGCTTACTTTGGGGTGAGATTCAAATTGTGTGACTTGTCCTGGGATATTTATTTATTGTTATTTATTTATTGTTTGTCTGAAAATCTCTACGCTGGTTAGTCGACAGCTTGCTTTCGAATCGACGGCGTGCGCACTTTATGGTAGGAGCCCTATACGGCCATACTAAAAATAAATTATTATCTATAAGCAACAGGATCTGTAGTAATGGGCCATGAGGCGAATGGTGTGGTTTGATAAGGAAAAACGGATAAAGAACCGGCCGGAAAGGTCAGGGGAGGAGGGAGGCAACATCCGCCGGATGTACTAACGTCCAATTGCTAAGTACAGTATTTTATAACCCTAGCCTCAAGGCTTCAAATCCGCAATATAAATATAATACGGTTTAGCGCACACGCTTAGCGCTACCGACTATCGACAAGGCTTGGGTTCAATTCCATAGATGTACCACGTTGTAAACATAGATATCTGCTTTTAAAGTCTGATTATGTGTCAAACTTAAAACATAGTATTTACTTATATTTTAGTACTCAGTCATAATCCCTCTTCTGCGTGGTCATTGCATCCCGCCTGAATGGATGGACGAATTATACTAATTTCTTTTTTGTTGTCTTGTTTATTGTTAGGAAAAGGTTCTTATGAAAATAAATCCGAAAAAACTGACCCATACAAACTTATAATCGCCTCTGTGGTCTAGCGGTTCAGTTGTTGGACTTGAATGCATGAGGTCCCGGGTTCGAATCACGGGTCGGGCAACAAAAAGAAAATTGGATTTCTCCAATTTTCTAATAAAAAAAATGTTTTTCGGGATTGGAAATGTGCCCGGTAGACGAAAGGCTTGCCACCTATCACATTGTGGGACTTAGTGCCCTGGTTGTGCCTCTGCCTACCCTTTCGGGATATGGGCGTAAAGATGCTCTTTTTACAAACTTATAGTAACTGTAAGCTGTTAACATAAGCCTATACTAAGTTCGCCGGGTCAGCTAGTTTAAAATAATTATTTGATGTTATCACAACCATCGTAACAAATGTCATGACCTAAATACAACAAATAGCACCTGGCTACAATAACAACTGCTTTGATTTTCTTAAGTCGAAGAGCTTAAACAATAACCCAGCGAGAGAAGAAAAGTGGATAAAAAATTGTAGAGACACGGTGGTCGGTTTTCTGTGACCGGTCACAAACAATACGTTTGTTTTTGTATTGTGCCTCTACCTCCCCATCTAAGGCTCGGGATAGACGTGGAAACGAGTCCCTTTTGTTGCAAATTCAAACCATCTTGTTGCGGGGATGAAACCTCAAGAAAGGCGTATCTTGTGAACTTAAAAGTATATATTACGATAATAACGTTTCTCCCTTGTTGCGTTTACTCAAACGAATAAATGCTGACACAGGCGACTGCTCGACACGTCAAAAGTATACTTACCTACATTTTAACTTTTTGCTCCTATTAATTCAATTTAAAACTTGGATTTCAAAAGAACTTCAGAAAAAAATAAGATGTAGGCAGACGCACAACCAGGCACCCGCAACTAGCCGAAGACACTAAGTCCCACAATGTGATAGGTGGCAAGCCTATTGCTAACCGGTCACACATCCAATCCCGGGCAACGTTATCTTTATAAGAAAATTTAAAATTCAATTTTCTAGTGTTCTTAAGAAGTCAAGTCCGACGCCAGACCGCTAGACCACAGAGGCAAAATTCAGAATCTTTAATATAGCTCTTTGCTGGCCTCCCAGACATAGACAGCTGATAACATTTGTATCCAAGAAGCATATATCAAAGAGTCTTTGAAGGCAAAAAAATTGGCCTTGAGATTTTGTATTATTTTGTATCTATATTTCTGGTTTTTTTATGTGAGAGATCAGCAAAAATGCACACGGGTCTCCTAATGGTAAGAAATGAAAGAAGAATGATGGTAAGAAACAACCGTAATCTATACTCTATAAGTATGGTACGAGGGTAAACTGAAAGTTCTTAGAAAATCAAAAACTAAGCATTCTAGCAAGTTATTAGTTTTATTATAACTTTTCAAAATAGCGTCTATTTACATCAATACATCGCTGCATTCGATGGAACCATTGAGAAAAGCACCTTGCCCACTCGGACTTAGGGGTCTCTTCGACGGCGCTTTGAAACACAGCCACTGCTTCTTCGGCGTCCATAAAATGTTTTCCTCGTAGTTTTTCTTTTATTTTCGGTAATAAATAAAAATCGCAGGGTGCGAGGTCGGGGCTATACGGCGGGTGACCCAGTAATTCCACGTCTGAGGTCGCCAAATAGTCGATC
>NJDD01003454.1:29919-41056 GCA_002245505.1 Calephelis nemesis
AACACAATGAACAATCGTATAAAAATGACAGATTCGAAATTCAAATGTAATATTTTTTTATTTTTAAGTGTAACAGTATTTATGGCCAGACTAAGTATAGATATAACAAAGGGAAAGTGTTTTATGTGTTTGTGATGGACAAAATCAAGAACTATACTGATTATAAAAAATATCACCTCTAGTACATAAGTAACTAGGTATGCGGTATTACTACATGTTTTACATTACTCTGCTGCCTTTATTTACTCTGTCTCTTTCACAACATAAATCAACAAGTTCAAAACCGTAATATTTTTTAGTTTTTCGTGTGTTTACTGTCAAATGACGTATATTACGATGTTTGGAAATTATTGACTTTGTTGATGAACTAGTTTGGGCTAAGTTACAAGTGACTTATTTAAAATAGTTTATTTCTTTAAGGTGTTTTTGTTGCTTTATTTTTTAACTATGATATTTTTTTCATTTTTATGAAGTTAAGAATGAATATCTTTAAAATAAGTAAAAAAAAGTATATTCACGCCCATAGCCCGAAAAGGTAGGCAGAGGCACAACCAGGACACCCACGAATAGCCGAAGACACTAAGTCTCACAATGTGACAGGTGGCAAGCCTTTCCCCAACTGGGTATATATCCAATGAATATATTCGTAATAAGTAAAACAAGGTATCTTCAGGCCCATATCCTGGAATGGTTGGCAGAGACACAATCAGGACATCCACGACTAGCCGAAGATTATAAGTCCCACAATGTGATAGGTAGCAAGCCTCGGAAAAAAGCTGTTATCGGACAACCTAACTTCATTACGATCAATATAGTAGAATCGTCGTGAATCAAAGCTGGGAACAGGCACACAGACAGAAATTAAAAATATGCCACAAGTGGCAGATCATGATCTAGAAATATATCATACCCATACAACATAAAATAACAACCAACTGTAAAATGTAGTTGGATTAATCACGATTAAAATGACGACTATTATAATATTTCTATAGGATACAATTTGTACAAAATGAATCAAAAAGCGCCAAGCTACAATAATAACAGTTTTTATTTTGAGAAGTCAAAGAAGCTAAATAAAAACCTAGAGACTAAAGAAAATGGAATAAAAAATTCACAGAAACACGGAGGTCGGAGCTTTTCCTGTCACCGGTCACAAACAATGCGTCTATTGTGCCCCTGCCTCCCCCCACCTACGGCTCGGAACAGACGTGGAAACGAGCGCCTTTTGTTACAAACCCAAACCCTCCCGCTGCAGAGACGAGACCTTTGGACCGGCGGTCATCTGTTTACATCATGCGAACTTAAAGATATATACGATAATAACCTTTCCCCCCTCCTTACGCTTATTGAGAGGGATAAACGTCAGTCGCACGCCACTACCGCCTACCACTCGTATCTGCGACACATGAAAGGAATAAAATATGGTTTATGTTTATTTCAGTAGCTTTTTTTGTTAACGGCCAATGTTAATAATTCTCTAAAGATGGATTTCAAGCAATCTAGATAGCTGCGTATCCGCCGGCCTATCCTACACCTAATTGCCATATTTATCTTGTGCACAGATATGTTATTGGCAAGCGATAACATAAAAATGGATCAAAATATCAATCTTGGACAGCAAGATTTGGATTAGGATTGATTATTAATATTGGCCGTAAGAGTTACGAGTTTTTAAATTTAGTAACAAACAAAATACAACATTAAGTTTGGACACTGGCCGAACCCCATCTATAATTCGCGCAAAAATATTCGTCATAGAATGCAGTCTAAAAACATGTCTGTTATGTGTTCGTTATCACTTGATATACTTACGACTCCACTCCTCTGATATTTAATCTATCATTGAGTCACAATTTTGTATAAAAAGTCGATTTAATAACTGATAAAAGATAATTGACGACTCTGATTGCAGCCGAGATAACATGGTAAAGCACCTAACAGATATAAAGAAGAAATAAGAAAATAAATATTTACCATCCAAAATTAGTATACAGAATATGTCATATAGAGAAAAAAAAGGAAAGGGAATTTATTTTTCACTGCGCTTATTCATTATTTACCAAAAATAATCTTTACACTCCCACAATGTTTCATAGAGGTAGCTCGTGTGCTGCCATAAAGATCTTTAACTACGATCTATATTTGCAAATGTAGAATTATGTTTCTTTTTATAGCAGACGCATTTCCTGATTGTAAGAAATTTACGCCGCCTAGAGACAGCAAAGGTGGTAATGGTGCGTTACTAATCTGAGGCCGATATATTAGGCCTAGAGCAAAAGTAAGTTTATCAGCTATATTTCCCTCTGAACCGGAACACGTCAACGGCAAGCGGCAGGAATAGGTAAGGCGGTGGTACCAATCCGGACGAATCGCTGCGAAACTCTACCATCTAGTTGAAAGTCACGGTGTTAGTGACGGTAAGCCTATACTCGCCTTTTACGAGCTGCCTGGCAGATGGTCTATTCTATAAAGGAGCCCGGACCAATATTTTTTTAATGTTTATTGAATTATGCAGCTTCAGTATAATAAAAAAGCATTCCACCAAATCGCTCCAGTTTGGAGGGCACGGTGGAATAGCCTAGTAATAATTAAAAGACATAAAGTCATCTAACAATAAGTAGGTCGTAAACACAAAAGTAATATCGTACACATTATTATCTAAGTCTTAAATCCTTTTGTACGCGCTACCCTCCGTAAGTAGGTTATATTTTGTTATGATGCATTGTTCCGGTCTGGAGGGTAAGGATGCCAGCTTATTATTTGTATATAACGTGACGGGAAAATATCGTTTAGAGTCTAGACATACAGTAATAAGTTTCTAACCAACTCAAGAAATAAGATGTTCATATCCCGCAATATGAGAAAACTGAAATATAAAGAAATTTCGAGTTTTGGTAGGTCTGAAACCTATCACCAACCGGGCACTTTCCAAACCCGTTTTTGTTATTATCGCCTCTGTAGTCTCGCGGTTCAGTTGTTGGACGACTGCATCCCGGATCCGAATCCTAGGTCGGGCAACAAAAAGAAAATTGGGTTTCTCCAATAAAATAGAAAAGTTATAAAATAGGAAAAACACACCGAACCTATGACCCCATGAAGTCAAGTCCAGCACCGGTCTACTAAACTACAGATGCGATTATAATAAATAATACAAAAAGCAATTTCGACTTTAGTCTTAAGCTTATTCAAAAAAATCTTTCAGAGTATAACGTCGAAAAAAATTAAAATTAATGCGTATAATTACTCACCTTTTTTGACTTTAATAAACATGTTCTTGATGAACTATTGCTCTGGATATCTAAGTAGTTTTGAACTGGTATCAAATGCGTACGTAATTTTGAAGTAAAAACTTCTTTAGCGGCGTTGCGCACTTTTTTTGGAATCGGTAAATACTTCTCAACTCGCGTCAGGACACGTGTCCTAAAATTTTGTGAGACGAAAATTCGTAAGACGACGCAGGGCGCTTGCGTGAATGTTCGTGTTGTCATGTTTGTGTACGATAGCGCAATAAATGAATATTGTATTCTACCACATAAATGATAGCACTTTCATACTAATAATTAAAGAAATTCGTGCAAAATTATTCCCTTACCATTCCAAAATATCAAAAATGCACAACGTTATTATTCAAGTATTCACTTCTGCCGGCAGTCCCGGAGTGCAACCCTTCTTTTCTTTAATGTACTTAATGTCAACTTGAACTGGTTATTTCTTCGGTTGGTAAACTGTTTTCTTCTGACTCAAAATTGCTTAGATATCGTTAGAATAGCTAAGTCAGTTACCTATTTATTCGCATCAATGTAAAACGGTGTTTCAAGTATTTTTCAGTTTTTTTGAAGATTAAACTTTTTGTAAATATTTGTTTTTGATATTTTTTTTGTTGGTTCTCAAACCTTACTATTACACAGTTAGACGAGAACAAGTAAGAGATTTGAGAGGTAGCTCGGTATTAAAATCAGTGAGAAAACAAAAAACCTTTTTCCTATTTACCTACCCTTGTCGTATATTTTTTGTTAAATGTGTATTCTTTCTAGGTAAGTAGTTATTAAAAAAATAACATCCCAAAAAAAGGGGCTTTTTTGGACATCCAAACAATTTGGAAACGTTAGGCGTGGCAATGCATAACGTATATAAATCTTTTTTTCTATTATATACCTTAAACGAATTTGATAGCCAGAAATATTTTTATTACTTAACAGTAATCTACGCAGTTTTTTAACATTTACTTTTCTTATGATTTCATATTTTGTGTAAAATTTTTTAAGTTAAGCTAAAAAGAGTAAGTAGAATATTAACGAAGAAGATGATGATAATTGGTATATCGTTAATTTCTTATTCTTAACTAAGCTCAATAAGGATGCCATCGCTTTACTTAAGACTTTAATGTGACTTAATAACATGACGACGAAAATGACTAACTAGAGATATGCATGCCAAATAAAGAAAAAAATATAACTAAGGAATCTCAGTTTGCCGCAAGGCGACGTATCTCAGTAAGTTTTATATTTAACATTGGCTAATCTTAATATGAAAAATAACTGGAAGCTATATTTGAAAGAAAAAGAAGAATCAAAAAATAATGTAGCAGCCTCCGAGCCGTTGGATGGGTAATAGACAATATTTATAAAAATCATTCGTTCAGTGCCGTAATGAAACAAAATTTTATAAGGGAAGTAAAACTTTCCTTTGAAAAGACTGCTTAGTTTAAGCATATGGTAGGCCGCCAAATATATGTTCAGGAACAATTCATAATTTTGGTAAACAGAAAAATTATTTAAATGCAGACATCTGAGGAACAAAACTCATAAATTTCGTCCGACAGCTTGTCCTATAATGCACACGCAAATGAGATTTCTCAGCATAATACACAATTTCTGAAGAATATGTTATCTTCACAAAATGTTGTCCGACCCCCTACTGACGGGGCTTCATGCGATCTCAGTCTCTGCTGACTGAAATTTAAACGTTATTTCACAATTGCAGCGCGATAGATTTAACTGGTTTATGTTTTTCAATATGTTATTTAACTAGGTCCTAATATTTTTCATTGTTGTCTGAAAAGCATGAAAGTAGGATAAATATGATCGAAATGAGAGTGATACCGAAAATCTGTGGTATTATTCGCATTCGTAACAGCGAGATCAGAGAAAGAGTGGGATTGAAACAAAGTATTTTTGTAAAAATGAGAGAAAAGGCACACAGTGTTAGTTTGGTCATATGGATCCCGTTTGTCTGAAAGATTGGCAAAACAGATTTCCATCGCGAATGTGGATATGTAGATGGATGAAGTTGCCCGGGAAAACTTAAGTTGGTATTCCACTATCAAATTGTTCGGTTTTATCTGAAGCTGCTCAAGAGTCTCCGAGACCGGCGTGATTGTGTGCAAAGAGTAAATGGTAGATAATAAATGTTAAAGTTAAGCAGGTCTGTAAGGATCGTGATATTTGACACCCGATACTCTCTGCCCCTTTAGGAAATTGGCGTGAAGACAAGTAATTTGTCTAATTGAATGTATGTAGGTATATCTTTCCTCACGCGTCAGAAAACGTCTTGACTCCAACAGAAGTAGAATTTCAGATATATAGGTGGCCGAATGTGCAAATCTACCGGAACATAACTGACATTATGGCTTCTGTAATTATGGGTAAGGCAGTGGGTCCCAAGTTGCAGCACTGCACTCTATCACCAGTGGTATTGTCGCTGTTTCCCCATTTCATAATTGCCTCTTATGAGCTGCCTGGCTGAGGACCGACCAACACAGGGGAAAATGTAAGTATTCAAGTTAATATACAGAAAATACTTTTATTACATATAAACAAACGTTCTCAAATATGAAATAGCATTAGCCTAGACACTATTATGAAAACTATTTCCAACATATCTGTAACTCCACGCGAATATGAATGTTACTTACGAGTACTAAAGAATACCATCTCCAGTGTTCTTCACTTATTTCGGAGTCAAGTCCATAGTTCAGCGAGCGCTCTTATAACTACCAACAAAACATAATCTTTTAAAAATGAGCAAATGAAAGCAATTTGTGAATTTTTTTAGTCTACATTAACTACACTGCCTATGATTTATCAAACTGACTCTGAAGGTACAGTATTTTTTATTTCGTAGCTACTGAAATAATGACTGATCTATAATAATCAAAAAATATTAACACACTTTTAATCCCTTGTACTCGTACTATCCACAGTATATTTGTATTCTTTTCTCTTCTGGCCAACCGGTTTAGTTATCTAATCATCATCAGTGCTATTACAACTGAAAATCTATTTAATGTACCTAATATTACTATATTTGACATTACATTAGGTTTTATATCGAACAGAATTGAATTGTAATAGCTCCAATGATGCTTATTACTTTTTTTAGAAAAAAAATAAGAGTCGACGCAATGTCTCATGTGAAAGGCCTTTTAAAAAAATGTTACATATAAGAATTGCCTAGCGAGCAATTAATAAACTAGGTACTAATACAGCCCTGGATATTTTGTTTATAATTTCGTAATTATATGAAAAATATTAAAATGTACAATTATTTTATCGTATTGTGGTGAAGATTATCATGGGTATGTGGGAGCAATGCTTATCATGGGATGAGGTCATGGGATGCGAGCAATCCTAAGGTACGGATTTGTTTTATGGGGCAATTAGACGAGGGCGGATTATGTTTTTATTGCTCAAAAAAATGTATTCGAACGCTATGTAACACATCTCGTTTTGAATCTTTCATACCTAAATTTAGATCAATGAAATTGTTAACTCTTAGATCACTGTACATCTTGGAAGCGGGTTTATTTGTGAAAACTAAAATGAATTTATTTAAAAAAAAGAATGTGAACAAACAGTATGCATCAAGGGATCCCACTAAACTGGAAGTACCTTCAGGTAGGACAGCCTTTTATAGGAAAAGCTGTAATGCTATATTGATTAAAATTTATAATAAAATTCCACAAAATATCAGGGAACTTCCTATATTTTTTTCAAACGAGTAATAACTAGGTGCCTTAAAGAAAAAGCATACTACAACATAGATGAACATTTTGCAGACAAAAACTTTCTAACAGTAAAATCCAAATAATATATTATGTGTGTGGCTTCTTTATTTAATTTGAATTTATTGAATTTTATTTAAAACTATACGAATGGACATGAATATTATTAATTATTATTTTGACATTATGTGCCTAATATTATTTATTTGACATTAATCGATAACATGTAATTATTTATTGCTAATATTGTTTTTTTATCTAATTTAAATATAATAATTTGTGGGATATTTTAACGTATTTCAAAATAATTATATTATATTTGCATGCCACTAATTGGTATAGTAGTAAGCACTATGTATAGAATGTAAGACCTAAGATGTACACTACTAAAGGCAAATAAATAATCAATAAACAAATTACACTCCTTACAAAGCCCCTGCTCTGTCGCTGACCCTTAAATCTAACAGCCTCTCTTTCAAAGTCTTGTGATGTCAATTAACAAAGCCAAATTGAAAGAGATGTCACGAAATTTGAATTGATCAGTAATATTTGAAAATTACATCAGCGGGTCTAAAACGGCCGCTTTCGGTGAATCATAATATGAATTGCTGCAATGTTGCTACAATTCACGAAATGAATTCCTTTTAGATGAATTGCTAAAAGTGTCGGTTTTAGACCCGCTGGTCTTTGTCCAGTAGCAATATAGCTTAATGTATTTGATACAAATGTCAAACCTGTCGTGTTATATTGTCATATTGTTATTTCATGCAAATTTATTAATATATTTGCATGAAATAGCAATACGTTTACAAGAATACATGTAAAACATGGAGCTGTTTTTGCTGTACAATTCCCTTAGTATGTATACAAGCATCTCTCTACGACGACCTTATTTCGTGGATCTACCAAGCATTCGTATGAAAGGAATATTACATTATAATGAAATGAATATAAATTACTTAGTCCCGAATATATTATGTGTATATTGATGCAGGATAGTTAAGAAATGGCGTCCAAGTTCTGGATGACGCAATGTCGACAGCATTTTGCTGACACTGCTAGTGAATACAAGTTTTGGCTTAGAACTATTACTTTGATTAATAGGTACACCCTAAACTAGTAAAATTTAAGGTATTTTTGTTTACTTAACTAACCTAACCTTCACGAAAAAAGAATGCATTTTTGTTTGCTGTAGTCGTTTTTTTATAAATATTCGTTTTGTCAAACTTAATAATTTGTAAACTTTTAAATCCTAATCTTAAGGGGCTAAAAAATTAATTATAGCAACTTTTTGTTTTACGTACACGCATATGACGTACTATCTTTGCATTGATCTACATTTAAAAAAAGTTCAAAATACATTCGTACATAGTTATATGGCTGTACAATTCGCATTAAACAGGCAGATAAGTTATTTTGAAGTTAAACAAAACATATAGAAAAAAGTTTTTATAGCTGTTTTATTAGTAAATATCATTTACATACCTACTATCATATGCATTTATTAACTGGTACATTTTCTTATGTGATAACACAACGAACAAGCACACGGCTCACGCGATGGTAAGACACATCTGTGGCCTACAGACACTATAGATGTTACAGGTATGTCATTGTCATCTGGTCAAGATGTTAGACCTATTGTGCTAATCTACCGGCTACCCTTCCTCCAGGAACGCAACATGACAGACTCGTTAAGGAAACAGGAATAAGTACGGTGGTACATCTATCTATACTCAAACAGCTGCATAGCACTCTATCAGCAGTGGCCTTAATAAGGACCCATTTATCCTGTGCTTTCCTCTTTTAAGCTGACGTGAAGAGAGGCAGATAGACTGTTCTACTCAGCGGACCCGGTCTATCGCGGGAAAAAATTCAACCTTATTTTAACATAAATCATCAGTACGTGAACATTTATTTACAAATCGTTGCAGTTAATGAGCTGAATGCAAGAAAAAGCCGGAATATTTAACCTTACCGCTATCTATATACGGAAGTCTTGCAAAGGGTTTGAATTATAAATGACTTTCCAAACATTTGCGAGAATATTTTATTCGAATGCCAACATTGGAAATGTTCGAGAAATGGCGCATAAACTCCCTCACGTGTTGATACGGACAAAGTTTTCTATATAGCGGTACAGCCAAACACTGATTAGACGGCTTATAGATGCGGCTTCACCTTTACACCCACTGATCTTTGAAAGAGTTTCAGAGAGTTTCTTTATTAGTTGATTTCGTTTTTTTTGAACTCTATTTGAAATACTTTTTTATAGTATTAGGCAATGAAAAATACAATACTTTCCTATTGGTATGTTACAACCATGGCCCACAGACACCGTCATGGTATAGGTGCGTTGCTGTCATGTAGCCGGGTGCAAGACCTGGCTACTCTGGCTACCGGAACTGGTATTACTACATACGTAACTAGCTGTTACCCGCGGCTTTTTTCGCGTGGCAGTTAACATGTTAACTGAACTGAAGTTGAATTAACAACTGTATGAATAATTCATTCCTGTTTAGAAACGTATTTATTTGTTTTATTTAATAGTTCATTAATAAGGACTTTTATACAAACTTTCAACCCCTATTTCACCCCCTTCGGGTAGAATTTTCGAAAGTCCGTCCTTAATAGGTGTCTACTCAATAAAACGACCCTAATCACCAAGTTTCATGGCTGTAACTTTAACAGTTTTTGCTTGGCGATGATGAATCAGTTAGTCAGGACATATTATTTTATAAGTATAGATAATAGCATAAATTACTATATATTTCTATAAATACATTATTATTATTAGTATTAAAGAGTACGGGTCAAAGAATCCCGAGGATCACTGCGACCTTGACAGATCTATTATGATCATGCCTCTTATTCATTAAGCTTACATAAGTTCCGCAAGGCCGGCAGTCACTAGGAACTGTACGATGCACTTGGGACTTATCAACTTAATATCTTGGGGGTTAATTATGTGCTCACCCAGAAGTCTACTCCTTACTTGGTTAAGAGCTGGGCACTCACAGAGTATGTGTATTGCCGTTTCTTCTGCCTCCAAGCAAGCTCTACAATCGAGCTCTTCTGCTAGGCTCATCCTGTTTAAATGTTTGTTGAGTCTGCAGTGTCCTGTTAACGCTCGGACTAAGATCCTGAGCTCTTTTCGTTGCATGTTCATTGTAATCGATTCCATAAATACATACATAAGCACCTACACAAATTTAACGAGCAACCAATCCTAGGTATACAAGTATCATCCTTTTTTTACATTATATTCTTTTTTTTCGGGAATTAAACCTGATTCTCGTGAACGTGAGGTAGCGTTCGGTATGTACAATCACCCCTAGGCGGCGTCGGAAGCGGTCAAACATGGTATCATGCATTTGATAAGCAAATTCTTCAATGAAGTCGGAAGCTATTCCCCGTGTTGGTCCGGGCTCATTTCCAGAATAGATCATTTGCCTTCCTGCCAGGCAGCTCGTAAAAGGCGAGCATTGGCTTACTGTCACTAACAGCGTGACATCTGACTAGGTGGTAGAGTTTCGCAGCGACTCGCCCGGATTGGTACCACCGCGGTATCTATTCCTGCCACCATAACATCAGCACTTGCCGTTAACGTTTTCCGAGAGGGAGAATAAGGTAGCCGGTATATTTACGGCAACTCACCATTACCGCCTTTGGTGTCACTAGGCGGAATGAATTTCTTACCATTAGGAAATCTGTCCGCTTGTTTGTCTTCCAATATCATAAAAATAAATAAATAAATCCTTTCACAATAACCCTATGCATTCAAAGGTACATACGCTAACGACATTTACATCTAGTTTCTAAAATGGCAACTGTTTAATAAACAACATTGTTGTTTTAAATGTTTCATTACTTTTCAATAAAAATTAAAACTGAATAAAATGCTGACTTAAAACAAAGCACTTGATTTGAACGCAGCTCGTAAATAATGCAATTAGCTGTTTTAACAAACTTTTTAATTGTTTTCAATAGTTCCGTCGATATTGTAGAACTATAAAATTCTCGTTTGTTTTTAAATTGTAAAATAATCCGCAATATTTCAATTGAAACTGCCACTGCTGTAACTATAAAACTAAATATATAACTAATGCTATGGCCATTGGTAAGAAGTTA
>NJDD01003454.1:51730-77681 GCA_002245505.1 Calephelis nemesis
CAGAAGCCGGGATGTTAGGCCTCGAGCAAAAGTAAGTTTACCGGCTACCTTACCCTCCGAACCGGAACACGTCATGACGTTATGGTGGCAGGAATAGGTAAGGCGGTGGTACCAATCCGGGTGAGTCGCTGCGAAACTCTACCACCTAGTACAGCTTTATTTTAAAAAAATCAAGAACATGCTTAATACTAATAATAGTAATAGTAATAAACATAATAGTAATCATAGCAGTAGAAGCGAGAGGCGCAGAGGTAAAAATACACAAACTTTGGAAATACGAAATATGCAATGTGACTTTAGATATGACTAGTGAATGTGACTTGTAGGTTTATAACTTCATGAAAGTGGTGTAACCATTTAATAATAACACCTTTCTTACGAAGGACTAACGCGTATGTTATAGCAACACAAAACATATTTCGTCCGATTTGGCCGGAACGTTTAAAGTTACTAGCCCGCTTTTTTAGGATTTCCTCCAAATGAAAATAAGAGAAGTAAAAAATAAAAATAAACTGAACAACGAAATTATTTTAGTGATAACTTCAAACATGATAAACTATAAAACTAAAACAGTGTAAGACAAAAGTAAGAAGCTGAGATTCTGGACGTTTTGTGTAGGTTATTAAATACAAAGTTTTGTTTGATAAATGAAGAAGATGATTAGGACAAGAGATGAGGCATGGTACTGAATAAGGGAGAAGATGTATTAAAGACAAGCTGTGAAAACAGTGATAAATAAATCTTTGGTATATTTTTAAAATAGCTGTGAATGGTTTCCTGTTATGACGAAAATAAACATTGGCTTTCACGTCTAAAAATAAAACTAAAAATACAAGGTTCGAGTATCATAGGGAAATTAAGGAGTTAAACAAAATTACCTACTTTAGAAATAAAACTGATCTAAAACAAAGAAAAAAGCTAAAGTCTTATAATATGCATTTGACAAGTTATAAATAAGGGAACATTTTATATTTTCTGTTTATTTAGTTATTTATTTTATGTAAAACAGCAATTTCATAATTTGGTATAAATATAAGAAATGTTATGATGGAAGAGGCAGTATGGCAATAAGTTCTAGCGTGTCTCAAAACGAATCATAGATTTAAAAAAAAAATATTTACAATATATTTTTTATTTTAGGTTATAAACTACCTATTTTGAAAGCTTTTCAAACTTAATATTAAATAATGCAATTAAGAATTGCAAGCTAAGTTTTATTACGATTTTTTGATGGAATGTAACAACCTGTTTTAGGAAATATTAACTAAATGTCAAGATAGTCGATCCTTAATCTATCATAAAACCATGTAGGAGCATGGACTATCTTTATGTCGGAGATCAGCTTCGAAATAGTTTACTAAATCTCTACTCCATCTTTATTAATAGTGAATTTGTGTAATGTCAAGTTCGTTTATAGCGTAAAGTTATAGTCGCCCTAATCTACGTTTATTAATAAGACAGTGTGCAAATTTGGAGCAAACAAAATATATTGCGTACGAGTTGTTACTTAAAATTTTACTCGATGGTAAGAAAAAAGTTTATTTTGATCTCTTTAATCTCACATTGATCCTCAACTAGTAACATCAGCAGTAAGTAGTAGCTTACATTACCCCCGCATCTCTTGTACTTTTGTTCAATTTATTACTAAAAGAAAAAGGTAACAGGTATTTCTCATTTGATAAAAACGTCTTTATAAATATCATAAAACTTTTACATTTTATAAATTGATCCGATTCCCGACCCAGTTCCCGACTGTTGAAAGATTAGGTCAAAGATTGTAAGCATATCGTTAATAAAAACTGACTCTTGAACTACGAAATATGCCAGATACGTACTTCATAAAGTTCAGGACCGCTCTAGACTGGCGCGAAGTAGGCCATTCCTATCTAAAGATGCAATCGAGATAACAGTCAATCTCTCAACTTAAATTAACTTGGATGCAATATACCAACAAAACTGTAACTTAATAATGACGTCACATTTGCCGTACTGACGTCACTCGCTCCTTGTCACAGTGTTTGGTTTGGAAAGCAGGGTCAAACGAAGTTTTTTATTTGTAAGAGATTTTGCATCGTTCCTCCTGGTTAGAAACATCTTCAGTTTATTATTTTAAAAATATCTTATATCTCCTCTCATCTAAGTAAATAATTAACATACATATCATCACGCCAAGTCCCTTACAGGGTAGGCAGAGAGTATCTTCTTCTTCAGAGAGGCCAGACTTCACGATCCTGACAAACTTGACTGGCTTCCTTCAAGTTCATTACCCTTTTCATACAAATACGCCGGTTTCGAAGACTCTTGACACCGTCCTCGGATAATGTCCGAGTGATCTGATCATGGAATGTCAACCTTGGTCTCCCCGGGTACCTACACCCGTCCATATTCGCATTGTATATCTTCTTTGTCAATCTTTCATCTGTCATTCTTTCCACATGCCCGAACCAGCGGAGCATGCCCTTTCGCATTTTAACACCAACACTTTCTTTCAATTCCACTCTTTCTTGGATCTCACTATTACGTATGCGATTGGCGAGCGTTACTCCACAGATTTTTCGTAGCGCTCTCATTTCGACCCCATGTAAATAATATCGATCGCGTAAATAATTAAGCGCAGTAAAACTGTCAAAAACGACAACCATTATCTCATTTGGTACAACGTCGCGGTTTGATCACTCTTTTTTCGAAAGATAGTAATTAGTTTCGAACTGGACCCACATACATTTTATCCATAAGTGGAAAATGAATGCACTATGAAGTATAACTCAATACCACTTGTCGAATCATAATAAAACTAAAATGGTACCACCTCGGAATCATGAGCGATTGCTCAAAAATAACTATCAGAATAATGTAATATAATCACAATAATATGAGCTTGAGTAATGAGGCCACCGCTTTACTCACGACCCAACATGACTTTTATTGACGACTTGTGATTAATTTTGGATAATTTAAACCCGATTTTGGTAAATCGGTTAACTTGATGCAAATTTCTACTTGACTAATTGCAAAATTCTAATTTTTTTTGAAGTTAGGCGTTTAACCTCTATTTTTGGACACAGACTCGACTGCCACATTTGTCACGCAAAGTAATAAATCGGGTTTTTATTTAATGTTAAAATTAGTTTACGTAAATTTGTTTTAGAGATCCGCTCATGTGTAATCACTGGTTAATGTTGTGAAGCAAATAATTTTATGGCCACACTTAGAGATATCAATTAACATTATGTTATAATTTTATATTGAAAATGTCGACTTACGTCCAATATTAAAAACTCACAGATAAAGATAGGCCTTCTAGAGTTTTGTTGCTGTGACATTTTTGTGAATTTTTTAAAATTAACTAAACTAAAATATGACGTTTTCTTATCCTAGATACGTAATTAATATTGGTCGTTAATGACTGAATAACAGATAATTGACGTTTCTGTGTATTACACGACCGAAAATATTAAGCACAAAGAGTATACTTACCATCCAATCATTTGAGTTCATGGGACGCGTTTGTGTGTAGAGTAACGTTATTTATTATCTCGTAAATACAAAAATACTTTTCATATAAAATTCTGAGCTTAGTTTGTGATCATACAATAAAGACCTACAAGAGGATATTATGATGTCATAACCCTTGTTAGCAAAGTGTCTGTAAGGAAATATGGTTGGCAATAACTGCCTCAGACAGTCTCATGTGTAACGTGGTAGTTAACTCATAGTAATGTGTCGAACAGTACTGAAGCCACAACTGATAATGAAACACATTGATAAATGTAGTCGTTACTCAAGCCGAGTAAATGAAAGTGAACGAAAATATAACCTTTCATATCCATTACGTGTTTCAAACGAAAGAACGTGTAGGAAAGTCTTCGACCAGTGATGACAGATAGAAGTGAGACTTGGCCGTTAAATTTGGGCCTCCTAAATAAGCTCAGAGTCGCTCAGCGTGCTATGGAAAGAGCTATGTGATGTTTTCTCTGTGAGATATGATCTGTACTTCGGTGATCCGCAAGAGAACGAGAGTAACCGACATAGTCCAGAGAGTCAGCAAGCTGAAGTGAGTAGGCCACATTACTCACAAAACCGATAAACGCTGGGGAAGACAGGTTCTCGAGTGGCGGCCCCGCAACGGAGGACATAGTGTTAGACGACCTCCCACCCGGTGGACTGAAGATCTGGGAGTCGCTGGTCACAAGCGGCTGGTGACCGTGACTTGGGGCGCTCTTCGGGAGGCCCATGTCTAGCCGGAGGACCGGCTGATGATGATGATGACGTGTTTCAAGTTTTCAAGAAGAGAAATGATGTCAGTGCCTTTACAGTTAATGCAGTATTATTTGCTTTAAACTAGCCGTAAGACAACCTTATACGGTGGCGTGTTAACATTGTACGAAATTATTTTGAGAAGCTTCATCAACGCTACCTCGTTTAATTTGAAATATACTATTTCGTAAGTACTGACGTTTATTTTAATATCTAAGTCCTGGCCCCTGATTCTGTATCTTTTTAGTGGTTATTACTGAGTAAAATGTACATCAAATAGCTGTCAAATGACATGTTTTGTATTTGCTATCTCCTGTGACCAACAGAAATACGAAGGGGATAGCAAATACAAAACACCTTATTTGACAGCTATTAGCTATTATTAGATCATCACTAAAGAGATACGAAATATTCCCATAGATCTCACCATAACATGAGAGACATTCTTCTTTATACACACATGCATACACAATATGTTTACGTCAAGGCGGGATAGGCAGAAGGTATTAAGTGCCAATTGTCAAGATTCCTGCTGACTCCTGCCTATCTACCTTGACGTTCACACTCCGATTTCGGAGGCTTTTAACACCACCCTCGGATACAACCTGAGCGATTTGATCATGGAAGTCAACCTAGGTTTCCTCGGGTTACCTACAATCAATTTCATCCACATTGACATTGCATATCTATTATGCCACTCTTCCATCTGCCGTTCTTTCCAACGGAGTTTTTGCATTTTTACACAAAAATCTGTGGTCTCTCTCTCAAATCTCAAATCGCCTCTGTGGTCTAGCGGTTCAGTTGTTGGACTTTACTGCAAGAGGTCCCGGGTTCGAATCCGGGACGGGCAGCAAAAAGAAATGTGGGTTTTTTTCAATTTTCTAATAAAAAAAATGTTGCTCGGGATAGTATATGTGCCCGATTGGCGATAGGCTTGCCACCTATCACATTGTGGGAATTAGCATCTTCGGCTAGTCGTGGGTGCCCCGGTTGTGTCTCTGCCTACCTCTTCGGGGATATGGGCATGAAGACACTTTATACGAAAATATTTTTAACCCCACCCTCTCTCTCTAATCTCACTGCTGAGAATATAGACAGCAAGCATCATCATAAAACAGGTCATTACAAAATACGAAATGTATTTTGTGTAGTTTCGTTAATCTCCGTCCAACTCTGTCAATATCTACTAGCCGGCATTAAATACTCACTGAGGACAGCAACTATGATGGTAAATTCCATTGCGGCTACATCTGCAAATAAAATACATTTCATTTTAAAAATCAGTACATATTCATTATTCATACACTTACATGAGCGCTTATGTCTTCAATAAGAATACTCGTTTCTATGCACTGCGGATTAATTTCAGGCTATTGTGTAGGATTTTTTTAATAGTAGAGGAGGCAAACGAGCAAGTGGGTCACCTGATGGAAAGTGATCACCTCCGTCCACGGATATCCGCAACACCGGAGCATCAAGGATGTGTTACAGACCTTTAAGAAACGAGTACGCTCTTTTCTTGAGGGACCGAGGGCGGTATTCCCAAACGATTTCTTAAGTCATAATCGTTTGGGAATACCGCCCTCGGTAACTGACTCTACAAAGGTGTTATGCGGGGCAAAAAATGTCTTCGGAATCGCACAGTTGTAGATCGCTACGCATCGAGATGATGGGCATGATACCTTAATTATCTACAGGTAAACTCTACCGCCTAAGTACAAAAAAATATTTAGACGCCTGTTCATTTAAACACAAACTAATTACCTAGTAAATACTAAAAGACTAACTTGTTTTAGTTCACAGGTGCTCCCTAAATTTCAAGTACCATATTAATTGTGTTCAAGCTATTATAAGTACGCTACAGAGAAATATTTAATTAGTTTATCCTTTGAAAATTTAATACCCATCTAAAGACATGATATACTGTTATTGCAGGCGGTTTACTTACACTTTGCATTTGAATGAAAATTGCAATAAAGGTAACCTGGAAACTGAATATATTAACAGAGTGCGCTACCGAAATGTTTCTAACGCTCCTATTTTTGGCTTATTTATTAAGTACGAATGCTCGTATTTCTTAATGTGCAAGTGTAAGTAGTTATCACAAATTAACGATATTATTTTGGCTAATATCTTCTCAAAAACACTCAAAATATTCAACTAATCTGTAACATTTAGTAGTTTTGAAATGTTTCTATGATTTTAACTTTACATAAAAACGATGTAACAAAATGGTCGATGGACACAAAGCACCTGTCTGTAGTCGGCATCTTTAAAAGAAAGAATGATGATATCTGTAAAACCTCATAATAAAGGTAACGGATTAGCTTTAATTACGAAACTGATGACCTGCTGAATCAAGCGGAAGGTAGATTTTGTGACACCGTATTAAAATAATAATATCTGGATGGCTTATTCTGGATGCATGGATGAAAAGCTTTGCTCAGTATTTTTTTTAATTATTCCTAGCTAGATCGATTTATCACCCCCGAAAATCGGCTCCAACGATTTTCATGTCAAATTTAGTATGTAAGGGATATACTAAATTTCATGAAAATAGTTGGAGCCGATTCCGAGATTCCAATTAATATAAATATATACACACCATAATTGCTCATTTAAAGGTATATCTTATAAGATATCACTATTTTTGTATTTTGTACTTATTTTATACAATTGTCGTATTTTTGTCATAGGCTTTTATGAAAGTTGTTGTTTTGATGTACTCAGAGGCTTAGTTCAACATTAATTTTACGCAATTGTTCGTGGATGGAAACCGGTTACTTTCTGTTTTCACTGTGTTTCAGATTATCATAAACAAATATACATAGATACTTAGAGCTACCAACATATACGCTCATAGTAAATAAAAAAAGTCTACCACGTGGTTACCTGATCTAATATCTAGTAATATAATATTACTAGCTAACCAGGCTAACTTTGACCACTTGGTATTCAAACAGACAGTCGGTCGAAAATTAAAAAAAAATAAAATTTTAAAAGGGGTCAGCCCTTTTGAGTCGCCTTCATTAATTTTTTTAATATCTTAAAAGGTATAGAATTTACTCCTAGTTTTATTTTATATTTTTATAAAGTACTAGCTGACCCAGCAAACTTCGTATTGCTTGATATTAATGCTACGACAGTAGCGCAGTCTGTCGGATCCGATGTGAAACATTCCAAAATCTACAACGACTTATTTTTAAAAAATTAAAAAAAAAACATTTTCCAGGAGACCAAATTGTGAATCTAAACCATTCTCGAATTCCTGTGAACACGCACAAAAACTTTCATCAACATCGGTCCAGCCGTCTAGAAGGAGTTCAGTGACATACACACTCACAGAAGAATTATATATATAAAGATTGGTTTCCGGAAAAATATTGTTGCAGCCAAAGAAAATATAAATGACATGTATTAACTATAACGGCTCAACTTTGCAATATCGCAATATAAAATTTGTTTTGGCAAAGTGACCAGCAAGTTTTCTGGTAATAAGATCTGTAGTTGGTAAAGTTAGGATAGTACCTGCCACGTTTATTTACCATTGGTTTATAGTGTCTTAACGAATCGTTACAGTCATCTTTTCATGTCGATTTCCGTTCGGTTTCCTTCCCCAAACTTACTGATTTAGAGCCGTGAGAATTTCGCTTTTTTACAGTAATGTAACGCACTCCAGTATAAATAATTTACTGTAGAAATAACCATACGTCACTTACAGAACAAATTATATTTTCAATGTGAGTATTTTAACAAAACTAAGATAAAAATTTTATTTTTATACAATTTTTTACCTACTAGCTAGTTGCTATGTTGTATCTGAAATTTCTGTAGTCTATATTATCAAACTCACTAAACATTTCATCAAATTCAAAATTATTTCATCTTAGTTTTGGCTTCCTTTGCCCCCATTGTTAACCCCCACACAAAAAGAGTAATATTATAAGTCACTTGTTTGTGGCATCATAACTCCTAAACGAATGGACACACTTCGATGCGCTTTTTAATTGAAAGCTGACAATTTATTTATTATTATTTTTTAGTTTTTTATCAAGCAACTAAAAGAAGGGAGCAGTGGGTCGTTTATTTTATATTATGTAGTGAAATGGAAGTGTGTTCTTAACATTTAATTGTTTTTTTTTGGAATATCTTCAATGTGTACACATCATGGCTACTTCAACAATTTTATAATGTACTAGCCGTCCCGGTGAACCGTGGCGTCTGACATCGACAGCATTATGTACTACATTGTTCTGTACATAATATATATTGTGCCAGTTTGTACAGAAAAAAATAAAATTGTTTTCTTCTCAATTTTATTCTAAAATCTAAATGAAAGATGTTTAAATGAACCTCAATACAAACTTCCAATCCTAGGTTGGGCAACAAAAAGAAAATTTGGGTTTTCCAATTTTCTAATAAAAAAAATGTTGCTCGAGATGATTGCATATGGCTTGCCACCTCTTCGGGGATATATGGGCGTGAATTTCTTTTTAATACAAACTTCAACTTTTGTTAAGTAGAGGTAAATCCTTCTATAAATAAAGTAGTCTATGTGTATGAGACGATCTTCAAGCACCTTGGAGTCAAATTTATATTTTTGTATGATATTGAAAGGCAAACAAGCAGACGGATTTCTTGATGGTAAGAAATTTACGTTACCTAGAGACACCAAAGGTGTAAATGGTGCGTTGCCATCCTTAGGCCGGGATGTTAGGCCTCAAGCAGTAGTAAGTTTACCGGCTACCTTACCTTCCAAACCGGAACACGTCAACAGCAAGTGCTGACATTATGGCTAAAAGAATAGGTAAGGCGGTGGTACCAATCCGGGCGAGTCGTTGCGAGACTCTACCTCCTAGTCAGATGTCACGGTGTTAGTGACGATAAGCCTATGTTCGCCTTTTACGAACTGTCTGGCACAGAAAGGCAGATGGTCTATTCTGCAGCACATTTTTAAACTATTAAACATTTCTTCTGCTGCATATTTTTAATCGCCTTAACCCATGATTTTATATACGAATAGCTTAGTAATAAATAAATCTTCTACAGTTTTTGAAAATATTGGATATAATTAACTTCTACACTTTTGACTTCAGCTCAGCTAAGATGAAAATTCATTGGTAAATCACAGATAAAGTCACTTTGTTTATATCACAGCCTCTCTTCATTCTGCCTCAACAATTATTGTAAAAGTTTATGAACTTTTCCAACCCAAAAGTGAACACATTATTTTAATAATAAATAAATACTTGTTAAAGTGTAAAAATCCAGTAAATTTGAAACAAAAGGTCGATGACCCTTAGCTGCGAGACGCACGATTGATGTGACGTCATTATCTGTTAAATGTATGTACTTTAATGTTACATAAGCCGGCGATAAAGCAACACGAACAACGAAATTATTCAGCGCGAAATTAAAAGTAGTTCAGGCTTATGCTTTTTATGTCCCCGTGCACTCACTTCCGAGTTATATACAATGGAACATTCCGTCCGTTACATACTACTGTAATATGTGAAGTTGCGACGGGTTCCTTTCTGTATGTTCTCGAGGAATTTTCGACAGTCCGAGGCGATGCCTAACTAGCTTTTGTTTGAGAACTCGTAAACATGGAGTTCGGTTGTATCTCAATCTTTTCAATTATCAGTATATATTATAAAACTTGCACACTTCCTTTGAAATTGAAATCCTTCAACAATTCTCCTTTGATCAATCTAAAATTCCTCCTTAGCAAATAATCATATAATTATTAAATATCATTGTAGGGGTTTTAGCTCTGAATCATCTTAGCCATTCAGTCACTTTTTCTCATTCTACAACCGATGTAAGAGAGAGGAAACCCGTAACATTTATGATATATCCACGGTTCTCTTTTACCATCAAAATACACGTGTGTTGTTTGCTGGTCTCTCTCATAATATAATATGTTCATGTTTCGGATTCTCAGTTAAATGGCTGCTCCGGACGCTACAAAATTAGCCCGAAATTGCTTTATTATTCAGGTTGTCGATTGTGAATTCAAAATGTTTACTTTGCTCTTTTATGGCTTTTTAAAAATATAAATTTTGTATCCTTCGAGAATCGGACTAACATACAAATATATTGCAAATCACAGTCCCAGTGATACGTAGTGCAAACAAAATACTCGAGCTTTATTTTACTGGTTAATGTTGAAATAGATTTCGTTATAATTTGTCTATTAATAAATCAACCATTCAATTATTATATTACACTGAAGAAGCATAGAACATCTTTTCTCGCACTTTTGTAAAAGTCAGAGTTCGATCAACTAAAGTGGTTCGGCAACAATAGCCTCTTATAAACTGCGAGACTCCCGGCAGCAGGCCTATTATTCCTCGAGACTACTGACGTTTCATTTATTTTCAGCCTCCGAACTAACTTTACTGACAAGCGTCAATTGGTTTACGATATTTCTTTGAAAATACCTATTAATTATATGTTAACCTCATTGCGTGTTAGAGTTTTTAGCATACCTGTATCTTACTCTTAATCTTAAGTTGATCGCGCTAGGGTTATAAAATAACATTTCACTCCATTATCATTTTAAATAAATAAATAATCAATATCTTTAGACAAGTTACACAAATTTAATCTAACCCTAAAGTAAGCAAATTATATGCTTGTGTTATCGGTGCTAGTCAACGATTCTAATACGTAGAAATACTTAAATAGATACCAGATTAAATTCGATAAACACCCAAACCTGGAAATGCAGACATCTAAATGTTCATCACACGAATGCCTGCCCCCGTCGGAAATCGAACCCGAGTCTCGCGGTTGGTGGGCATAGTTAGAAGTGTACGCTAGCCACTTGACCAACGAGGTGGTCATTTTAAATCACAGGTATTAATATAGTATTTATATTCCAACAACATAACTTTTCTGAATTGTATAATAACATGTTATGTATTGACATAAGCCCGAGTGCGTCCCTATTGTGTCACGTCTCGGTCTGGAAAACAACTGTGTCGGTTCAAGTGGTGCACACGGCAGCCTGAGACTTGACATCTTATTTGAGAGATGCACTACTCATCCTTTTGTTCCATTCTTTCCAAATTCTTTACCGCCAATGTTAATTTACAAGTACATGTACCTGCTTAAATTTTTACTTATAGAATATTTTTTTCTCTATCATATGTTAGCTGTAAGATATCTCTCGTAGAGATAATCTCGCTTTTTGTACCGTGTTTTTTGTTTGTATTCTCTCGTTTTTTATCTCTATTAACCTCACTCTCCTATCCCCAAAGAAGTAGGCAGAGGCACAACCAGGCACTACTAGTCGAAGACACTAATGCCCGATTTCACCAAGAGCCGCTATACTTTAGAGTTTAGGGGACCTTTTAACGTTAATTGTGGGACTGTTTCAATATGAAACAGTACCCTAAAAATTCTGACATTAGTCTCACAATATGATAGGTGGCTAGCCCATCGCGAACCGTGTGCATATACAATCCCGAAAAACATTTTTTTATTAGAAAATTGGAAAATTTTGTTGCCTAAACCGGAAATCGAACCCGAACCTCAAGAAGACAAGTCAAACACTTTAACCGCTAGACTACAGATAATCTGTTTTGTCTACAATAAAGTGTAAAATAAATTAATAAGTAGACCATAACGTATTCATGATGGTGAATTTGTTTGGGATATTGATTAATGAAATCATAAGTTTTTTATTAATGTTTTTTACAATGTTTGAATTTATTTTACTATTGTGTCTTCTTAGTATTTTTAGGAAAGTAATCACTGCTTACGTTCGATACAAATATCGAAATCATCAAATAAATCAACCAACTAATCAGCCTTTTAGGATTGACTGATTAGGAAGGCCAGTCGTTTCATTACAAGCCGCAATACAAATGAATGCGGAGGCCGATAGCTGACCAAACTTCCATCACTAAATGTTTAGCTATAGTTGACTTATTGTTAGCTACAGGCTAGCTAACGTAAAATAAGCATCCAGTGTGCGCTTCGTATAATTATTTTGTTCAATAAGTAAGTCAGCAAATTCTTTAGCTTATCGAATGAAATCAAATATTTTTATTTCACATTATTCTTACAAAAGGCACTTGTGACGCGTCTTAAAAACACTTAGCCTAAGCCTAATAACTCACGGAGCGGTTCTACCCGCGCCAACGGCGGTCGCGGAACCGCGGTGTTATTTCAAAACTCACGAAACCGGTAATTTGTGCGGACACGTAGCCGTCGGGGTTGAAATCATCGCTCATAAACTGGTAAAAACCGCTCCGTGAGGCTTAATCTTAATTAATCTTAATAATTTAATCTTAATCCGCTTAATCTACCTCCGGATCGGCCACACACTGAAAGGATCCGGCAAGAAACTCAATGGGCTTGCTTTTTTCCTTATTTTAAAATATTTATACAATAATTAAAGTTGTAATACATTTTATTTATAAGATATTGACAGGAGGAGCAATTAATTCCATGCGTTCTTATCTGCTAAATATTCAGCAATGGTAGGTATACCTTTTTTATATAATTTTAATTTAACACGTTTCTTAAAATTATTAATTGGAAAATTTGCCTTATCATCGGTGACTTTACTGTAAAACCGAATACATTAGCCCATGAAAGAATGGCTTACTCTGCGGAGACGAGACACATGCGCAGCAAGATTATTTTTATTACTTGTACCTATTTCTTTAAAATAAACTTAAATTTTATGCATATATGTTCAATTTTCAAAGATATACTAGGATGTTACAGTTAGCATTTTAATTTCTTTGAATTTTTCTCTCAGAGAAACTCAAGGGCCTAGGTTATAAATTGCCCTTGTTGCTCTCTTTTAAAAAATAAATATAGTATTTACTTCGACAGAACTCTCCCAGAAAAGAATTGCATACGACATGAAACTGAAAATAGCTAAAATCCCAGAGGTGTTGACATCGGTTAACTGTTTTTTTTAATAGTATGTGCTGGTACGGCACCAGTATTATTAGTATTATTTTATTTAGTATTACACTTAGTATTATTACACTTTTGAACATATTATTAAAGTAAGTATCTTTACCGCTGTATATCCGAAAAGCAAAAATATATATTTTACATAATAAACGAACTGTCCAGAATGAACAAATTATACAATTTGATTTAACCCAAACTAAAGAAATTGTATGATAATGTTATGGAATGAATAGTCAACGATACTAATACATAAAAATAATTATATAGATACCAATACAAGTTTAATGAACACCCAAACCCGGAAATACGGACTTATAAGTTCTTTACACAAATGACTGCCCCGTCGGGAGTCGAACCAGAACCTCACGGTTAGTCGGTGAAGTTAGGCGTGTACGGCCCTGTGGCTAACTAGGCGGTCAATGTAGAATGCATAGATATAGATATATGTATAGATAGAGATACTAATTTAAGTTTTTATTTTCTCAACCACAATAATAACACCAATGGTTAATTGCTGAAAACAGAATTCAAGCGGCACGATTTTATTTTAAGACAAATCAATGTCTACGGTGGCTACGTCGTAGAACTAGTGGCTACGAGCGTAGAGCATTTGTATACCGGATATTGACAACCAATACTTTAGTTTTCATTTTTCTTTTAATTACAGCTGTTATTATTAATAATTACTGTGCTCTTATTGTATACAGAGTGAGTGAGAGTATTTCTTAAATAAAAGGTCGAAATGAGAACCGCTTCCCTATTTGTGGAAGTTGATAGATAATGAATAGAAGCTGGAATTGATGTCATCATTATTAATTCAACTTTATAATGTATCAAGTTAAGTTAAGTTAAGTTTGTTAAAAAAACCACCTGCAGACTGTTTAACAAGTGCTAAACAATCTTACTAAAAGTTGTTAATAATATTTAATATTGCCAATAAATGAAACTGTGAAATAGAGAATACTGAAAACCAATGTTGAGGTACATCTGGTGTACCACAGATGCCACAATAAATACTGAGATATTCGCCATTGATGGACTCATTTTATTTTGTTATATGTGGTGAGGTATTCCGATAGTAAATATTTTCGTTCTTGTTTTAAAATTAGAAAAGTCTAACAAGAGACAATACAAAATTACTGAACATTTAAAGTATAAAACTATTTGGAAGAATTAAAAAAAACAGTTAAAAATTAACTATTGGACGTACTTTTCAGCTAGTTTAACTTATGTCAGTTCACGCTGCAACTGTTGCAATTGACCAATTAAATAATTGAAACTACAGCATAATCCTTATAAATTAAAATTGGTTAAATTTTTACTATAATTTTGCACAAATTTCTGGAACTACTAGTTTTTTTTAATTATAATAATCAACAAACAGCTCCACTACTAGTAAATTAAACATTTTATTAATATTCATTAATATACGTACTTAGTAAATTATATTTGTTTTTTTTATTTTTTAATGTTTTTTATATAAATAATCTACACTAAATATTATAAAATTAAAAGAAAAGTTTAGAAAAGTAATTTATTGTAGTTCTTATTTATTTCATTATTCATTTATTTTATAATTCATTAAATAAGTTCAAAGAAAAAAGTTAAAGTATGAAATTAGAAACTTAGTATTATAATATTGCTATATTATAATATACTAAGTTATAAGTGATATAAGTTTAGAAAGATTTTCCAAAATAAACCAAAAATATTAAAATATGATGTATGGTATACTTATTCTAAAGACTTTAATAAAGTTTAAGCGCTCACCAACTTTCTTAAACTTCCTCGAAACTGTTCAAAAGCGAATATACGGCTTCTCAAAGCACACAGACACTCTCGTAACAATGTCAGGATATTATCAAAGTGACAAAAGAACGATAAAACATTCCGAGTCGTAATTCGGTGGAGAGCGCGCCCGTGGCGCAGGATGCTGGGTACTGAGCGTTCGGAAGCTGCGAGGGCCGCGCGCGACTGAGCTCCAACTTGTCCGCCCGTTCCTACCTATATTATATAAACGCTTCTATATACCGATTTATATATTTACCCGCACTCATACATATTTAACTTTTTTCCCATTTCACATCGTTTATTCCTCGTATGTGAGATGTGGCAGGCGCAGGCGTATGTGTGTGCTGCCGCCATTCGAACCGAACGAACGCTCCACTCTTCTATTTACGTGTTTTTAGAAAGGGTGAAGCTTTTATACCTTTCCTTTCTACGTACTACTCGCTCTGTAGCTGAACGCAAGCTCTGAATACCGGACCGTGAAATATTTCTTTGCGATTTATGAGTTTCATTTTTTGCGGATCATATTTTTTGTGGGAGGGCCGTTTTATCAAATTCACCACATATCTTTTTCTAACATTCTGCATTAAAAATAACACGAAACCGTCAGTATTATTATTGTCTATAGCGGTCCATGTTGAATGCATATTCTTTTTGAAAAGAGCTTTTTTATAATTAGACTCAAACTTCAAACATATACGTACACATTCTCATTAACACACATGCATTAAGTAAGTATATCATAGTTACAACGGTTTTTTAGAAATATACATACACTCATATATTATTTTAAACCGACTTCAAAAAAGGAGAATGTTCTCAATTCAACTATACGTTTTTTCATATTATGTTTGTTACGAGATTGGATACTAAATAAATTATACGCTTGTGTTATGGGTATAACTCAACAATATAAATATATATAATATATACTCGAATAAATTTAATGAACGCCCAAATCCGGTAATGCAGACATCTAAATCTTCATCAAACAAATGTCTGCCCCCGTCGGGAATCGAACCCGAGCGTCGACCAACGAGGTAGTCAAAAAGGTTGGATGAAAGGGTTTTGATAGATTATGTTTTTTAAAATTGTTATCAAACATGGCCCGCTAACCATTAACCATTTTTATTCAAATTAGTTCACTCCGTAGCGCGGATACTCTAGTAGAGTAAGTCGCTCCTACAAGTGCAATTTTGACTAAACTTAATTTTAATACAAACACGTACTGCCTTATCAAAAAAAGCTTTTTAACTCTACACTGTCCTAAATTGGCACCCCACCCATAACATGACACACGTGGATGATATGGCGTTATGTTATGAGAAACCATTTTAGATAGTGTTTAGTAAAACATGTGTTCAGCTAGGGTTTTTTAGCAGTTAGACTTTCATTATTAAAAAACCAAATTAAAATTAGCCCAAATCTTTCTCGCCTCTGTGGTCTAGCAGTTCAGTTGTCGGACTTGACTACATAAGGTCCCGTTTTCGATTCCCGGCTCGGGCAACAAAAAGGTTTTTCAAATTTTCTAATTAAAAAAAAACGTTGCTCGGAATTCGATAAATGCCTGGTTGGCGATTGGTTTGCCACTTATCACATTGTGGGATTTAGTTTCTTCGGCTAGTCGTGGTTGCCCTGGTTGTACCTCTGTCTACCGCTTTGGGAACATGGTCTTGAGGATACATTTTTTTTTGTGTTATCGCGATGTGTGGTATCACAGGGTTTAGCAATACATATTTCCAGTCCCAACAATGTGATCCCGATATTTTTCCGTAATATCTTCAATCTTTTATTTTATTTTTTAAGTTAGTCGAGTGCTAGCTAACATCCGCGAGACTTGGGTTCAATTCCCGGCGGGGACAGGCATTTGTGTGATGAACATTTAGATGTCTGCATTGTCGGTTATTAAATTTATTCTAATATCAATTTAAGTATTTCTATGTATTACAATCGTTGACTAACACCCAGAACACAAACTTATAATTTGCTTACTTTGGGGTTAGATTCAATTTGTGTAACTTATCCAGGAATATTTATTTCAGAGCTTTGAATTACTGATCGAAACAAATACGTAAGCAGAAATAAAACAACCACAAGATTATTTTCAATGAACACTAGAGTCCATTCATCGTTCAGGTCTAGGGGGTGATAAATTTGCGGGATAATCAATAAATATTGTGTATAGCCTAATAAATTTGTATTGGTAATCGATCCCCGGAAGTATATCCCAGGTATCAATAGGGTGCAGGTAATAAATAGTGATGTATGGGCGAGTGGATCACGCACCGCGCACCTCGCGTGCCGCTCTCACTGCCGTTTTCAAATAACTCTGTCAGCATTTTTAGGCCATTGGTTTTTCAGCAAGGATTGGTAAACAAGTAAATGGATTTTCTAATGGCAAGAAAAAATATACGAGTATATACACAACTTATGCTAATAAAGCGTTGTCAAACAGAAGTTAATATGTTAAACTTTTTGCTAAGTAAGCTTTACTTGTTTGGTACACCAGCATGGGCAGAGGGGGCAACTGCCCTCGTCTAGTTATATTCTAGCACTGCAACTCTCCGAATCATCAAAATCCGTAAAAACAATTTAGGTATATTAAGCGTGGACAAGAAGAAAAAAAGTGAAATGAAAAATAAAAGTTTAAAAAAGTGTCTTCACGCCCATATCCCCGAAGAGGTAGGCAGAAGTACAACCAGGGCACGACCCACATAATTATGATCTCTCTTCTCGTGAGGTAAGGTGGTATTCGGATACCATTTTTTGCAGATCACCACATACCTTTTGTTAACATTCTGTATTAAAAATAACAAACCATCATTATTATTGTTTGTAGACGTCCATATTGAATGCATATTGTTTTTGAAAAGAGCCTTTTTATGATTAGCCTCAGACTTCACTTCCCACATTCATGTACACATACATATCGACTGTTCTCAGTAAAACATATTAAATAAAATATGTCGATGTTTATTTAAAAATCATCATCATCATCAGCCGGAGGACGTCCACTGCTGGACATCGTCCGCCTCCCCCAACGAGCGCTACAAGTCACGGTCACCAGCCGCTTGTTACCTTGTATCCAGCGACTCTCCGCGACTTTGACCAGGTCATCAGTCCACCGGGTGGGAGGTCGTCCAACACTACGTCCTCCGGTGCGGGGCCGCCACTCGAGAACCTTTCTTCCCCAACGATTGTCGGTTCTGCGAGCAATGTGGCCTGCCCATTGCCACTTCAACTTGCTAACTCTCTGAACTATGTCGGTTACTCTTGTTCTCTTGCGGATCACCGAATTACGGATCATATCTTGCAGAGAAACACCGAACATAGCTCTCTCCGTAGCACGCTGAGCGACTCTGAGTTTATTCAAGAGGCCCACATTTAACGTCCAAGTCTCAGTTCCATATGTCATCACCGGTAACACACACTGGTCGAAGACTTTCGACTTTAGGCTCTGCGCTAATTTGGACAAGAGGATAGATACCCTTTAGCTTCCCGAACGCTGCGCTTATTTAAAAATGTACATTCCTAATTATAATTGATAGATATAGATAGATTTAGATATAGATTTAGAGATAGATTTTCTTTTTTGAAAGCTAGGTTCGCCGACTTGGCCTGTAAGCCATTAAGTGTTTTATTCAAATTTGTTGAATCCATAGCATACTTTAGTGGGGTAAGTAAGATAAAAGAAAATCTATCAATTGTAATTAGGCATGTACAATTTTAAATAAACTTCGATACTTTATTCGATGTTACGCATCGCTTAGTTGCAACGATATTAAAATTCAAAACATCGATTGCTTTTGCAATAAAAGCACTCAGACAAAAAAAAGGTGTATAAGTTACATTGCTGCTAGGTTTGGGATTTTAAAGTCATTGCCGAATAGCCCACAAGACAATAAGATATGTTTGGAATTAGGACTTTATTGTAACATGTTAGTATAAATAATAATAATGAAACAACTTTGTGAAACTCGTGTTCGTGCAATAAAATGTTTCTTTCTTTCTCAAACCAATCTACATTTTTAACTGAGTTTGAATAAAAGGAGGAGGTTCTCAATTCGGCTAGTATTTTTTTTGTATGTACACCGAATTCTCCGAGGTCTTTGAACCGATTTACGTAATTATTTTCTTGTTTGGTGCGGAATAGTTTCGAATTGGTCTCATAATTTTTTTATTTAGGTAGGCCCATTCGTTTTTATTTTATGAGCATTAAAAAAGCCTACTTCGAAATAAAACGCAAAACTAAAAATAAAAATTTGATATTAATTATATACTACCTACTGGATATACGAGTATGTGCTATTTACTAATAGGTCTGAAGTCGGTGCCAATCCAATTTAATAGTAACTTATAATTATTAGTTTAAGGCTTGGCACCGACTTCAAACATATTAGTAAATAGCACATATAAATAACTATTATAATTAATATTAAATATTTATTGTTATTTTTACTTTTTAGTTTTTTTATCGCAGTCGGTTTTTTAACGTAGTTACTTTCATAATTTTAATTGTTTTCTTAAATTGACAGTTAGCGCCGAAGCGATTTAAGGTGTTACACATACAGTACACAGCTTCTAATAACGGTAGCACTAGTGACATATGTTGGTAAGAGTGTTTGTGTTGGTATGAATTTTTTCCAGTTTGCATTTTCGTAAGTATTTCAGAAAAAATCATATATGTATAATCAAATTATCGAACAACAATAAAACAATTATTCCTGGCCTAGTTACACAAATTGATTCGAACACACACAAATAAACAAATTCTGCGCTTGCGTTTTGGGCGTTAGTTAGCGACTCTACTACAAAGAAACACTTAAATAAATAATTGCAGATATCTAAATGTTCATCACACAAATGCCTGTCTCCGTTGGGAATCAAAACCAAGCTTCGCAGTTAGTAGATGGAACTAGGCATGAACGTTAGCCCCTCGACCAATGAGGTGGTCGATATACTCAATATTTGATTAGTAACAATACATTGGTTCAATTTGATGCATCACGTCTATACATCTTGTTTTTACAATACGTCGATATATGTACATACGGGCAAACTACTATCTAACTTAACAAGTGAAATGTTATACAAACAGTTTCAACTTAAAAAAATATATTTTTATAAAAAACAACAAACATCTAGAAGTGCTAATATCTCATGTAAAGTTAGTAGACACCAATGTTAACGGGAACAAGCAAGACCTTGTAAAATCCAATATATTTTAGTAATCACTGTTAATAGAAACTGTTACGGCAATAATGTTAATACTTTGAAAAGCTTGCAATTAATCGGAAATTAGGAGCGCATGCTGTTAAAAAATGAGATAGTTAACTGATATTTACAGCTGTATGATATATACTTCAGTAATTTTCCCAGTATTATGTCGTATGAAATTCTTTTCTGGTGCAGCTCTGTATATATTAAATGCAATATTTTTTTTTTTCATTTACTGACTTTGTTTTACATGTACCGTACAAGCGGTTCACTTCGCGAGACTAAGCAAACCATTCTAAATTTTTCCATTTCTTTTATCTTGTTTGCAGCTTCTTAGTTTATCTATTTGATTAACTTATAACTATATAATTTAATTAATTATTTTTCCCCGTGTTGGTCCGGGCTCTTTTGCAGAATAGACCATCTGCCTTTCTTGCCAGGCAGCTCGTAAAAGGCGAGCATAGGCTTATCATCACTAACACCGTGATATCTGACTAGATGGTAGAGTTTCGCAGCGACTCGCCCGGATTGGTACCACCGCCTTACCTATTCCTGCTGCCATAACGTCATGACGTGTTCCGGTTCGGAGGGTAAGGTAGCCGGTAAACTTACTTTTGCTCGAGGCCTAACATCCCGGCCTCTGATTGACAATGCACCATTACCACCTTTGGTTACTCTAGACGGCGTGAATTTCTTACCATCAGGAAATCCGTCTGCTTGTTTGCCTTCCTATAATATAAAAAAAATGTTCTAGTTTAATAAATAGTATATTGGAGGACCGAGCTGATACTTTGTGTGTAAATACTGTGCTGCTAAACCGGTTCACCACCAAAGCTTTAACATGACAGCAATGACAGCAAAATTTACATTATTGTTCTAAAGATGTTGTAATGCTTCTTCATTGTCCAAGAACACGAATATAACGATGTTTTCAAAAAATGAAACCTAGCTTCATCAATTGGTCACACACAACCGGTGATCGAAATGATCATCTGTTTTTTTTTTAACAAGTATGAGGCAAAATTACAGAACAGGCTCTAAGTTAGTACATTTAGTACAGAAAAACCACTAAAGCACATAGTAATATACAGAGACACACCAAATATTGAAATTGGCCAAGAGCACAAAAGTACTTAATTTTTAATGTACCCCAGTAATTATCTTTTATGTTCTCGTTATCCGATTAAACAGCAAATAACAATTTTTAGCAATTTCATTGTTTTAAAAACTTATAAGTTACCGAGAGTGCAAAACTTTTCGTGTGCCCAAGCATTACCTCGTTTTCTCACGTATCGTACCTACTATTATCCTTCTCCGATATCATCTATTTTAGCAACAAAAATGATATTGCTTAGAAACCTTATCACGGAGGCAGCTTTTCACGGGGTCCTGGCATGCAACGTGCGTATAGGACCTCCATACATCAGGGTTTATTGTATGTGCGAATCGTGTGCGAAAACAATTGCCGGAGGAAAAGGTATAGCTTCCTCCGGCAATCGTTTTCTAAAACCAATTTATTAGACCATGTTCATCAATTTATAACTTTAATTAACACTACATTTCCTTCTGTAATTAACACTACATTTCCTTCTGTTGGTCCAGGCTTCTTTGCAGATTAGACTATCTATATTCATGCCAAGCAACTAGTAAAAAGCGAACACGGGCTTACCGTCACTAACACCGTGACATCTGACTAGGTGGAAGAGTTTTGACCGCCTTTCCAATTCCTGCCGCCATAACGTCATTGCTTGCTGTTGACAATTAAATAGTATTAATTGGTTTTTGCAGTTTTACTATGCTTAATTATGCTTATTGCTTACGGACAGTAAATAAATGAATACGTTCCACGATTAAATGTAAAGGCAACTGTATTTTCCTGTGTTTGACAGACAACGTACGGTATCTCGTCATGCAGCAACCGCAACCGCAACGCTCCGATCAAATTCTAGGTAACAACACGTCACGGTTCATATTTTTAAATGAAGAAACACTTGTGCTCTATTAATTGTTCGCTTTTGCTCTAAAAATATGAATACTTGGATGTTTTACCAAGCGCCGACGCTATTCCAGGTCCAGATTTGTCTAAAAAATGATTAAAGTTTAAAATACGGATCTTTACGGGTTGTACGGTTCGTTGTCAAGAAAGTTAAATTTATTAAATATCCAGGGACATCTTCCGTTCATACCATTAGTAGTACATAACAAATGTAACGCCATCCTCGTCAAGAAGTCTATGAATTAAAAAAAATCTAATCTAATTGTACATTAGACTTCAAGTCTGCGTAATGATTTCTACATTCATTATATTCGTATTTAAATAAACTAGAATACACTTGACTTAAAGTTAAAGATTATAAACAGCGTTAGTTTACAATCTATCTCGCAGTATGATAAACTGTTAAATATGTAGGTAAATTAATTTGAGTTATAATTTTTCGAAATGTTAAATGAAAGGACAAACCATATAAACTGTCTCATTTTTATAACCTGTGAAATAGTGAACCGTTCCTATTGGTTGGTATCAAATAGATAAAAATTAATTCCCACTTTTTTCGGTTATTGCATCGCGCCTGAACGCATTTTGCTAATATTTTTTTGCTCTGTTTGTTATTGTCACGAGAAGGATCATAAGAAAAAAAATCATAATTATGACAGGACAACGTCTGACAGGTCAACAATTAGGTCACGCTATGCCAAAGATTTAGAAAACAGAAGAATTTGATTAAGTTATTAATAACAAACACTTGACTACTTTAAATATACATCAATGTGATTTTACTTGGAGGCCTATTTAAATGATATAATTAACAATACTAAATTATCATTTTAACTGTTAAACATATGAAAAACACAAAATATCGTTTATTTTTATTTTCCCCTCTTGTAGAAATTTTATAATATTTTGTCGGTTTGCAAATCAAAAAATAAAACCTTCAATTTTATATTCCGACAGTCTACATCTCGCGAGACATATTGTTATTTAGCAGTGCCCATAATGTTACGGCGACATAATCTATACTTAATATACTTACATTGAGTTATGTATAGATAAGCAACTTAGAGTAGTTATTTTTTTTATTATTTATAAGTAATACACACAATAAATAATTAAAATAAATATCCCTGGACAAGTTACACAAATTGAATCTATCCCCAAATTAAGAAAATTATATGCTCGTGTTATGGGTGTTAGCCAACGATTCTAATACATAGAAATAATTAAATAGATAACAGAATAAATTTAATAAACACCCAGACCCGGAAATGCAGAGGTGTCTGCAAATGTTTATCCCAAAAATGCCTGCCCCCGTCGAGAATCGAACCCGTGCCTTGCGGTTGGTCGGTATAGTTAGGCGTGTACGCTAACCACTCAAAATAAATAAGTAGTTAGAATAAATTAGTAAAAACCCATCAACTTAGTATTTAATACTTTTTCACATACGATTATAATATTACCTGTTCCTACCGGGTTAAAGTCAATAAGTCTGACTAAATTTTTAGTCCTTTGCAGAAATGGCTGTATGCGTAAGCATTAACTTAGCTTTCATACTTTTTCTTTTTAAGCGAGTTTGACCTTGTTAAGTTTGTTCTGAACTCGGCACTGGCATATTGTAAAACACACATGTGACTCTCTTCAGTTTATCAGAAGCATGGTTCTACCAAACCTAATGAAGGTTAAGATTGTAACATGTATCACATTGAAACTTATATATCTCATGTAATTAACCTACGTACATACCTCAACATTTATTATAATTGCACATTTTGCTTCAAAATAATATAAAAAAATGTAAGACTAATGAGCAGTAAGAATGTGAACCTTCTAGTATTTTTAAAAGATTACAATTAATATTCGAAACACTCATGTCCTAGTAGACCACGTTAAATCTTAGCTTCCACACATTTTGTTTACACATGCAGTCGTTACTTCGAGCTTTATTATAGTTCGACCATAACTATCCTTTTTGGACTATCACGAACACGAAAAGTTGGCAAAGACTTTGTAATAACAATGTTAACAAAAGATTAAAAAATATTTACTGATGCACATGTATGTACCTACCTAGCAAAGTTTCGAAGATATTCAGAATACAAACAAAGACAAAAATATTGTTACTGCACCTGGGTGTGGAGGCTCCAATATTAGGTTGGTATTGAGGCCATTACTTTTTACAACTTTAAAAGCACGTTCATGCTGGCGGAAATGGAAACAAATTTGGATTGTCTCAGCTTCAGCAATATTAGTAGAAGATTTACTATTTTAATACAAGCCATGTGGACTTTTGCATATTGTGTAAGCTCAAAGTTTTACATCGTGTTAACGCTACTTACCATTTGTGACTGCAGTAGTTTTAAATTTATTTCCAAATTTATTTATCTATATATACTAGCTGACCCAGCAAAACTTCGTATCGCTTGACATTAATGCATCGACAATAGCGCAGTCAGTTGGATCCGATGTGAAACATTCCAAAGTCAACGACTACTTAGAAATAAAAAAAATATTAATAGGTTAATAAAGAAATAAAATAATTAATTAAAAAAACATTTTCCAGGAGACCAAATTGTGAATCTAAACCATTCTCGAATTCCCTTGAACACGCACAAAAACTTTCATCAACATCGGTCCAGCCGTCTAGAAGGAGTTCAGTGACATACACACTCACAGAAGAATTATATATATAAAGATAAAAATTAAACCCGTTTTTCTTGGTCACGGCATCACGCATGAATGGCTGGACCGATTTCACTAATTCTTTATTTGTTGTATTTGTCATTGTTAGGAGAAGGTTCTTACGGAAAAAAATATTAAGAAAATCTCTCAGAAATATTGAAAAATATACATTTATTTTTGCAGTTCAAATTGAATAGGTAAGATAGGTCAGCTATACAAAATAAAGTAGTTTCTACTATTCTTCTATCATTCTATCATTGCTACGCTAAGGCGGTACGAAGTTCGCCGGGTCAGCTAGTTCTTAATATTCTTAAATAGATAGCAACCTCTTGATTTATTTTTTGTCATACGTAGAATAAGCGGCTTTAAAATACAGACACCTACCAAGTTATAACTGTACAGTGCTACCAGTTTGTGTATAAAGTGGATGTGACATATGGAAGAATAGACGGACGTGTCGAATCCATAAAGCTTCGTTTTTTTGCAATTCAGCTAAAACCGGCATACGAACGCCTGGGCGGTCTATGGAAATCAGCCACCGGTGCTCATGGATTTCTACAACAAAGCCTAGCTTCTAAAGTATTTATTTAATCTCCTCTTGAAAATCCCTGCGATAAAGCTCAATAAACTAACCGTGTAAGTCTAACTGATTGATTGTAGAAAGTGTGTGATAGAAGAAGATAGAAGTGAAACTGCAAAAAAAAACGAATCTAATTTTATCACCCCAATGTCTAGGTCACAAAAAAGTGATATTTCCTTATTATTAGTAAGTGTAAGTGTTATGGTGCAACTAAACAGAAAGACAGTGCGTAATGAATGTACTAGGTGGTAGAGTTTTGTAGCGACTCGCCCGGATTGGTACCACCGCCTTACCTATTCCTGCCGCCATAACGTCACGACATGTTCCGGTTCGGAGGGTAAGGCAGCCGGTTAAACTTACTTTTGCTCGAGGCCTAACATCCCGGCCTCTAGTTGGCAACGCACCATTACCACCTTTGGTGTCTCTAGGCGGCGGGAATTTCTTACCATCAGGAAATCCGTCTGCTTGTGTGCCTTCCAATGTCATAAAAAAAA
>NJDD01003454.1:77884-101356 GCA_002245505.1 Calephelis nemesis
TAGACTGTTCTCAATGTACACTTTTTAATATCGCTATCTTCAGTACATACGATTGTTGTATAATATCTGAACACAAGTCTCTATTAGGCAATATTGCAATAATGTCTTTCAGACAAAAGTAAAATCAATTGTATTTAATGCTACATTTTTGAAAGTCTGGAAATACAAAAAATTAAACAAATTTCTTGACGCTAAGAAGTACTCGTCTGCCTATAGACACCGACGGCACGACAATGGTTGTGACTCTTACTTCGGCGCCACAGACCTAATGCTTTTTTTTTCTTTTTTTGAAATAAGACAACAAACAAGCACACAGCTCTCCTGATGGTAAGAGACATCTTTGATCTCATACATGTTCTAGGTGTGTCGCTGTTTTACGGCCGAAGTGCAAGTGTAACGGCTACCTTACCTTCCGCCCTGAAATATGATAAAGTCAATATGGCGATATGAATAGATAAGGCGGTAGATTTCTACCCCGGAAAGTTACTGCGTAGCACTCTACCACCAGAGATCTTGTTTGTAACGACCTACTTAGACTATGCTCACGTCTTACAAGCTGGCAGGCTAAAAAGCAAATTCTATATTCAAAATTTTCAGTGAATCAACAAGGAGTGAGAAGGAGAAGCATACGGTTAGTAGTTGAAATTACAGGATTGTTTCTGCAGTCAGTAAGACTAGGTGGTAGACTCCTCGGCTCTCCTTAGAAGTTGGGACGACTGCCCGGGTACAGGATAGCGATTTACCATCTTACCCATTCCTGACACCATAATGACTCTGTCGTGTTCCGGTCTAGAAGATAGTATGCTGGAAGACTTGCACAATAGACCTAATATCCAGACCATACGACAGCAACGCACCTACGGGCTACAATATTATATGGTATCTATAGGTCACGGTTATCTCTTACCATCTGAACAGCCGTTTGTTTGTTCGCTGACCTCTTACGCATAAAAAAAATATATAACAATATTTTTCAGTTGTCGAAGTACTCGTATAGAATTAATATTAACACATATATGAATCCAACGAACCTAATATATTTTAATAAAAAGGATAACGTTAAACCAACCCAAAGTTCTTATTATCATTGTGGGAAAGAGTGTGAGTATAAATTGATCATCCGCGAAAATGGAAATTGAAATACATACCGGCTCAGACCTATTTACTTCGTTATCGGGAGCACATAGGCCGTGCGTGTGTTAAAACCGTGAAGCCTATGTATATGAGATTTTATTTCGCTTAAAAATACATCCAAAGCTTTACAAGTCCCCCGATACGCTGAATGTTGCAATTCACCTGCGATCACGATGTACGTTGCGTTTTATTAATACCCAATTAATAAATTAAAGGTGAACATACGTCCTCCTCTGTGTATCGATAACATTATTTTAATTGGACACATATATCTGTACACATGAAACATAATTTATAATGGCTGCGATTAATTGGTTAGTTTAACGATCATGTATATTTATTATAGAACAACAATTGCACATGATAATATGTGATGTAGTAATAATATACCATGTAGCTATAGACTGCTACTAGAGGTTACACTACTAACAAAGACCTGATTTAATTTATTGCTGACTCTCTTTCTCATTTACCGGTCTCTCATTCAGAGAGTCCCGTGATGCCTTTTTTTCTTTTCTTTTTAAGTTTCGGTCTACACGTTAGTATTTTGCCATTAGTCAAGTAGAAATTTGCATCAAATTTTACATCAATTTTATTAAGCTATAATTAGTTATCAGTCATAAGTCGTCAGTAAGTCATGTCAGGCTCTTGAGTAAAGCGGTGGCCTTAATACTCAAGCTCATGTAATGAGATTTAGCGGCAACGAGGAAATACATGATACGCTAATTTCTTCATGATTATTTTATTTGTGAACTTTCACTGAGCAAAATTGTACAAAATGCCACCAAAATTGATTAATTTCACTCAATATTAACACGAAATTCAGTAATTATGAAAAAACTTCGATCACCTTTTCTCTCGATGGCGCCAAACCCCACGTGATGTCAATTAACAAAGTCAAAAGGGAAAGAGCTTAGAAAGAGTCAGTAATATTTGGAAATACGAGTAACACATCTTTGTTAGGAGTGTCATCCCCAGTGTAACACAGCTTCATGTATAGAACTTTAACTTTATTTTTTCAAAACGGTAGCCAAGCAAATAAGTTCCTACCAGATCTTTAGAAAATGTACTTTTTTAATTATTCGCAATTGATTGGTCGAGTAAACCTAGCACAATCAACGTTGTCCTTAACGTGTTCCCATTTGAAGGGTAATGGACAGCAAATATTATCCAGCATAGGCAGTTTTAAATTGAACACGACTCATAAGATGATTGACGATGATTATTTCTGTCCATAACTAGAAGTTTATTGGCGTTTTTATAATTACTTAGTTAAAAAATACTTTGTATGTGCAAACATACATGGTCTACGTTTTCTATTTCAAATCGATTTACTTTTTGATTTTTCGTTTGAATAATTTTCGGTGTCTATGATCTCACTTTTTTTAGTAAACTTATTCACTTCTGATTGATGTTATTTTTTATATTGTTATCTACAATCTAGCTATCGCTAGTTAGCTATCGCTTATTATGATGACTCGCCGATCAATTGATAAAAAGAGTAGTTTGTACATAAGGAGCTTACTGACTCTTGTTTTCAACCAAGTTTTAATTATCAGTATATACATCTTTAGGAAGTAAATTCCAATGTTTTACAGTTCGAAAGATAAAATATGAAGTTTGAAGAAATCAAATCTTTAAAATCACAATAATGTTAATGAATGAAACCGGTAAACAAATATTAAACCAGAACATGAACGACGTTAAAGGAACCCAAGTTTTATTATCTGTGTGAGATAGAGTTTATTATACGTGCGTATAAATCGATCATCCGCGAAAATGGAAATTGAAATACATACCGGCTCAGGCTTATTTACTTTATGATCGGGAGCACATAGGCCGTGCGTGTGTTAAGTGGAGACGTGAAGCCCAGTAAATGGAATTTTATTTAGCTTAAAAATACATTGCCGTCACAGTTCCCACGGTGCTGTGTGCTGCAAATAAACAGCTATTAATGGTTAGCGTATGTATCGACTACATCGATTGCGTTTCATTAAAATGCTATTTACAAATTAAATGTTAACTGAGTACTTTTTTATTTCGCTACTTGTAACAATAGTAAGCATTGCTCGTAGCGACATTGTTACTAGCAGATCCGAAACTACATCGTCCTACACCGAGCTGATAATGGTATAAAACATATTTTTGAAAATGTTTGAAAAATCTTGATCTTAACTTAATCGATTCTAATAAATGAGTTATTTTTAGCTTTGACTTGAATTACTTTCAAAACTAAAATAGGTGAAATATGCTTCACACAATTTTCGTGATTTGTGAAGAAATATTTTATGAAAGAAAGAACCGGTAGCTTATTTTTAAATTTTGCAAATTTCACCAAAATCTGTGGAATGTTTAAGAGCTCATCGCAAACCAAAAATTGTGATTCTTAAAGTTTTATAGAAATAATATGAAAATTAATTTAATTTAATTATTATTAGAATTGTAGCATAATTTATTAAAAGTACCTACATACATATCCTAAATAACTTAGTTTGAGACCTTCTTCTGGAATTTTGGATGTTTTTGGTAGCCGTATCCATCGAAAAGCATGTTCAATTCCAGTTGAGATGAAACTATTTCTTTGTTTTAAATATGTGAAAACTTATCCCAAGCATGGGAAAAGCGAAAACCAAAATTCAAATATTCAATATGTATAATATGTAAATACAAATATTGTAAATGTTGTGTGTTGCCGTTAAATAATAAATAACCCAAAATACCGAACTAAGCAACGACATTCAATCTATCCGGAAGACGCACGTGCTCAAGCAAATCCTTGAAGGACGAAACAGGGGGGGCTCCATGCCACCAGACAGCGTGAGTGCACTCCCCGTGGAGTCTTCCACGGAAGAATCCTATTAATATTATAAATAAGAAAGTTTGTATGTTTGTTTGTTTGTTAATCCTTCAGAGCTGCAGAACTGATTTTCATGAAATTGGGCACACACATAGAGGGTAACTTAGATTAACACATAGGATAGCTTTCATCCCGTAAAAATGTTTTTGTGGGACCATTAACCATGCGACAAAGCCGCGGGCTACAGCCAGTAGATAATATACTCATACATACACTTAATACACTTGTTAAACAGGAACACTGTTTAATAATTTATTACATAATAATATACATTAAATAATACAAAACAAAGTTTCACCAAGTGCTAGGAATGGAAACAAATCAATGTAAAACGTGTTTATTCTTTCACTTTTTTGTATGTCCGTCATTCACGTCGAAGCAGAGCGATGTTAGATATGATATGGTTTTAATATGACACAACTAACGTTATTGGGCAAAAATAGGGTGAATAGTGTAGGTACCTAACACTGATATAAAACTATTCACCTTTTTTTTCACTGTGTCAGTGTAAACTGTAATCTGTTACACTCCGGTGCAATTTTTAATTAATCAATATACTCGCATCTCATCTTTAAGAATCCAAGGAGGAAGTAAAACGTAGGAAAACTAACCTACGAATATCTTAGATTCAAACACCTGACGCTTGATTTTTTTATTTTACGAGTTATCGGAACAAACAGTCAAAGTCTAGAAAATATTGAATTAGATCGAAAGTTTTCATGCCTCGGCCACGTATGTAAGTGGAAGCGATATCGTAGGTACATTTAATACTTCAATAATTGTATTTGAAATTCCATTTGTAATATCTCACCCGATTGTCTAAAACTCTTAAGTACCGTAATCCACGGATGACCCTTTTGGGACCAAATTATGTAATCACGAAAATTCTGCGAGTTGTAGAGAAAAAAATGTTCATAAAATTGGGTTGAATGTTATAGGTACCTAAATACTTATTTTAAATACTAACTGTTTTCCATGGCTTCGCCTGTGTTTCAAAGTTCAAAGTTTCACTCTCCCACTGAAGCCATGCGAAATACTAGGTGGTAGAGTTTCGCAGCGACTCATGCGGATTGGTACCACCACCTTACCTATTCCTGCCGTCATAACGCAAGGCGCGCAAGGTAAACCTACTTTTGCTTGAGGCCTAACATTGGCACCGGTTGGCAACGTACCATTACCTTTGGTGTCTCGAGGTGGCGTGAATTTCTTACCATCAGGAAATTACTTCGTAACTTACATCGTACTTGTTTGCCTTCCAATATTAATTTATCTTTAAAAAATACAATCATAATCAAATATTTTACTCTAACATTTGAACAGTATCACAGAAAAGACTATAATAAATGTATTTTATTGGGATCCTTGGCGTTTCTACATCAGAAGTTACAACACTACAAATGTGGAAAATGCTTCGAACTTATCGGAAGACGTAATTCCCTGTGAGTAAATATATCCTGATGATAGCGAAGAGGTTCGTACGTTCGCGGGAACAAATTCAATAAGTCAATAGGAAGAAGTCCCCTCTCGGGAGAGAAGTCCGCGAGATTATTGCGTTGCATTGAACATTTGTATGGGGGAAACTCGCAAGTATTGGGACCTACTTACTAGAACCGATCCTTGTACAAAATTCTTAAAAAATATGGATAATCTTTCAACTTCATTTTCTTTTAAAATCAAGTAGAAATTTTAATAAATTATAATTAGTCATCAGTCATAAGTCGGCAGAAAGTCATGTTAGGCTCTTGGGTAAAGTGGTGGTCTCATTACTCAAGTTCATGTAATGAGATTAGGCGGCAACGAAAAAATACACGATACGCTAATTTCTTCACGATTATTTCATTTGTGCACTTTCACTGAACAAAATTGTACAAAATGCCACCAAAATTGACTAATTTCACTCAATGTAAACACAAAATTCAATAATTATAAAAAAACTACCATCTTTTCTCTCAATGGCGCCAAAACTCCAATTTCATTTTAAGACGTGCGTCGTTAAACCTGTAATCTGTGACATGGGACGTGTCACCGGTTTTGAAACGAATGATTTTAGCAACTGTTTTTTTTTGTTATTTCTGGTACTGGCGATGGTCTAGGTTATTTTAATTTCTACAGCCACTATACACCTCACAAAACAAAAAATAATTAAATCACAGGTTTTTACATTATATGAATATTTTTCGTTAATAATTCTTGCACTTTTTTATTATTTTACGCATAAAGTTAAAACTTTTTAAATATTTTACATAAACAATTTTATACAATTAACAATTTGGATAATTCGACTTCAAATGCCTTGGATAAGTTTTCTTGTATTGTATTTGTAATTTACATTGTATTGTATTTGTAGTGTTTGCAGACAATTTACTCTCCCACATTTTGTCAGTTTTTGGCAGGGTGAACCCAATAATCACGTGTTCCCCTCCACGTCCGGCATCCCCCAGTACGTACCATAAAATATTTGTGAAACCAAGTAAGCAATCTAACAAATTGTGTTCCGCCGAGATTTTTCTAAATTCGTTTTCTTTTTCTATTCAGTCTCACACCGCACGACGAGAGGTCATTACAATACGGACGGGCCACGGGCCAGATAAAGAGGCTCATCGTCTTTAGTGATACAATGTTTTTGTTACATTTCCTTTGCTTGTTGCGGAATTTCGTCAATGTAGTATTTTTGTATAGAAAATTAATTACATACTATAAAATATATTTTATATAAATAGGAGAACTTGTTGTACCAAGGCCAGTTTTTTTTCAATTTTTTTTAATAATAAGTGCAACAGCTACATATGTTCTGTGTGCATAAATGTTATTTAATCAAATATCATTCAATTACACAATTTATTCAAAAAGCGGCCAAGTGCGAGTCGAACTCGACCATGTAGGGTTGCGTATCTGCAAGTACATACACGTAGGTATGATTTTGATGAAAAAAACTCAAGTTTCAGTTTACAGTATGAGGATAAATTGATATTGTAAATTGGAATCGAGTATTTCATTTTAGGTACTCTTGATCTCAGAACTGGAGAATTATTGACACTTAGTTAATAGTAAACAATAAATTATTTTATCGGATTCTTTGAATTTATTTGTAACTAAATGTTTATAATCCGCTAGTACTGCGTTCAATTGTAGGTACCTGAAATGATACTCGTATATACGATTCTAATTTCCAATTTGCTTGATATCGAGATTCAAGAGTAATCCTACAGGTTTAAATCGTAATATACACTTTTATTTATTACTAGCTGACCCTTCGAACTTCGTTCACTTTGCATGTGATACTCCTTGACTATCCTGCAGCGAAACTTGATTTGACGATATGTATGTATATGTGGGATTTAAAACAATACAGCTTACATTGATCTGTTTTTTACACTTCTAAAAATGCAAACTTTCTTGTGACAATATAAATTTGACTTGCCCGTGTGTTACTTAAATACTTGGCAAAAAATCAAATTGCAATCAAAAACTGATTTGTATTTTTTATTTGAGTAAAATTGTACAGGCCTCTTAAATAATTTTACATCCAAATTAGAAAGGTATACTGAAGTAGGTATCTAAACTTAATTTGCTTAAATCCTATGCGTTAAAAAATACACAAACGCACTCTTACATTTTAACACACTTACTCATAAATGTGCACACCACAATGTGTTAGAAAACGTTGGTGCGATTGAACATTTTTGCAATAATTTCATGACCATGAAACAAATTATGTTAATTCCTTAACAAATATGTAATAATACTCAAAAGTACTAAATGTAATCCTTAACTGGAGGTTACAAAGAAAAGTGGATAGAAAATATGTTAAAAGCTTTGTGTAAGTAAGAATAATAAGTTTTTACCGTCTGGATCTCGAGAAACGGCAAAAATTTCATCTCGTCCTTCCTCGGGTTAGCGATAAACTGCAGTGCAGACTGTAGCCAGAACAAAAGTGAAATTTATTGACTCTCTCAACATTTTACACCGGGATTACGGACACGTACCTACGCCGCCGTACAGTCGCAAGCATAAAAATATATTAATTACTAGCAGTTTCACGCAGCTTCGCCTGCATAACTTGGCTTCTACTATACCGATTTGGATAAAACAAAGCCTATGTCACTCGTGGATAATGTGGCTTTCGAATCATGAAAGAATTTTTAAAATCGGTCGAGTAGTTTTTGAGCCTATTCATTACAACCAAACAAACAAACAAAGTTTTCCTCTTTATAGTATTGTATTATAGTAGTTATAGTATGATTACAATACAAACTCTGCATTACCTTCCAAAGAGCTACCTTCATGCAGTAGTTACACGAAATATAAAAATAACTAAAAGAAGGCTAATCTATTCAGGGTTAACTATAATCAAAAGTACGTAGCACGACGGACAGCCTACATTTTTGAACATGTCTAAGTTTGTAATCCGTTGTCATATCATGATTTCGTATTATGATGATAGGTATTACCCGTGTTGGTCCGGGATCCTTTGCAGAATAGATCATCTGCCTTCCTGTGCCAGTCAGCTCTAAAAAGGCGAGCATATACTTACCGTCACTAACACCATGACATCTCACTAGGTGGTAGAGTTTTGCAGCGACTTACTCGGACTGGTACCACCGCCTTACCTATTCCTGCCGCCATAACGTCATGACGTGTTCCGGTTCGGAGGGTAAGGTAGCCGGTAAAGTTACTTTTGCTCGAGGCCTAACATCCTGACGTCAGGTTGGCAACGCACCATCACCACCTTTGGTGTCTCTAGGCGGCGTGAATATCTTACCTTACTTACTTACTTTCGTCAATATCTTACAAAAAATGTCATGATTTCGTATTATGATGATATAACTGTTACTTTTATTTGACCTGATCTTTTGACTATCCTGATGTTAGTGACCGACCTATATACACTTTTATATCCTGTCATTCAAAATAAATCCGTTGTTTCCTTCAGAGATCGTCCCTTTCCTATCCAGAGTTTTAGAGCATACGGTCCATGTTTCCGTGTTGGTCCGGGTCCTTTGTGTGGAAAAGATCATCTGCTGTTTTGCCTGTCAGGTCGTAAGAGGTAAGCAAAGCTGAAATGGGTCATCACCAACAAGACCACTGGTGTTAGAGTGCTAGGCAGCAACTTGCCCGGGAAGGGATCCACCACCTCACACATGTTCCGGTTCGGAGGGTAGGGCAGCGGAAAGACTTGCACAATACGCATAACACCACAGCCACAGGATAGCGGCAGACCTATAAAAACGTTACTTCGAAAATTCCAATTCTCAATAACTTCATCAAAAAAGTAGTTTTACTGCTATAACGTACAGACTGCTAGGTATTAATATGAAGAAAATTAATATTGAAATGATTAACATGAATCCTTAATAACGTAGTTCCATAAAGGCTACGATACATTCTAAAATAACCAAGAAGCAAGCAAAATTCCAATCAAGTTCCGCATTAATTAGAGATTTCCCAGGTTTTAATTACATGATCTAGCAACGAAAATACATTGAGGAAGTCTTTGAGAGGCAAAGCAAATTACAATCTGCTGGTCTGCGCAGACTGGCGGATAAATAAAAACATACAACACAAAGATCTAACAGGAACTCGCCAGCTTCTTTTGCAGCTTAGGTATTTCACAGTGCCCACTTCTGCAGTTTTAATTAAAATCTCGTTTCAACTGCCGATACCCCCCCAGCCCCAACCGCTCCGGTACCTACTGCAATAACGTCATAATCATACTGAATTTATTTGAGTGCTAATTACATTTGAAGTGCAAAATAAGAAAACTATGAAATGAAACTTTCAGTTATTAGAACAGAGCTCTTAAAATATTTATTTACTGCTTACTTCCATTAGCTTGAATTTTTACGTCTTTGTATTTTAGATTGTCCCGACCACTTTCACCGATTGCAAAGAACGTATGCTGTTCACACTTAGTTCATCCTTTGTGCTTAATTGATTGTGTGTCCGTAGCAGCACCTTAGTGTGCAGTGCGGAATGCGGATGCGGACACGAGCGAGGTTGGTGACCAAATGTGCTTACGTGTGCCTACATGGGTGTATCTGTACGTCTGGTAGAATTCAATATGTAAGTATGTATCCCACCAAAAACATAAATGTTAAAAAGGGGCGAGGGGAGTGGAAGATCTGTAGAAAATTTAAATATGTATTTATAGGAACAAAATAATATTATGAACAATAACGAAGCTCTATTTCTTAGTTTTATTGGATACCTATATCTCATCATTGCTTTTATTTCAAAATCATTATATCAGTCATATTATAATAATGTGTTGGTCCGGGCTCCTTTGTAGAATAGGCCATCTGCCTTCCTCCCAGGCGGCTCGTAAAAAGCGAGCATAGGCTCACCGTCACTAACGTCATGACATCTGACCAGATGGTAGAGTTTAGCAGCGACTCGCCCGGATTGGTACCACCGCCTTACCTATTCCTGTCGCCATAACGACATGACGTGTTCCGGTTCGGAGGGTAAGGTAGCCGGTAAACTTACTTTTGCTCGAGGTCTAAAATCCTGGCCTCAGGTTGGCAACGCACCATTACTACCTTTGGTGACTCTAGGCGGCGTGAATTTCTTAACATCAGGAAATCCCTCTGCTTGTTTGCCTTCCAATATCATTAAAAAATATTTCTTTTTAATTGTGATAAAAACTGGCCGGGTCAAATTTAACCTACTTGATTAGTAGTAACTATTTTCGTAAAATATATTTTAGGTTACGAAGGGTCAAAAGCACCAAGTGGTTCCTGTAGTTTTACACCCGGCGCTGACTGCCCGCTTCCTTTGCTTGACTTTGGTTTAAGGTTTTCTTTTTGCTGAGCTATGAGCTAATACATCTTAACGAATTATGTAATTTTCATGTTCATGCCAATTTTAAAACGTTGATACATAATGTTGTGAGACTATATTATTTTATAAAAAGTGGTAAGCATATTATTTTTACGTCCCTGGCACACGTAACCAGGAAGTCAGGGGTAGTTTATAACAAAAATATTTGCAGCGGTGTCAGGCCAAACAACGCCGATAGCGGCTTCTGGCGGCCCTCCAAACTTATGTACCGTGGAATGAATCGGAAAATTGGGTGGTTTTATAGACAGGTATAGTTGTTAAATGTTTTATTGTCTGTATTCACGTAATGGTCCGTAATTTCTGCATTTCTTTATAAAAAATCACAACCAGTAAAAATTTAATTTACAATATTTTTTATTTACATAAGTATATATTTAACAATTAAAAAAATATCAATTGAGAAAGAAAAATAATTACTAAGTATAAAATGTAATTTACTTATCCTAAACTCTAAGTTGGCTGACGGGTTAGCGTACACGCCTAACACTACTGACCAACAGTGAGGCCCAGGTTTCGATTCTGGAAGAGCTCAAACATTTGTGTGAGGGACATTTTAATTAGATTAGATTTAAAACATTTAAGGTTTGAGCGTGCTTGTTCCTAGTATTTTTTTAAATGTTATTCAATTAATTATTTTTAATTGATTAACATCCATAACACAAGCTTTTCTTGGGGGTAGTTTCAATTTGTATAATTTGATTTGTAATGCAAGATACATTACACGACAATAGGACTGCTTGACGCAAAGAAAAGGTAATACCAAATATGACAAATCGTTGTAGAACTTTACATCTATTAATTATAAAGGGACATTTAAGCATAGACGTTCTTTGAAAAAAGGACTTTAATTTGTAGCCATGATTTTCAGTGAGCACCCCAAGGCTATGTATAGCACAAGACCTCAAGATGCAGTTATAATACGCCAAAAAGCAGTAAAAATCTGATTGATTCTCATAATATACGTACCAAATATTACACTTGAAAATATTTTAGAAGGATATTAAGGTATAAAGGTATCTGAATAATATATTCAGTGGCGCCAAATTGAAATCTCAGGTGGTCGACTAGCTGGCATGTCGGGAACCAGCTTTGCGCGATCTCTTTCGGTACCGCCGAAAGTTTAAAGCTTAGTTCGAAAACAGTTCCGAGTGTATGGTATTAGAGTTCAGGGCGAGATGGACGAACATCGAGTCGGATTTGTATTCTGAAGGCTCTCTCAGTCGGGGTTGGCGGCTGGCGATCCGCTGTCATTTGCCTAAATCTATGATGTCGATGTGCAAATTTTACATTTTATTAACTTGAAACTTGAAGTATACTTATTTTAAGTTTATAAAATGTATTTTTTTTCTTCTACACACAATCTTTTCTTCTACACTAAGTACCATTTTTTTTAAATACCTATAACTACATTTACATTTATTGTATGTCTGAGCCTACTCCGTAAGGGACGTCGGGGTGAAGATATGTATGTATGTTGAAAATTGTCATTTTGACAATTTATTATTACATATATTTATAATTTTACAGTTTTATACACCTGGTTTTGTTGTTGCACCGACAAAATGTCGTTGCGTTGTGACTGCTGTTGCGGCGACACATCGCATTGCACGAGAGTGCTGTCGCTAGTTCACGGTGTTGGTGCGTCATGGTTGCGATGTCGTCGCTATATGGTCGGTATCCCCCATGCTGCTGTCGACATAATGACCAACGTATAATATTTATAACCTTTGATACCCTAACCTATAAATAGCATAGAGATTTTTTGGTAAGACATTTTTGTTAATTGTTGAAAAATGGCAATTGATCTAAAATATCACTATCTCATATCTTAAATAGGTTGTTAGTATTTGCCGTGTGATTGTGGTGCAATCGTTAGTGTAAGTCTTTAAGTTTTATCAATAACAGCCGCAGAGACGTCCACTATATTTTAATCAGTCATTAATGGGCGTCCGCAAAAATATCAATCACCTTTTAGTCACTCATTAAGTTCACATTTTTTGTACACGATGTGACTTAATTGTAAATTAAACTTTACTTGACGTCTCTGTATGCGGCCTTTAACAGGAAACTATTAAATGATTACTCATACATCTAGACTGTAGCGAACCACGTAATTTCCTCTTCGCCTTGCTAAAATGTATTCTTATGTTATGGATATATTTATATAAATATATATGGGTGGAATCTATCTCTTACCAGTTCTCTGTAGTAAAGGCATATAGGTAATAGGTTCGTTGTCCAGACTGACTAGGGTTGGAAACGGTGATAGTGCATCTACTATAGGTTTAAAATTATTTGTAATAAATTATGAAGCTTTTTAAAAGTGTTAATAATGTATTTGATGAAAATATAAGGGTGTACTGTGATTTAAATGTAAAAATATTTTAAATATTTAATTTCTACAAATTTAGTTGAATATTTGCACACCACAATGTGGTAGAATATCAAGCTTATGCTTAAACATCTTTGTAACAACTTTTTAACACACACTTTCCGCAAGTAAATCGATGAGACAATATACAAAAATTAGAAGTAAACGAAAAATACCTTACATTGCTTGCGTATTACGTGTTGACATGACATGTATAATTTAAAATGTGAAGTTGTATAGAAACAAAATCCCAACATTCAGACACCAACTATAAGCTCCCCAATTCTACCGCCCAACAAAATAAGCTGCTTTATTCGTATTTCGTCTATATTAGAAAAGTCTTACAGTTGAGGAAACCAATGATTGCTTATATGTCTGTAATACATGTTTGTACACTGTGATATATTGTAGGTAATAAAAATACCAATATACACACGGAGGCGAATTCCGATCCAAACGAGCACAAATAAGATTTGAAAGTGGGTGTAAGTGTGGAGCAGGAGAGCTTCGTCGGCGTACATTCAGCTACGAATATCTCGTTTTTTAAAATATATGTTTTACATTGAAAATTATTACGGAAACAATTTTTCTTTTATTGAAAATCACAAGTCCATGTTATCAATGAGACAAAGTCAAAGCCAATTTTAATCGCAATTTTAATAGGCTGGTAAGCTATTTTAAAGCGGGGTTTTAAGTCAGGGTGCTAGACTAGCTTTGAATAATTTTGTGATATTCCTAAAGTTGTTGTATGGAAGAACATGTAGGGTATGTCAGAAAAAGCACAAAAGTATGATAAATGCGGTACAAATGAGGATGCTATGAAAAATCTGTGATGTGACGCTCTCTGACCAAATTCACACCAAAGAGAAAGAGTGGAATTAAAAAAAAGTGTTGATTCCCCGTGTAGGTCAGGGCTCCTTTGCAGAATAGACCACCTGCCTTCCTGTGCCAGGCAGTTCGTAAAAGGCGAGTACCTATAGGCATACTGTCACTAACAACTTCACATCTGACTAGGTGTAGAGTCTCGCTGAGACTCACCCGGATTGAGGCCACCGTCTTACCTATTCCTGCCGCCATAATGTCAGCGCTTGCCGTTGACATGTTCCGATTCGGAGGATAAGGTAGCCAATAAACTTGCTTTTGCTCGAGGCCTAACATCCTGGTCTAAGGTTGGCAACGCACCATTACCACCTTTAGTGTCTCTAGGCGGCGTGAATTTCTTACCATCAGGAAATCCTTTTGCACTTTAGCCTTCCAATATAAAAAAAATGTTTAAATGAGGAAGGGAATGTTCCGTTTGTTCTGTCAAGTGGAAAGAATTACAGATAAAATATTGACAAAGCAGACAAACAATGCGACCAATTAATGGATAAAATTCAGTATTGTTCTAGCTTATGTTCATAGTGGCAGCTTGTGTTCAGATACTTGTATTTATAGTAGTACAAGGATTATGTTATTTACCACTTGAGGGCTACATAGCGATTTCTATATTACCTTTCCAGAAAGTGGAACATTTTAAAATAAATGTTGAATTAAAAAATCAACTAGATGAAGTTAAGTCTCCATTCACATTTAGAATACAGTTTCGGTTGCTACGAGTTTAACGGGAAAATGTTTAAAAGTTATTTTAATTTTTTTCTATTTCTGTTCGAATAATTTCTAAAAACATTTCTCTTCAAGTCACACTAATCTGATTAACGAAAAAATAAACAGAGCAAAACGAAGTGAACAATCTTAAATATTTTAAAAGAAAACGCCAACGTTAAACCAAAGTACCGACTCGCCTACATCAAAAAGGGCCAAATATTTTTCTAAACCTTACAAATAAATTGAGTCATTTCTATCCGACTATTTTAGGTCATACCCGGTTGACTAATAGCTCTTTTCAGTTAGCCACTCTCAGGTCGACAATATCGAGCACTGAAGTATGACGATAGGTAAAGTACCAATCCAGGACACTACTACCCAGCTACATATTATAACATTTATTTACATATATAGAACACATTTGTCTAACTACAAATACATAGCAAGTGTACCCGTTTTGTTGTCTATGAGGTATTTTTCAAAAACCTAATACCAAACTTACGAATTTCATCAAGGTTCCTATTATATAGAGAAAATATTTACGAAGAATATCGCACAGGATAATAACATTTCACCTTCGGAGCTCGTTCCTTGATTCCGCACGTCAGGTAGTATATTTTATTACCTCGCAACTATACAAGTATTGGTATATTTCGTTCGGCGGCGGATATTGGGAACGACTTGTGGATTTGATGCAGAGTCGGGGGAATCGGATGTTGCTTCCAATCAATGCCAGCTCGAGCCCTCCAGCGGGTGATTCCTCTTTGGAAAAATGGAATTTATTATCCGCCTAAGGTATTTGGCTTTTATTCATTTAACAGAATTGAAGTTGAAGGTACCCCTCCAATTAGGTACACTATATATATCTTTTGTTAGCAAGTGATCATAATTCAGTCTTCAATAAAAGTATTTGACCAAAAGTAAATAAAAGTATTTGAAAAGTATTTGAGTTTTTTTCCCCGTGTTGGTCCGGGCTCCTTTGTAGAATAGACCATCTGCCTTCCTTGCCAGGCAGCTCGTAAAAGGCGAGCAAAGGCTCACCGTCACTAACACCGTGAATTCTGACTAGGTGGTAGAGTTTAGCAGCGACTCGCCCGGATTGGTACCACCGCCTTACCTATTCCTGCCGCCATAACGTCATGACGTGTTCCGATCCGGAGGGTAAGGTAGCCGGTAAACTTACTTTTCTCGAGGCCTAACATCCTGACCTCAGGTTGGCAACGCATCATTAACATCTTCGGTGTCTCTAGGCAGCGTGAATTTCTTACCATCAGGAAATCCGCCTGCTTGTTTGCCTTCTTATAACATAAAAAAAAAAAGAGCACCTACCTCCAACGACCCACCAATTCCCGGCGGAGACAGATATTGTGACTGTACCGGTAGAACTGGAAACGGTTCTGGGTGTTTGTTATAATTATTACAGTATCAATATAAATATTTCTATATATTAGTATCGTTGACTTATATTCATAGCCCTAGTAGGTATAGGTATAATTTGCTCTATTTTATTTTCAGAGCAATTTTTTACCATTATTTCGACTTGATTCTACTTCTGGACATATTGTCCACTGTATTTGTGAATTTGACTGTCGTCGTATCGTTCTTTTGACCACCTTGTCGGTCGAGGGGCTAGCGTACACGCACAACTCCATCGATCAACCGTGAGGCTCAAGTTCGATTCCCGACGGGGGCAAGCATTTGTGTGATGAACATTTCGACTTCTGCTTTTCCCGATCTGGATGTTTACTAAATTATTCTGGTATCTCATACATGGAAATACTTCCATGTATTGGAACCGTTGACTAACACTAAGGCATATAATTTGCTTACTTTAGGTCTAGATTCAAGTTGTGTAACTTGTACATACATGTTGACATTATTTTATCAGTTTCATATATTTTTGTACCATAATTGTTTTGGGACGGGTTTCAAACATAAACTTCATACTGTTATAATTATTATGAGAACATACAATTTACGTCATCGCCATTTTACTAGTTTTTTTATTGAAGTGAAAACTACTTTAGCGGCGTTGCGCAAGTGCGCAAACCACCAAACAAGCAAGTGTTTGGTATGGGTAAAAACTTCTAAACTCGCGTCAGATCGTCAGATCGTAAGACGGCGCACTGCCCATGCACGAATAAGAAGGTGCGATATTTAAAATAAAACGTAGACTCATTCCTGTTTTTGTATTGATTAGATATTTTCGAAGAGTGTAGGATGCGCAATGGATGATACGCCGCAGTATACCTACCTTTACATTCTCACAGATAGCAGATACGTATAATATCAACTTGTTTCATCTTGAAAATAGGCTTTATGTGTAGACGAGCAGTGTTCGTTGTACAAATAATATGACGACGCTCTTAGCCGTCACGTGGTCCTATTTAGCGAGTTTTTGTCAAGCCAAACGCAGTTTATTAATATGAAAATAATATTTTGCATTAATGATAGTACTTTCATTCTGACAATAAAAGCAATTTTATCTCTAACCATTCTAAAACATCAAAAATACACAAAGTTAATATTCAAGTTTTCAATTCTGCCGACATTCCCGGAGTGCAACCCGTCTTTTTTACCGCTAGTTTATCCTTATTTTACCAAACGGAAAATGAATAGGGATCTATATGAATTACCTATATTAATTGGTGTAAGAAAATGACGTAAGTATCAACATCACTATATAATCGTAACATATACAATAGTGAATAGTCCAACACCGAAATTTACTTAATATCCTTCCAATTAGGAATGACCACTACCATTCTGTAATCATCCTAAAGGTGAATGATTGCTGTTGCTGCTACCATAACAACTCGACCATAGTTCAGAATCAGAATCAGAATCAGAATCAGAATAATCTTTATTCACAAGAACCATACAAGTGGTATTTGTGCGCGTCGACATTTTTTAAACTACCACCGGATCGGAATCGCGGCCTCACACTGAGAAGATCCGGCGAAAGAAACTCAGCGGGCTTGTCTTTTTTTCAATAACAATATTTACAATATAATCTTGATTAAAAATACTAATTACAATCTGATTTTAACTTAAATAAAAGGTACAAAAAAATTACATTACAAATTGCAGTGGGAGATTGAAACCTCTATTCCCAAGCATGTTCATCTTCCAAATACTCTGAGACCGTATGACAGCCTTTTTGACATAATTTTGCTTTGATACATTTTTTAAACTTATTTATAGGTAGATCTCTAATACCAATGGGCAGCCTATTGTAGAAACGTATACATTGACCCAAAAAGGATTTACTAATTTTACGGAGACGAGTTTTGTATGCGGTTAGATTATTTTTATTCCTCGTATTAATATCGTGAAAATCACATTTTTTGTAAACATACATAGATTTTTTAACATACATTAAGTTTTCATAAATGTATTGGGAACTAAAGGTTAAAATATTTATTTCTTTGAATTTTTCTCGGAGGGAATCCCTTACTTTAAGATTATAAATAGCTCTAATAGCTCTTATTTGTAATACAAATATAGTATTTATATCTGCAGAATTTCCCCATAGAAGTATCCCATAAGACATTAAACAATGAAAATAGCTAAAATATACTATTCGGGCCGTTTCAACATCTGTTAATGTTCTTATTTTTTTAACTGCAAATGCTGCTGAACTAAGCCTATTTGCCAGTTTCTCGATATGAGGGCCCCATTGTAATTTATTATCAATTGTGATGCCTAAAAAGACAGTGGATTCAACCAGATCCAGATTAGATCCATTTAGTTGTACATTGGAATCTACTAGACTAACATTGGGCATTGAAAATCTAATACATTTTGTCTTATCACCATTTAAAAGAAGATTGTTAACTGTGAACCAATGTTCAACTTTGGATATCGCATTGTTCACCTCGTCATACTTACCCAATTGCCTTTTCACTTTAAATATAAGTGAAGTGTCATCCGCGAACAAAACAATATCGTGGGTATCCCTTATGTAATAACGTAAGTCATTTATATATACAAGAAACAAAATTTGACCAAGAATAGAGAGTTATAACATACTTATAACAAATTATTTCCATAAATGGTATCTATTCGAATAGATAGCATTGTTTTCTCTCAGTCCAGAAATGTACGTGCTTGTTAACCTTCTCATGTAAAAAAATATGTCTTAATTCAATAGCATACCTACACTAAGTACTGGAAAATACATTTCTGTTTCGTTTGTTCCCAGATTGATGGTTACAAAATATTTTCAAGCAAATCCAATTTGAAATAATAAAAGCATTTGTTTGTTCCGTTCTCCAAAACATTAGGCACTTTGTTGTGAATGTGGAAACCTTAGGAGAAACTAAACCCACGCAAACTAGTTTTATATAAAGAAATATTTCTTTGTGTCTTACGAGAAATTTGAGTGCGCAAACATTCTTTTGTGTAGAGCAACTGAACATTTCCGCCATATTTTATGTTTCATTTTTGTAGGTTTGATAAGTAAGCATGTCACTACCAGAACAAATTTAATAATAATCTCTTCTGTTACAAAAACTGTGACTAAGCAGTCTTTTAGTTAAGATATAAAAAAAGAAAAAAAAATAAGCATGTTAGATATTCAAAAAGAATGTTAAGTGTGCTCAAATAATTTTCCAATGCAAAAGAAAAGTATCTTCAGGCCCATATCCTCAAAAAGGAAGACAGAAACCACAACCAGGGCGCCCTCGACTAGCCGAATACACTAATTTTTACAATGAGATAGGTGCTTATCCTATCGCCAACCGGACACATATCCAATTATATCCGTGCTACGTTACATTTATTGGAAAATACACATTTTCTATTTCTTTTGCTACCCGACCCGAGGAGAAAACCCGAGACATCAAGAAGTCAAGTCAGACGCCGGACCGCTAGATCACAGAGGCAGATTTTCTCATGCAAAAGACTAATAATGATGACAAATGTCTAAAAATCTATACTGACAAATGAATCTTATTTTAAATGTAAAATGAAACTTAAAAATTATGCGCCCTCGAAATATTTGAGCTTGTCATATTTTTATTTAGATGTTTGCACTTGATGTTCGTCATCCTGAATGGTAATCTGACTATTACAAGGAGGAATGTTTTTAATCCGAAAAGAAAAAAAACTTTTTCACAACACGGAGTTTCACAACCCTTTGTTGTCTAAGGGCGCCCATAAACATAAACTATGCGAATGCACAGACTACCGTCTGACTTCACCACATCTCCTCCAAAGTCCCACTGCAACACTCAAACCATTCGAAACGCGACAGTATAGCCGTCACTTCGGGTTAGTAGCATTAGTCCCCAATTGCGATTTCACCCGAAATATATATATCACTTGTAGTTGCGATTTCACCCGATAAAAAAATATTAAATCTAAAGAATGTACGGACGCATTCAAAACTCCTATGGAAGAATATACCTTCTTCTATACTAATATTGTAAGTAACGATTTGATTTTTTATTTGTTTGTCTAAAATGAATAGGCTCCGAAACTACTGGACCGATTTCAAAAGTTCTTTCACCTTTAGAATGCTACATTATCCCGGAGTGACATAGGCTATGTTTCATCAAAATCGGTGCGGTAGAAGCCAACTGCTAGTTAATTATAATAAAATATGTAATTTTTAAATAAACATAAGCTTAGCACAATTATTTGCGTCAAAACTGGTTACAGCGCTTAACCAGTCACCAGTTCACGGTGATTGTAGTCACCAACAAAATTCTATGGTCAAGTGTGAACCTTCAAAGAACCCCCCGAAGTGATATCACTTTGGTGTTGCTTTAAGGAGCACCATAGAAGTACCCAAGTTTGTTGTAGTTTTTGGAAACCCTGGTCATGGATATCTCTACTTACGACATTGACCGAGAAAGGTATAATTTAATATTATTGATTTGTGTGTATACGTTCCTTTTTATTACAATTATTACCAACTAATTATAGGATTAAACCACATTCGATATTTGTAGGCTTCAAGTCAAGGGAGCATCCCCACATACACGAAAATCAAAAGCCATTGAAAATTACTTACCTATCAATCATCTCACAAACCAAAATGAGAACAAGGAAATTTCTATTGCCTACTTTTTACAAAAAGTTGTGGAAGTGATTAAAATAAACTTTTGATTATTCTTGAGATTACGCAGATTTTTATGTTTTGTTTTTCTTTAGTTTAATTCTTTTTTTATAGGTTGTTAGCTCATTTTTTAGTATTATATGTGTGCCATAATATATTTGTTCCTATTTTTCATAAAATAATTTATAACATGTGAATATTTAATTGAAATATTTGCTATTTTTGAGACCGAAGATTGTTATTTTATATTAAACATTTCTATATTTTTGTTGTTACATAGGTACGTCGTTTTTAATATAGTTAATTATTGCTACTATCTATAATATAGGTATAATTTGTTACTTACTGATTTTAAATCTTAAAAACAAACTGTGAATACAATTTTGTAATTTTGTACATTAAAAATGTTTATAAGTCAGTTATTTTTTTTATTCGTAGTTTTTATATTGTTAATTTTGGCTGCGTATACTAACTATAGCGTAGGGGCATTTTGTTGCTTACTGATTTTAAGACTTACGAACCAACTGTAATTTCAATTTTTTGTGTTAAATTTGTCCATTAATAAGAACTGATTTAAATCTGAAACACTTGTCTCATTACCTGTACCTGTTTTTTCATTCGGTTGAAATCGCAACTACATGTGATATATATATCACATATCTATCACATACATATCACATATATATCTCTAATGCTACTAACCCGTCACTTCGTGCTAGCAAACTGTGTCGTGACTAGAGGTGAGTAAATCGGCTCTGAATCGGTTCAAATATTTGAGTCAGAGCAGCAGCTCAAGTCAAAAATTCGTAGCTCATGGTTCAATTAAAATGTTTCGAACTAATGGCTATCGTCTGTTGCATCTATATATCGATACGTGATGCTAAAATGTTGGACCCCTTTTTACGAAAATTGCGCGGACGCAAGAGAAAATTTAGCACACTTATTTATAGTTTATGTGTATGAGAAATGCAGGACGCTAACATTTTTAATAGTAATGCTTATAAAGTACATTAAATCACTAAATAAAATATTACCTATACTTACTACCACGCATTTTACACACACAAATGTATTGATATTAACGATAAAAGATCACAGATGGCGCACTAAAAAGTTTGGAAACAAAGTAGTTGGACATGAGAAATGAAGATTTCGTTCTTATCAACAAGATATTAAAATTCATTGTGGTCGAATTTCGACCAACGGGTGACCACTAGTAGGACTAAAAAGCCCATTCATTCAATTAAAAATGGTTCGGTTCATGCATCAGTTCACGAACATGATTTCCAGAGATAAGTTGACTACTCCTGGACAAGTCACACAAATTGAATCCAACCCCAAAGTAAGCAAATTATAGGCTTGTGTTATGGGTGTTCGTCAACTATTTCAATACATAGAAATACTTAAATAGATGCCAGAATAAATTTAATGAACACCCGAACCCGGAATTGAAGACATTTAAATGTTCATCAAACAAAATATGTCTGCCCAAGTCAGGAATCGCACCCGAGCTTCGCATTTGGTTAATGTAGTTAGGCGTGCACACTAGCCACTCAACCAACGAGGCGGTAAGGGTTCAATTTTACAGGAAACAAGGTTTCTCCACATTATTTTTTGATGCGCCTCAGTTATTGCACGGGGTTCGTCCAGTTTCTCCAAGTAAATCTTTATTAAGCCAAATATAAGTGTTTTTCTGTTTACCCTATTATTAATTTATTTGTATTAACTCTGTCAGCTACAGTAAAACGTGTAATCTGTATCAAAAGACCACACGCCGCAGCCGCCGCCACGCGAACAGAATTCATTTAAAAACTCATTTCTCAAAGTCACGTAACTTATGTCATAAGCTGTCGATCCTGTAACAGGGATTTTTCTGTGGATTTTCTCTGAGACTCAAACAAGATATAATGTGATCCTTTTGCGCATAATTTTTTTAATTTAACGTCTACGTTGCGAGAATACATAATAGATTTTTATTTTGAAAAGTAATAATTAAGTAACTTATTAGCTCAAACGAAAAGAAAACAAAAATCCTGTTCCATAATCATGTATTGATGTATTTTAGATTTGAGGAACTTATAGTTTCAGAATACATCTATATTTATAAAAGAAAGTTAAATGTTAGTTACACTATTTAAAGCTCAAGAACGGATGAACCGATTAGGCTTAAAATTGATGGGGAGCTGTCTTAGAACCGGGAGAAGGACATAGGATACTTTTTATCCTGTTCGATTGTGAGGAAACTGGGAAAAAACATTTTAATTTTTCCTATAGAAACTGAACGGCCGGAACAAAGTTCGTGGTAACTGCTAGTAGATAACTAAATGCGGTGTTTCTCGGTCGAAATTATACATAAAAAAAGACTTTTTTTATCTCTCCCTACCATTTCCCTTCAGATGTTTGCTGTTTTTAGTCATGAAAAGGGAGGACGCGTTGCGTATTTTGTCAGCAGAGATAGCTGCTGGTTTGCGGAATTCTGCCAAAATAAAAGTACAAGAAGAGAGTACATGTGTGTTTGTTCTGCCAAATAAATCCCAAAAACATTAAAGTAACATTGAAGCGAACATGTAGCTCCCGGTATGTAAATAGACCGTTTATGGCGGTGGTGTAATTTCCTTT
>NJDD01003454.1:111820-135640 GCA_002245505.1 Calephelis nemesis
ATATTATTGGTAAAGAGTTCTATTTTCAAAATTTAAACTTATTTTTTTAATATAATGCTTTTAAGTTGCCAGTTCTAAAAACTTTCAGTTTGGCCCTCGTAGGTACCTAACAATCAGTTCGCAAGTAACTATCCTGTGTTACCAGTAACAAAATTGTTGTCGATAAACAACAAACATATTTTTCAGTGTGTCCTCTGGCGACACTTACTATCAGTAATCAGGAAATCAGTCTGCATGTTTGTCTTGTAAGTTATAATACAAAAATACTTTTAAACTTCAGCATTTGGTATAACCATTTTGTGTGGTGTCGTGAAACTGTCATGTCTTGGATCTCAGTGTAATCTATTTTAAAGTATCATTTTTGCAGCGCGTCGAGCTCGGACAGTGCCGAGATTACAGAGCAGTGAAAATATTAAACTTTACGAAGAATAAGGTGTCACTTGAACCGTGTCTCCCTCTCCGGGGAAATGAAATTGCGAAATGTGTTCCGGGATGAGGCGATGCGCCCCATCGTCTCAAAATATAGTACAATTATTTTGACTCCACATTATTTTGTGCGACGTTTTTATTTATGATATGAAATGCTAGCTTTGTAGGTACAAAAATAATTGCATGAACCGTTCCTACTATAGCCGTTCTTTTACTTCGCGAGCAGTGAGGCTTTGGAATTTTCTAGCTGTTGACAATAGAAGAGCTCCAAATATAAATATTTTCAGGAATATGTTAAGGTTCACTTTCTGCGTTCCCTGTAATCTGGTTGCATTTGACTATTCTTTTTTAATTTTTACTACAACTACCTATATATATAAGAAGCTTCCACTAGCTACCAAAGATTTACAAAAAGAACCCAAAATATGCTTTTAGTAACCTTATTGTATCAAACAACATATGTGATGCACCATACACAGTGTTTTGCTGAATTTTGTTCCATACCTTAGTGTTTCCTGGAAAAGAACGCTGACTTGGCAATAAGGCCGCCTTTGTGTACATTTGTCAACCAGCATCTTTGGAGGGCTTACAAGCAGACTGTTTCATGATGGTAAGAAATTCACGCCGCCTAGAGACACCAAAGATGGTAATGGTGTGTTGCCAACCTAAGGCCGACATGTTAGCCTCCGAGCAAAAATAAGTTTACCGGCTACCTTACCCTCCGAACCAGAACACGTCAACAGTAAGCGTTAACTTTATGGTGGCAGGATTAGGTAAAGTTGTATCAACCCGTGCAAGACGCTATGAAACTCTACCACCTAGTCAGATGTCGCGGTGTTAGTGATAGTACGCCTTTCCTCGCCTTTTACTCGCTGCTTGGCCTTAAAGCAGATAGTCTATTCTGCAAAGGAGGCCGGGCCTACACGGGGAGAAAAACAAAACCTGTTACAAAGGCTCAAATTGAGCGGAGCGAATAGATGCCACTTAATAATATTAAAATTAAAAAAGTTCACCCTCGTCATAATCTGTTTGTAATTTAGTTAAAAGGCAGAAAAAGAAAAAGTTATGATGCCACAAATAGATACACACACTGTTTATGTGCTCATCAAGCTTATAATACCCATCTTTTCATGTTGGGTGTTAAAAATTTACGCATGTACAAAAAATTAACATGAAACAAAAACTAAATATACCTAATAATCACGATGTGACGCCATATTACAGGGTTGCCACAACTCGATCTAACCTTTTATAGGCCATATGATTTTGTTACTTGTTTTTTTAAAAATCCTTGTTTTGTGGTCTTGAATGATAATCAAGCAGACAGAAGCCGACCGTCAACTACCAAGTGCCAACCCCGACTTAAGACTCTTCAAATGGTATGTCGCTTGAAAGTGACTGCGGAGTTAAAGACTCCCACTTTCACACTGCGCCAGCAGACAGCACGGATGTTAAAGGATAAAATCCAACTGAAAAGATAAGACTTCAGCTGGTTTTATTTAGTTTTTACCTAAATACTACCGCCGTGTTTTACAAAAACTAAAACGCGGTCCTTCATATATCGTTTTGTTACGCCTATCAAAAAAGTGGTGACTTTTTTATTTAATTTATGCTTTTGGGTATTTAATAGATTTTAAAGAATGGTGGTTGATGTTTATTACAACGTCAAATGTAGCAATATTACATTAGACATTGTTATTGGACGACTGGGGAACCATGAAAATTCTCTAACTGTAGTTCCGGATCTTCTGTGTAAAAAAATATTCTAATACAATCAGCCAATCATTAGTTTATTTTTAAACCCCCGAAGAAAAAAAGGTTTTCTGTTTGCGTTGTTTGTGTCTGTTTCTGCGTCTGTATGTTTTGAACAGACGGATCGATTTCGACGCAGATATTTTGAAAGCTAATGTGATCATGATGGTTCTTGTCTATATTACATTAAGGTTTTATAGGAGTTATTGAACATTTTTCCATTTCACTGTTACCTCTTACCGAATACCTGAAAAAATATGAACATACTGGAAAATACCAGGACAAAGAAATGTTTATCCATCGAACCTTCCGTTATCTGCCGCGTTTTCTCACGTACACAATTTATTGGCCTATCTAATAAAATAGAACACGTTTTCTGCAATCGGAAGATGTTTGTTTACCTAATCATTGTTAGTTCATTCTGGAGGAACAAGGCTTTTGCTATATTTTCTTTCTGTCCTAATTAATTGACTTTACCCAATTTCCTTTTATGTATCATGAATTACTTCATTAAAGATTAATCGCTATTTGATCATTTTCTCTTCATAAAATGATAAGAATAATATAATTTATTTGAGCAGTTGCCTGCGAGCAGTTAATAGATGTATAGGAATGGCCATTTTGATGTAAGTACACTTTAAATATAGAAAAAACTAGGTATCTTAAAACTATAATTATATAAGCAACATTTTAACCGAGTTCTTTTAGAAGGAGGAAGTTACATGTTTGACTCCTACATTTTTTGTGTCTGTTAATCGATTAATCTGTCATTTCTGACCTGATTTAAAAACTTATTTCTTGAAAGAGCGTACTTCTAAGGTAGTGTAGTATATGAAAACTCCAGGAAATCGAGTATAATATTTAATTTTAGTGTACCTGGATAACTTACTTATTGAAAACGAAGTCAATTTTTGGTAGGTTTTTACAATTTTCTAGTACGTAGGTATTTGATGGTTTTATTTTATGTGTGTTTCTGTGGTCGAGCGGTCCGGGTGTTGGACTTGACTGCATGAGGTCTCGGGTTCAAATCCCGGGTCGGCCAACAAAAAGAAAATTGGATTTTTCCAATTTTCTAATAAAAAAAAATGTTGGTCGGAATTGGAAACGTGCCCGGTTGGCGATAGGTTTGCCACCTATCACATTATGGGACTTAGTATCTTCGGCTAGTCGTGGGTGCCCTGGTTGTGCCTCTGCCTACCTCTCCGGGGATATGGGCGTGAAGATACTTTAGAATAATAGATTGCTTGATCACTAATTGCAAAATGAAAATACAATTGCAAATTATTATGAGGAACTTGATTTATTCGTTTCTTACAAATATTTGGAAGACATTTTAAAGAGAGTATAGTTTATATGAAATATCATATTTTAATATATCCTACATGTTCTTTCTTTATTCTTTAACAAAAGATACTGCTACAGTCCTTTTTTCTAGAAGTGGAGACGAAACTTGAGTCTAGAACTAATCTGAACCCATGAACACAACTTCGGTACCATAATGTAGAAGTTATCTAGCTACAACTCATCTAGTATCAAATGAATGTTGTTGTTATTATTATTAGGTAGGTACCTAGATCTCCTGAATTGAGGCCTGCTTAAATAAAGTTATGAATATAAAAAATCCTGAAAGAGCACTCAATGTGATGGAATTTTCAATTTACGTAGACGCTGCTAAGAGGCATCGTACCTTTTATGATACTCTAGCAACTACAGATGATGCAAAAGGAAACAAGTAACCAGTATTTTTATTTAAGATTGCTATGGTCTTTCGGTATTCTGCTCTTTGAGATATTATTTTGAAATATGTTCGATTGAAAAATATTTTTCTAATTACTATTTTATTCAAATAAGAGAGTTTTCAAAAATTCAAATAACTCCTTAAAAGCGTTGAAAGCTCTGACAGACAACCAACTTTGTTGTTGTGAAAAATGGTGGATGTATGAAGACAGACTACTTACCTAAAAATTAGGACCTGAGACACGAAACAAAATATATACTGTAATGATATGTTGAGATAGTGGCCAAGTGCACCACCCGGTGTAGAATATATTAGATATTATCATTGCGCTTATGAGTTTGGATTTAGATAGGCACTCCGACGACTTATATGGTGGTTATGCCTTGTAATTGTTAAGCTAACAAGTGTTCCGCAAGGTTGCCAGTCTCTAAGAACCGTGAATTGCAGCTTTACAGCTGAAGCTGAGTATTCCCTCTTGGGAATACTCTGCAAGGGTCGTCTTGATAAGATGTTTATTCAACCTGAAGTGACCTGCTGTGGTCGGACCAAGACCTGTTACTCTAATTGATACTTAATTATTGCAATTAAAAAAAATGGCGTGATCTCTTTGCCCGTGGTTTTTTGTTAACACGTTTCTGTAGAGTCAAGTTTTTGAGCAATCTCATAAAAGTGCTTCAGACAACAGCACATAATGGCTCTGGTTCTATGGAGAGTGCGGCTCATCCCCTGCTAGCCAAATCGCTAAGAGCTCGTTAAGAGCACCCTGACTATTTGCTAGCAACAATATGTTTGTGTTTAGGTTTAAGGTACTCCGAACGCTAATCAGGGTAAAAATAATTTCGTCTATCCAGATTATAACTTTTCCGTGCAAATTTCTCATACTAAAATCCGCGAAAACGAAGTCGCACCAGAAACTAATCATAAATAGTAGACTAATTACACTATATTTAAACAATTTACACTGGAAGTTTTATGCGTGCAATTTCTAAACTGCGAAACAGTTGACCTGGAAACATTTACGGGACATTCCGGAAAGTAAACCCTATCAAACCAAAAAAAACCGTCTTTTCATACCCTCGAGGGAAAAAAATGGGGTTAATAAGATTGGCTTGTCTGGGGTATGTGCGTGTCTGCCTGTCTCTGGCACCATAGTTCGTCAGCGAATGGACCAATTCGATACGATTGTATTTATTCCAGTAGTCGGTTGAAACTACCTTGGTTACTTACTTAGCTTGTTACAAGCGGCTGACAAGAATACCACCTCGTTGGTTAAACCTCCTTATTAATTAAAAAAAAGTTACTTTACATTACATATAGGTACCTGGGTTAAAGGTAATATCCATAAAAACACAATATACATATTTTGTAGACACTCTATAAATAACTGTGAAAAGGATATTCGAGAACCTTATTGCTTTTGAAATAAAAGAGCAGATCATTGATTTTATTATGATAATTTTACTTGAGACTGGCTCTGGCGGCTTCTGAATTCATATCACATGGAAGCGTGTAGGCGGGCAACTTACGCAATTGGTGTATCATGTAATACCAGCAACTTGATGTTAGCTCTGAATATAAATATTACAAAAACCATATTTGAATCAAATAACATATAAACATGCAAAGTATTCAATAAAAATACAAGTTATGTTTCTGATTACCGAATTTCAGTCCATTATTTGTCTTTGCCATATTAAGTAAATACGTGGACTTGTTAAACCCAAATACCTCATGGTTATAAAAAAATGATATCACATCGACCGCGAATTATGGCATATCTTATTACTAAACACTAGGACACAAGGACTAAGGTAGGAGTAAAATAATGTTAATATTATACTCTGTATCTTATTGTCATAGAGACTATAATACGAGGTTGAACCATGGAGTAATTTACTCCGTTTTTATTAATAAGACGGTAAAAGTTTTGCACTTCTAAGTAATCGGACCTATTTGAATTTCGAATGATATATTTTTAATAATAACAAAAAAATAGTAATAACAAAAAAATGGCGGGAAATAATTTGTCAATTGTTTCTTTATCACACATCAAAGTTCTACGTACGCAACGAAAATGAAATTAAGTCGGAAAGATTTTAGAGCGATGATTTTTGTATGATTTCAAAAGTTCTCTTTCTGCGCAAGTGTGTGCCGCACTTCTTCAAAATGCTTTTGGGAGAGAAGCAAACTGTTTGAGCACCATCAGGCGATGGTTTGCTAAGTTTGAGAGAGGTCGAGTTTCTTTACACGACGAATTTCGTTAAAGGCGGTCTTCATCTGTCGTCAACGAAAATGATATCGCTACGTAAATGTAAACGAAAATAAGCGGTTTAAATGAAGGATTACGTGGGAAACAATTCGAGGACTATTGGGAATTGGTATCAGCCAAATTAAGAAAATTTTACACGAATAATTGAAAGTTTGGAAACTTTGTTGTCGTTTGATCCCTAATGAACTGACAGCGGAGCAGCAGCGGGCTCGCGTAGAATGGTTCTCACATTACTGAAGTACGACCACGGACATTCTAATGCTGTTTATGACATTGTCACAGGAGACGAAACGTGGATTTGTTTTGAACCCGAAAAAAACATCAATCTGGTGAATGGGTGTTTGAAAATGAGACAAAAGTGCGACAGGCGAGAAATGTTGGTAAAAAAATGATCGCGTTTTTTTTCTCAGCTACGGGTCCTATCTGTACAATTTCATTTGAAGATGAAAAGAATGTTAATGCCGAGTGGTATTCTACCATTTTTTTACACAGGGTGTTCGAAAAAGTGCGCGAACGACAGCCCAAAAGCCGTATTCTCCTACACCATGATAACGCTCCTTTACACACGGCCAACAAAATAAAGTCATTCTTAGCTTTCGAAAAAGTACATTTCGTCACTCATCCTGTGCATAGCCCCGACCTAACAACCTGTGATTTCTGTATTTTCCCCAAAATCAAATTTTGCTTTTACCAACTACGAAGAAGCAATGATAGCGTTCAATCAGCACGTAGAAAACATGCCGTCTGATCTATGGTCCTCCTGTTTTACAAAAATAATTCAATCGCATGAAAAAGTTGGTCATAACATGTGGTTTTTTTAAGTTACGAAAAACTTATAGTGTGATCTACCTACCTACCTACCTACGTAAAAGCGTTTACGCCTGATTGTGTGAATATTGAATACTGTAATACAATAACCTTCACTGTGCATCAAACGCAATAATATGCAAAACGGGTATTTGTTTATATATGCAGAAATTTATAGAAACTAAATTATACACCAAGACTTGCTTGCGTCTATAGATACGATCCTTCGATAGCTACATCTAGGGGTCATCACCCCTCCTAAATTAATAATCCTATAAGAAATCATGTAACTCAAATAACGAATGAAAATGAATTACACGATCTTGTATTTACAGTAAATAATCCATAAATATGGAAATCTTGCATTCAGGTATTCACACTAGAAACATACCCATTAAATGAAATGCCGCGTGTATTTATCGACACAATCGCATGACAGCCTTCACTGGCTTTGTGTCGTTCTTCCGTCCGTACTATAGGCCTGATTAGTTTGCCAACGCTAATCGGCTACAGCCTACCCTCGTTTACACGAAAATCAACTTTATGCTCAGAAATCACGAGTTACGTTAACTGCATTTTGTAAATGTTGCCTTCGGAAGCATTATCATGACAGAAACCACAATATAAATAGGTGTAAATATATTTGCTAACTCACGTTAAGGAAAATGTTGCGTTATTTCATATCACATTTTTCTAACGTTTATGCTCGACTTAAAGTTTATATTTTTTTATACTTAGTCTGGCCATAAATACTGTTACACTTAAAAATAAAAAAATATTACATTTGAATTTCGAATCTGTCATTTTTATACGATTGTTCATTGTGTTTTCTCATTTTGGCGCCAATACATTGTACAATATTTTGCGATATTAAAATGGAGTGGGGTGATAAAGAGAACCGAATCGCTGTGATTGCATTACACAAAGTAGGTATGGAGCCAAATGCAATTTTTAAAACTCTCCATACACTTGGTTTTAGTAAAATGTTTGTGTACCGGGCTATTAATAGGTACAATGAGACTTCCTCTGTTTGTGACAGAAAAAGATCTGGCCGTCCACGTAGTGTTCGTACGAAAAAGGTGGTCAAAGCAGTAAGGGAAAGAATTCGAAGAAATCCTGTCCGAAAGCAAAAGATTTTATCTCGGGAAATGAAGATAGCACCTAGAACCATGTCGCGTATTTTTAAAGATGACTTAGGACTTGCAGCCTATAAGAGACGCTCTGGTCATTTCTTAACTGATAATTTAAAGAAGAATAGGGTCGTAAAATCGAAACAATTACTGAAGCGGAACGCAAAGGGAGGTCACAGAAAAATTTTGTTTACGGATGAGAAAATTTTTACAATTGAGCAACATTTTAACAAACAAAATGACCGTATTTATGCTCAAAGCTCTAAGGAAGCTTCCCAATTAGTCGACAGAGTGCAACGTGGACATTATACAACTTCAGTGATGGTTTGGTGGGGTGTTAGCTATGAAGGAGTGACTGAGCCATATTTTTGTGAAAAAGGTATCAAAACATCGGCACAAGTGTATCAAGATACCATTCTTGAGAAGGTAGTTAAGCCCCTTAACATCACCATGTTCAATAACCAAGTATGGTCCTTCCAGCAAGACTCGGCGCCGGGTCATAAAGCTCGGTCCACGCAGTCTTGGTTGGAAGCGAACGTTTCGGACTTCATCAGAGCTGAAGACTGGCCGTCGTCTAGTCCCGATCTTAATCCGCTGGATTATGATTTATGGTCAGTTTTAGAGAGTACAGCTTGCTCTAAACGCCATGATAATTTGGAGTCCCTAAAACAATCTATACGATTGGCAGTGAAGAATTTTCCCATGGAAAGAGTGCGTGCTTCTATTGATAACTGGCCTCAACGTTTAAAGGACTGTATTGCAGCCAATGGAGACCACTTCGAATAAGCTTTTTATATTTTTAATTGTTGTATATTTATGTATTAAACTAACACACTGTAAAAGTAATATATGTTATTTGCAGTTAAAAAAATATTTTTTTTCTTTATTACAATATTTATGGCAAGACTAGGTATATTATACAAATAGTAAAACTTAAAAAAAGTAAAGATAAATATTTCAAAAACAATAAGCAATTACGGTTTAAAAAAACTTATAAAGAAGGATTCTTTAAATGAAATCCTCCCGCGGAACCTTCCCCTTCAATCATTTAATATATTAAAAAAACCGCATCAAAATCCGTTGCGTAGTTTTGAAGATTTAAGCATACAGAGACTTTGTTGTATACTATGTAGTGATATTTCAAAAACAAAAAAATAAGGTATAAAAAAGACTTATAAAGAAGGATTCTTTAAATTAAATCCTCCTGCGGAACTCTATAATTTATAGTTTTAATTACACATCAAAATCAGACCTTCACCGGTCAATTTTGGAATGCTGAAGCGACATCGAAAGCAAATCTCCTGTAAATACATAAATCCACTACACTGGCGGTAGAGATACTGCAACTCGTCTGATTAGGGATCCACCGCCTTACCTACCCCTGCCGCCGTAATGACAGTGTCATCTTTCAATCCGGAGTGTCGGGTAAGATGTATTAAAGGACTTGCATAATTGTTAACTTAGCACCTCGACCTCGACCACAGGGCAGCGATGAACCTACATCAATAGTGTCTATAGGCCTCGGTTGTGTTTTGCAATCGAAATTATAAAAATATAATTTAAAATTATAAAAGAAGTATATTTAGTGCAGTTACAATATACTAAAATGTAATTCAAATAATATGGGAAATAAATCTTGTAGTGAATTATTCAAAAAATGTAGGGATATTTTTTATAGTATTTTTACTTTCAAACTATTCACATTGTAATGTGTTTGTTGCGAATCTAAATTATTCATAGAAAATACTTATTACCTACTTACTTTAATGCCTTGTTATATATTTTGTAGATGATAATATTCTGTCAAGAAAGTTTTTTCTTTGTACAAGAGGAGGCAAACGAGCTAGTGGGTCACCTGATGGAAAGTCATCACCGCCGCCCACGGACATCCGCAACACCAGAAGTGCCACTGATGCGTTGACGACCTTTAAGGAGTGAGTACGCTCTTTTCTTGAAGGTTCCGAAGTCATGATCGTTTGGAAATTCCGCCCTCGGTGTTGTGCGAGGTAAGAAATGTCTTCGAAATCGCACAGTTGTAGATAGCCACTCATGAAGATGATGGGCATGATACTTTAAACTCTTTCGCGATGGCCGAAGGTGGAAATTAGCGGCTGGTTTAAACCAAACAACTCCTCAGAGCATTCACCATGATAGATGCGGCAGAGAACACTGAGTGACCCAACATTTCTACGCAGCGCCAAGGAATCAAGCCGATTGGTAATTGTCCGGTCATTGACAATTCGAGTTGCTCTACGTTGGATGCGGTCAAACGGAAGGAGCTGGTACTGTGGAGCCCCTGCCCAGAGCTTAAAAAAAGTACGGAGAAAAGATCAATAACACAAACCGTTTGTTATTCATTAAATTTCATTTTATCACCCTTAAAGTATTCTTCTTCGGAAACGGTAAACTTACACCAACGAATAATTTAATTTTTTAAACGCTGTCTCCGGGATTGAATTCAGTTCTAGCCGCGAATTCCATTTTCTATTATATCAAACACGAAATTATATTGGCGATGCAAAATTTAAGACAAACTCTTTGTTAAAAAAACTTATGCCAAATTAATAACAATAAAAAAACACAAAAAATATTTTTGGCACCATAAACGAATAATCCGTTCTTGATACTTTTTTAACTGAATGTACCACTAGTGCACAGTATATTTAACAGTCTTAGCTTGTGACTGGTGCCGCGGAACGTGTAAGGGCTATTCGTGCAACTTTAGATTTTTTTATGATAATGGTAGTCAAACAAGCAGACGGATTTCCTGATAGTAAGAAATTCACGTCGCCTAGAGACACCAAAGGTGGTAATGGTGCGTTGCCAACCTGAGGCCGGGATGTTAGGCCTCGAGCAAAAGTAAGTTTACTGTCTACCTTACTCTCCGAACTGGAACACGCCAACGGCAAGCGTTGGACGTTATGTCGGCAGGAATAGGTAATGCGGTGGTACCGATCCGGGAGAGTCGCTGCGAAACTCAACTTACCTAGCAGAATGTCACGGTCAGTTACGGTAAGCGTATGCTCGCCTTTTACGAGCTGCCTGGCAGGATGGCAGATGGTCTATTCTGCAAAGGAGCCGGGGCCAACACGGGGATATTATATTAGATATAATATTATATTAGATATAGATAATTTATTCCCTATTCTACATAAATAATTTCGTTCTTATTACTTGAAAAGGTATAAAATAATAAATGGATCGTGCTCGGAAGGTGATTTTGTAGTTTACAGCGCCGATATGTTAACATTAATTTATATCTTTTATTTTGAGATCGAAATGGTATTTATAGAGTACATATTGTGTCCGAAGGTACTTGATTTGACCATCATTATACTTAGGTACTTACTTACTTTACGTACTTGCTTACTTTATATATATAATTCTTGTGTGCGTGTGTTTGTCACTGAACTTCTCATAGACGACTGGAGCGATTTTGATGAAATTGGTTGTGTGTGTCCAAAGTAATTCTAGAATGGTTTAGATTCACAATGTGATCCACTGGTAAAGGTTTTTTTATTTAATTTTTTATTTGTAAATAGTCGTGGATTTTGGGAAGTTTTACATTGGGTCCGATAGACTGCGCTACTATCGAAGCATTAACGTCAAGCGATACGAATTTTGCTGGGTCAGCTAGTATGTATAAAAAAAGTCAATGCCACTTTTCTTTTCGTTGTAATTTTAAAAATAAAGAACGGGCACACCTATCCAAACCAAATGTTTAGGCTTCGTTCGGACTTTTTAGAAGATGGTTTATGTGAAGCTTGCATAAAATCGGTAGAGCGGTTCTTCATTTATATCATATGTTTTGTAACAAATGAATTCAATGAATGACAGATGGGGATTGTGCTGTCATATTGACACGTTTTTCAGTTGCTTTTTTTTCTTTTTTTGTTTTGTTGTGTTATTCATGTTGTCACATACGTAGCGAACATACATATAGGCTAGAAAATAACTGAACGGGACACGATTCTCCGTATTGTGATTATTACGCAAGAACAAAACAAAACTTAAGTAATATTTCTCTATCAAGAATTAACATAGACGGGTAGATACCTAGATAGGTACATGTCTGGTTTTGATTCCATGTCTTCTTTTATCCCGTAAAAAGCACTTGAGCTTGAAGAGGCGCTCTTGGAAAACTCGCTTTTAATGAACATGAAAAGGTTTTAATTTCAGTAATCTGATAAACCAACTATCTCTCCGTTCATCCTTACACGCTATACAGTATAGACATCATTTGAGCTGGTACAGTGCTACTCAAATGTAAGTCTACACACCTCGTAAAAGCCTTACGGCCTTATTAATAAAAACTTTAGGATAGTGTATACAACATGTATAAACAATGAATAGGACAAATGCTGCTCATAAATAAAATTGACACAAAGAATGTATACATGAACTATAAGAGGCAGTAGTGTGACCATCTTGATCCATCTTGATCCGGGAATCTTGATCCATACTTTTTATTATAATTTAGTTTGATAAATCTGCGGCTCCCATTACTTAATTACCAAATTACAATTTCATTATCTTTTTTCGAAAGATAGCTAGTTAAATATATATTAATTTTAAAAATATATATTAATTTTAAAAAATATATATTAATTTTATCTATCACTACTTGGCTAACTAAGTACTAACTATATTGAGTTATACCTACTTAAAAATGTATAAATTTTCATCTATTAATGATGTCGTTAAGATACTTAGACAGAAAGCTTAAAAATATAATACGTACAATCCAAATGAGAACCCCCTTTTTCGGTTCGGTTAAAATACTGAATTACCACGGCAACATTAACTAAAATTCAATTCGAAGATAACCGATAACTTCAATATAGCTCAACCAGACAGACATACACTATTACAAAAAAGCTATCCTTGAACAGATTTTTTAAGACATTAGGGATTTGAAGACAAACAATTTTCAAACTACTTTTTATATGAGACTAAGAACATAGGTATATAATAAAATTAAAAGTTGTTGAGAATTATATATTTAACGGGACAACAGTATCTGCTATTCTCTTTGATACTTATCACAAGTTTGAGAACCATTGCACTAGTAGGTAGGCACTAGGCGTACATAAAACGAGTGCTGCGTTAAAGTCATCAGCGGGATGTGTAGTTACGGTTCAAAAGAATAATAATTTAGGATGTATTTTTTGCGGCCACTGGCCGGTCGGCGTTCGCATTTTATTGCACACTATTCTGGCGAATAAACGTGGTGGGGGCTTAATGGACCGACCGAGGGTGGTTGCCTCCCACTGCCGGACCCCCACAGCATTGGCGGCGAATATTCAATATTTTTGCTGAATACAGGCTAGCCTCAGCGAGGCTAACCACTTATTAGTGGGCCGTGATGTAAGGTTCTAGCGATCACAATTCATTTTGATTGAATTTAGCAGAAAGACGGATATTACTTGTTTAAACATTATTAGGTACAACTCTTTTATTTATATTTTTAGTTTTGGCAATATTTAATACTATAGCAGAAAAGGTATCAATAAATACGCATATCAATATTCTACAGAACATATATACATACATGAATGTATATACAGTGTAAGTGTGAATGGGTGCAGGTAGATAAGTACCCAGGACATAGGTAGTAATGTAATAATACTTATACAGTATACTGTATTTATACAAGAAGCGGGCGAAAACGCATCTGTACCTTCCCGTCTCGGGTTCAGCGTGCACACAGTACATGCACATTCGCGGTTGAGTGACAGTGGCGAATGATTAATGAAATAGCGTTTTTTTTTATTTTATAACCAACAGGTAAGAGTGCGATTTTGTGAATCTTATTTTGGTTTAATAATCTAAGTATTTAATTAATATGAGACAGAAAAAGTCGAGACGGCCCAACGGGATGGGTGGCCGGTAGATTTGCACACTAGACCTAACACGCAGGACAACGTCGCACCTGTAGCATCTACAATTTCTATAGGCCACGTTTGTTTCATCAGAAGACCAGTGTGCTTGTTCGCTGACCTATCTCATACAAACAAACTGACCACTTCATGAAATATTAATTCTGGTTTATATTTATCTGGTAAATATTAATTCTAACAATAAAATATTTTTAATGAAGTTAATCTAAATTTTTCCCCGTGTTGGTCCGGGCTCCTTTGCAGAATAGACCATCTGCCTTTCTTGCCAGAAAGCTCGTAAAAGGCGAGCAGAGGCTTATCATCACTAACACCGTGACATCTGCTAGGTGGTAGAGTTTCGCAGCGATTCGCCCGGATTGGTACCACCGCCTTACCTATTCCTGCCGACATAACGTCCAACGTTTGCCGTTGGCGTGTTCCAGTTCGGAGGGTAAGGTAGACAGTAAACTTACTTGTGCTCGAGGCCTAACATCATGACCTCAGGTTGATAACGCACCATTACCATCTTTTGTGTCTCTAGGCGGCGTGAATTTCTTACCATCTGAAAATCCGTCTGCTTGTTTACCTTGCTATAATACAAAAAAAAATCTAACTAGTTGTTGCCTGTTGGTCGAAGTTTTGGCATCACGTAGGTATTAAGGTAAGGTAGGTATTAATATTTCATACAAAGCAATCATGGATGACGCTGACAAAAATACACAAGATTAACATAGTAGTAGTAGTAGTAGTAGTAGTAGTAGTAGTAGTACAAGATGAACATGAATATTCTTTATAAGACTAGTGTTTCCAAAACACGATTCATTTCATTTTGCTCGATAGAAAAAAATCAAAAAGTTAACCCTTTTTTGAAAGCAAAACCCAAGTGTCTACTTCAATTATGAAAATATCGACACCAGATTTAACATAAACAAAGATATTAAGTTCTATACTTAAAAGATAAGTGTTTCAGTTTTTATACTTTTTTTGAAATTACTTATACAGTGTCAAAAATAGTGATTTGTCGCTTAAGACGTTTACTTTAGAGCGTAATATTTCATAGTAATCATGGAACGGGGGAGTGCGGCGATTGGCTCTTCTGGCTGACTAAGTATGGGGCCTTAAGGACTTCTCCATAACTGTCTTCCACATTCCTTACCATCGTTCCGCTATACATTTTGATCATTCATATAAATTCCCAGAAATAAATGTTCCTCCGTTAACCAAAAGCGGCGTAGCTTTTCAATAAAGCGACCCAGAATCCCGAATCCCGGGTGATTAATGAAATCCTTTTTCCAATGGTTTCCAGGTAATCACGAGAGGCCTTCCAATCGCGCACAGAATTGTTTGTGGAACTTGTTAAATTGCGAATGCTGACGACGATGAAGCAATTTCCGATGTCTAAAACTGTTACTGTTTACAGATCGACGTCCGCCCGCCGATATAGCGTTTATTTGGTTCTCCAATACCCTTTCACTCGGCTCAGCAAAGAGATAGGAACGGACGGTCTTCTGTGCATTTGTTATTAAGATCCCGGGAAACGTTTCCACTAAAAGAGTTTAATGATGAAACGGAAATATAGAGAGCGAAAAAAACGCAGCCTTTAGATGGATATTTTTTTTATTTTGTTACATCGACAAAAAATCCACAGCACAAATTACAGAGTAAACTTAATCTAACAAATACATTGAACATAGGCCAATTAAGGATTTTCATTTTGTGTTCCATACAGTTTGATATTGATTAGCAGTAGAATAACACAGTCATATTATAATTATATATTACAAACAAAAAAATCTACTATACAAACAATACAATACAACAATACAAATCAATTATCAACACAATATACTTTAGCACATTATACTTTACAAGCACTAAACAAGGGTATCGGCCAGTGTAAAGCTAGCGTAAATTTGTATGAACATTACTGCCTCTCATAGTTCGTAGGTATATACAACGTTTGTGTCGTTTTTTATTAGTAGCAATTTTTCTATGTATTGTTTATTATACATCTTGTATACACTACATAGTGTATTTTTTTATTAGTGAGGCCGAATATGTTTATTTGTACCTACAGGCTACAACTGACAACGTGTGGTAGGTACACATTAGGTACATGTAACGCTATCTTATGATAAATTGTTGAAAAATCCTTCCATCTAAGTCACAGGTTTATTTTTAGGACAATTGTCAAATAAATGTTAATATGGTATACCTAGCACTGTTTTGAAAAGGCAGAACGTGTTCGCTGATTTTCCTTAAATTAAAAACAAATAAGTTTAAATTACCAGCGTATTCCTAGTTAATTAATTCAATCGTTCTAAAGTAAACACATTCTGTTTATGAAACCATCACACATGTACCGATCACGATATGATATACTCGTATCCAAAAGCACACTCGTACTATAAGATAACATACAGCCACAAAACCTTTCTGAAAGATACTACAATGTGTTCTTTAAATAAAGGTTTTGCTCGAAAATGAGCCGTTCCTTTTAATGTTAGTCCCTTTACTCACAAAGCTCTCGTTCAGGATTGCTTTTGTAAAGAGTGCTTTGTTTTACTTTAATTGTATGCCACACTGAATATTTTTGGTTTTTTATTACGTTTTAATTCAAACACTGCATGATGGTGAAACACATTTCTAGTACTTTTGAATATTTTTCTTTACAATAATCTTTTGCGAAATCGTCTAGACTCATTTGTTTTTTTTTAGACATGAAACAACCTCATGACTCTCCTGAACCTGGTGGTGAGAGTGCGGAGCCGTGGACAGTATAATATAGACATGGACAGGACGATGGCGATAAAAGCGACAGGAGTAGGTAAGACGGTGATACCAGTCCAAGCAATCTGCCGATATTAGCCTTAGTGGAACTATTATTTCTCTTACATTTTCATGTGAGTTAAACTAAGTATAACAGCTAAGCTTCTAACTACAGTACACGCTGAAGCCCTAACTTCACGCAGGTAGGTAGGTACCACAACTCGGTCTGCCGTGGTAGCCATTTTGTCTGAATTACAAAATCGTAATGTACCTAATAGCTAAGTTAATTCCCTCGTCGTTTGTTCGAAGTTAAGACAAGTAGGTAGCATTAGGGTTACGGGGCCTACTTTGTCAAGTGTAATTAAGATGGTTTTTCAGAACGTTTTTACTTTTACTCAAATAACATTTTATAAAATTCTTGTCCGATTGCCTATTTATGTGGTTTTCCTTAACAAAAGAAGGAAAGCTATTGCTCATTGCCCCGCAACCGACACCTCGGGAATTGACTAGCATTGGCTATTATATAGGCTAACTTTAACATCAAGCTGTGTTTACTTTTCCATTAACTGAGAAAGTAGGTTAACGCTTGTAATATTTCGTTTGTTAGGTCAACTGAAAACAGTGAGCCAAAGGTTGACCCCCACTATAAGGTTGCGGAAATATTTTAAGCCACTGCAAACCATCAAATATTTCAGCAATATTTTGCGACACAATAGTCGGCACTATTGACATGGCTCGCGTATCAATACTAATATTATAAAGCTGAAGAGTGTGTTTGTTTGAACGCGCTAATCTCAGGAACTACTGGTCCGATTTGAAAAATTCTTTTAGTGTTAGGCTATATTCTATGCGGACGAAGTCGCGGGCGGAAGCTAGTTTTAAATAAGATTTAAGGCACGCGACGCAAACTTGACGACGAGAGTGTCATGTAGACATGCCTTTAAATATAGGTACAAAAAGCGAATGCACTAAAAATACGTAGCCAAAAACGAAAAAATGTTTGTGACCATACCTACCTTATGTTCTAAGTGTAGATACACAATACTTATCTTTCAAGTTACCTAAACTTTTTAATCGATCTATCATCAAGAAAATAAAGAAATGGAAATAGTATAATATACAGGTAAGTAATAACAACTGTTAATTTAATAGTTAACGTAGTAAATAAAAATGCCAGACAGAAAGCTACGTTTATAATGACCATTAAAAAACGACGGGTTGCACTCCGGGAGTGCTAGCAGAAGTGAAAACTTGAATATTAACGTTCTGCATTTTTGATATTTTGGAATGGTTAGGAAATAATTTTGCACGAATTGCTTCAATTATCAGTGTGAAAGTTCTATAACTATGTGGTAGAATAAAATATTCATTTATTGCGCTATCGTACACAAACATGAAAACACGATAATTCACGCAAGCGTCCGTCTCAGGTCACGTGTCTTGACTCGAGTTTAGAAGTTTTTACCCATTCCAAAAAAGGGGCAACGCCGCTAAAGAAGTTTTAACTTCAATAATAAAAAAATGATAAATTTTGTGTCCAAACTTAGACTCCACCTCCATATAGATTAAAGTACTTTGTCCAATACTAGAACAACCAACAAGAACTGTCTGTGGTAAAATGAACCTTTACAAGATCAAAACATCCTTTTTTTCGTCGTGAAACTACATGGTACAAACACCATTTTTAAGAACACAGGAAAACACGGCATATTTACGTCTGCTTCTATAGTTCCACATATCCATTGTTTTCACACATTGCTCGAAAGTCCTCCAATAACAAAACCTTAGCGCAAACATACAGAAGAATACGTAAACAAATAATATGGTAATGTTGACGAGGCGAGAGAGCAAGCGTTTGGTAAAGAGTCCGCACATAAGCGTCAACATTTATTTTTACTGCACCTCGCCGACCCTGTATTTATCATATTTATGTAAATAACTGTACTGCACCTTTTTTTGATAATATAGATTACAGCTGAACATATTTTTACAGAAGTTTCCTGTCGTTATTCATATTTGAACACACTATTATCTATATAGATATCCACTATCCACCATCTACAGTTAGGTCAAAAGTATCCGAAACAGGCGTGTTTGTATGATTAGAAGTAGGTAACTAATGTGAAGGAATTAGGATTTAAGCTCTATTCACCCGCATAACTCATCCAAATTATTTTACTTCCCCATTCAGCCATATCTGTATGCCCCACTCATCCGAAAACAGAATTATAATTACAATATAATTACCTATTTATCCGAAAACATATTACCCATTCGTCCGGAATGAAACTGTCCATAAATATAACAAGAAAAAAGTACAGTTAGTAAAATAAAACTGTTAGATTACTTTATATCAGAAAAAAATATTGCAGAATCGCCTCTGTGGTTCAGCGGCACCGCAACTGCAAGAGGTCTGAGGTTCAAAACCTGGATCGGGCAAATACTTCTAAACGAGTTTTCTCATGTTTTCTGGCCAAAAGATAACATTGCCTGGGTTGGAACGTGCCCGATGTGTCGATGGACTTGCCACCTGTCGCACCATGGGAAAGTATTTAACTTTGCCTAATCGTGGGTGTACTACTTGCATCTCTGCCTACCCCTTCAAGGAAACGGGCGTGGAGGTAATTATTTATTTATAACTGTTATTATTATGAGTATAAATAGGATAGATAAGACCAATCTATTATTGACAGTTACAGTTTAAGTATAAATTAACAAATATTTAATAATAATAGTAATTTTATTTTAGACCATAGATCCATAATTGTGTGGTAATGTGTTAGTAACAATTATTACATTATAAACTATGTTAGCATTGTTAGTGTACATTTGATATTAACTAAATGACTTACTTAATTAACCCTACTCCAGTGATGCTGTATAGAGCAGTCGGGCCTGGCAGCAATCATCCCTAGAATACTGTTTTCACTGGTACGTAGGCGCTGTAGCCGAGATGTGGCTTTTTTAAGCATCATTTATTAAAATAGATACGGATAAGTGGGTAATAAGCCGGAATTAGGAAACAAGACAGATCTGCAAAGTTTGTGACAATTGGCACTCGATACTTTCTGCTTTTCCACCAGCCACCAGTTTCCGTTGTGATGGTAGTGCTCCACATAAATGACAAAACATTTACCTACCTACTATCCATATCAATTTTACCATCCAGTAAAACTTTTGTAATGTTTCCTAAGACATCTGAAATAATATAAGAGAATAGGTTCATCCCTTCTTTAGATACTGTTATCGGCTACTACCTAGTTGTTGCTGGATTCCTCGCTGATATCTAAGGAATCTTATACAACATTTTTATACTGTCTTTGTTGGGTTCGTAGTGACGCTATAGTAAGTAGGTACCACCATGAAAACGTCACATGGACTTCAGTGCTCTTTGGAAACTTTATAAATATATACATTGGTAGGTAATTGTTTAATGTGTTCCTTTTGAAGTTCTTTAAGAGATAGATGTTTTATTATCTCCTGGTGGTTTGAGAAAGGAACAGCAACAATGTGATAAAATAAGTCATGTTTAATTAACAAAAAGAAAGATAAAGAGATCAAACTGAAACAAGCAGTTACGTGTTTAAAGTAAAGTACAAACATTATATATGTTTGTAACTTTACTGTAAAAATGTAAACAAACTACTTAAGTTGAACTACTTAAGTTTTAGCCCTGATGATGCTGTATAAGCAAAACCAGTAGGTTATTTAAAAAATATAAGTGGTACGTAAAACAGTACAAGTGTTTATTTAAAAATATGAATAGTAAGTTGATAGTAGCAATTTCAATCGGTAGGTGAATAATAATACTTATATATTTACCTTATCTAAACTATCTATCATCAATTATTAGATCATGTATCGATATCGAAACTCTACTTTTTCTGGACAGCCTTAGCAATGTCAGAATAGCAGTCATATTTTGTAGCAAATGGCAAGCTTTTTTCATGATATTTCATGTCCATATACTTAGAGGTCAATGAGTAGGACACAGTAGTAGTCAGACTTTATAGTCTGACCACTTTCAATATAATCAAGCATAGTCACACCCTTTGAGTCCCAGAATACTGAAGCCATTGTTTTATTTGCTAACAAAATCGGCTTAGCCTTTTTGGGGCGTGGTGAACCTGGTGGCTGATAATGTATCAAAGTTGCAAAATAAAAATGGAAAAATGTACATCAAATGATGTCATTTGTGTTTGCTATCTCTATTGTATTTCTGTTGGTCACTGGAGATAGCAAATATAAAACACGTCAATTAACAGCTATTTGATGTAGGTACACTTTTCCATTTTAGTTGGCAACGAGATACATAATCAGCCCCCTGGTCTTTCCACTGTTTTGATTTTTTGTTGTTTTGTTTCTGGCGTACAGTAATGAGCCCATATTTTGTCAATTGTAATAAAACGATTCAAAAAATCATCTATATCGGCTTCAAATAACCCCAAACAGTCACGTGAAATAGTCAATCGCATCCTTTTTCGTACATCTGAAAGCAGTCTCGGAACCCACCGTGTACCTATACACTTTATAGAAAACCCAATTCGTTGAATATGATATTTTGAGTTCGTTCATAATTAAAGATGCCTATGATCTCGGCTATCTCTCTAATTTTAATCTGCAGTCTCCCATACTTTAATCAAGTACTTAGGTACTTTTTTAACATTTTCGTCAGTAGTGGATGTCGAAGGTCTTCCAAGTTCCAAATCGGAGTTCACCTTTCACACTCTCTCTGCCGCGCTTGAATTCTGCTATAGGTACATTTTTTGATGGATGAATAAGACGGAGCAGAATCCCCTAATGTTCTGACAATCATCACAGATGGCTTTCGGAGATAGCTTTCTTATGGAGGTACTTAATGACGCCATGCTGCTCGATTTGCTCCATTTATAGAAAGCGTGTCCGATTTCTTTATTAAAAATTTCGTAAGGTCAAAACTAATTAGTACACAAGTTTTGAACTTTACACAGTTAACTACTCTAAACTGAAGTAAATAAAGTGAATAGATTTGATTTTAGAATTGAATGCAATTGCATGGATCTGTGTTATGACGAGTACTTGGCCTACCACGTCACGATAATTCTTATTTCAAAAGATAGCAAATGATTTCGCTACGATCCCTCATAAATTTTACCAACATTCTACTAGTAGTTTTTGAAACAAAATTTTTTGCTCATGTTGACGACCTCTTCATTATCCATAACTATAGTATGGTATCTTCACGCCCATATCAAAATGCTATCATGATCTATCTTTCTAAAAAAAACGGGTAGCATTTAATTTTAAAACTGTAAATACAAGTTTTTCTATCAAAATTTTGGAAATTGCTTACAAAAATACTGAATTGGACACTAAATTTGCGCATCAAATATACTACATTGTTTGATCTTTAAAGCTAAACTATTTTACTAAGTGACTATCTGTTAACTTATACTAATTCTATTTTTTGGTAGTTATTTTTATTTCTAATACCTATCTATCTAGTAGGTACCTCTTTATACGACCAAACTCGCTTCCATTCAAATTTAACCTAACGCCTTGGTTCTAAAAAGCGATTAGCTTTCTGGCAGTTCACCCGCCGCTGCCACGGCAGGCTCGCTTTTTTTTATCCTGGAGAAATCCATCATGGATACCCGACACTTTCGGGGAAAGTGGCTGGTTATGTCAGACCTCTACTGACTAAAACCCCACGGTGTCCTCCCCTTCGCCAGGTACGGGGGCTGTCGGGACGCTTTCGCAAACTTCCATAGCCCAGGATATTTTACCATGATTCGATTACCTACTGATTCTATCCACACCTCACTGATTGTTTTGAGTTAGGTAGGTACTAATAATGCAAAAAATAAAAGTAAAATATCTTCAAGACCATATCCCCGAAAAGGTAGGCAGACACAACCAGGGCGCCCACGACTAGCCGAAGAGACACACAAGACTACCGGGCGCATGTGCAATCATGGGCAACGTAATTTTTATCAGAAAATCGAAAAACAAACGTTTTTCCTTTTTGTTACCCGATATAGAAGAGAAGCGAACCCGGGATCTCATAAAGTCAAGTTCAACACCTGGTCGCTGGAGGTTCTCAATTCGACTGTGTTTTTTAATTTTATTTTTGCATGTTTGTTACGCGATTCTTCGCGGTTCTTTTTTAAAAAGATAGGCCATAATTTTGAGGTGATATTAATTTTTTCACGATCCCACAAATGGTTTTTGAGTTACACCTAATATTACATAAATACCTACTATACTTAATATTACATAAATACTATACTTAATATTACATACATTTTTCACTTATCTTGACGAGATGAAGTCGTCAACATAAGTAAAAAAAGGTGCACTATTAAGTGTAACTAGTAGAATGTGAACGACACAGTACCCAATAAAATAGTTGGAGTCGGCTTTTGCAGTTTACTGCACTTTGGTAGGTAATTAACGTCTTGAAGTCTCTCAATAACTCTTAACTCTTTTTTAATGTATGTTGCTAACCGTGGCTTTTACAACGTCATCGGACTTTAATCATACAGACATCAATATTTAAATGGATTGTGCTTTTCCCTACTATGGTCTATGCCATTAACAAGAGCTGTCTTACGGAAGACCGTACCTCGACTTGGTGCTGCGTTCAGCAACCCTGCTGAACTCTTGAATCTCGATGTCATACGAATAGGAAATTGTAATCGTATGTCATTTTAGGTATTTTTGAACACAGTAGGTACTAGCGGATTGTTAACATTTAATTACAATAAAATAATTTATTGTTTCCTATTGAGTAAATGTTAATAATTCGCAAATATTGTGTTTAAGAGTACCTACAGTTACGTACATCGACCATACATCCCAATAGACGTCGCATGTAAGGCAACCAGTTTCTGTCAACACATAAGTGAAATTGTTCTTATGTAGCTTATTACTTAAAAAGATATGAACAGTATCGACCAGGTTTGTGACCTGTAAACATTGTCGCGTTATTTTATAAAAAAAATAAAAAATAAATTTAAAAATGACTGTTTGTTCAATCAAATGGTACGGTAAAGACAGCCGCACTTC
>NJDD01003455.1:17813-31662 GCA_002245505.1 Calephelis nemesis
AACGCGTTGCCGCGCCGCCGCTCTCCGCCTGCACGCGGGGCTGACCTTGCGTCGCGGGGGCGCGGGGGTGCAGCGAGGGGCGGGGCGATGCGCGACAGTCCGGGTGGGGAGAAAGTGCCTAGCGAATTTTCACTTTCGCGCGCCAGCGGACGAGCTAGCGACAGCGGTCGCCGGTCGATGCAGTCTGCTGTCGTCTACTACCGCAATATCCTACTTAGCTCATTACGGAACAATGATGCACCCCAAGTCCATTTCGTTTTGTAAAATAAATCGAATTAGGTACGTTAAATTGCATTGAAATAAGAAATCTCAAAATCGGTTTTTGATTCTAACAAAAAGTCAACAATGGGTAGGTATCTTATAATACGAAATCTTATTCAGAATCTAATTTCGACTTGGTATAGGTACCTACCTTAGTATTCAGTACATAAACTTTTAAGTGAGATACATAAAAGTTTGTGTACTGAATACTAGTTTTTAGTAGATAGGTACAGATTTGCTTTTATGCCTATGCAGCCAAGGCTTAATGGGGACCCAACGAGCACGTTGCATTCTGCCTATACCACGTAGGTAGGTACCAACACAGTTTTGTTTTATTATTTCCTAACTAGCTAAACCTACTCGAATTTCGAAATACGTGAGATACTTACCTACTTATGTCACCTAATAGGTATGTAGGTACCCTTTAGGAAAATACGTTAGTTTTAACATTCATCACTTTTACTCTACTTCATATTTTTTTCTCATTCACAATAGTCGTAATCTTAAATTAATAAAAATACAAAAGGAGGTACTTAGGTATTAATCAATTTGAACATCTTACATTTCTACGACAATTAACATTGCGCACCTTTTAATGAAAACCAATTAATTTTTAATAAAGCACAAAATATCTATCAGTCTCAATGGAGCTCAGTTTAAAAATTAAACAAGCTGACATTCAACAATTAATTATTAGATAGGTACCTGCTTATCGCATACATAAACTTCTTATAATACCTAACTAACTTACCTAACTCGACGTGCAATTGCATTCTTTTGTAATGGCATCCACTGCTTAGGCACTGTCAGCAAGTAGCACTGTTTAAACGCGCACTGTCTTTATTATTATTAAAAAATAGAGTTACCATGATCACGGATGACTCATGGGATATTTACCTATACTACAAATAAATAAAATTGGAGTGTCTCTTTGTTACATAAAACTAACCGCTTTTTACTTTTTTTTATGAACGTAGGTAGGTATGTATGTTAGGTACATGTAACAAAAACATTTTAAGAACATTTGTCTGCCTTTCTGTCTGTCGGTCTGCCTGTTGGTTCCGGCTTATCTCGGAAACCACTGGACCGATGTTGATGGGGCTTTCACGGACAGGTAGCTGGAGTAACTAAACTATTTTTATTTTAGTCTTTTTTGTTTTTGTTCCACGCGAGTCACGAGCACAGCTAATCAGTAAGAAATAATATATTTATATATTATTTCTATATAAAAACTAGTTCCTTGAAGTGTGGTATTTGTTGGTGGGTTAATAACGTAGGTAGATTACTTATACCTATTTTACATACCTAAATTTCAAGACGTCTGGCAGAAGTAATTGCCCATTGAAAGTGTCTGGCAATAATGAACGGTCTCCTTTGCAGAATAGACCATCTGCCTATCAGGCAGCTCGTCAAAGGCGAGACTAACCTTTACTAACACAGTGACATGAACTGACATCTGATTCTCGAGGGCCGAGGTCTAATATCCCGGCCTAAGGTTGGATTTGGTGTCTCTAGGCGTCGTATATTTCTTAGAAACAGAAAATCCGCCTGCTTGTTTGCCTTTCAAGATCATAAAAAAATAAGTTTAATTTTAACCATTTTCTTAAAAACGTATTGATAGTGTACTAACAAGCGTTTCTACTTTAACAAAGGCACTTAAGTAATGTTTTTACTTTTATGTAGGTAGGTAATCTATCAGTACTTTTCGCTACCTCCGAAATGTCACTGATTTCAATTTTCAAGTTTAATCTAGTAGGTACCCATATCTCTTAAACAATTAATCCAATATTGTTATATAAATAAATGCCCTACAATGTTTAATTTCATACAAAGATAAGCGATAAATTCACAACCCTTGTTGGCAGCAGAGTAAAAACAAAAAGAGTTTATTGTTAGTATATTACTATTAATGAAGATGGTCGCAGTTTTATCCTTATTATTGAACTTCGTGTAAATTATTAGTAAAATTAGATAATTTAGGTGAAAATTTGTTTAATCTTTATTCAGTGATAGTGCACAAATGGAATAATCATGAAGAAATTAGTGTATCGTGAATTTCCACGCTGCCGCCAAATCTCCCAAAGTGAGCTTGTGTAAAGTGACCACCGCTTTACTCAAGACCCTGACGTGACTTTGTAAATAGTGAATAACGACTGTATAAGAATAATTAATACGGAAGACATGTGACTAAAGACTATAATAATTAATTAATACGGAAGACGTGGCAGCATGGCCTAAAGGTCTTAGCCGGCCCCAGAAAGGGGCAATTAACTTAAAAAAAATAGTAATAAAAAAACTGTTGCGTTAAAGTCAATCGCAATGTCTAATAAAATTATCAGATTTCTCTTAATAAAAAATATAAATACCTCTGAAGCTCGTCCATGCGATTAGATTAGGATTAAATGCGATTTACCTTAATATTCTTTGTTTTGAAAGGTTACATAAAATGACAGCACTAAACCGGTTCAAGGCTGATCGTTTCCATCCCTAGCATTTGTCGATTGTCGAGAATTGGTCGTCCGAGTTTAATAGGAAAAGTGCTTAAAATATAAACAATGTTTTACCAAAACTTGTGATATAGTTTCAATTAATAGTAGAAAATTCAAACCTGCATCTACTTACATCGAGCTGATAATATAATGAAACATTTTTTTCAATAAATTTGGTATTTTAAAATAGGTTGCCAAATAAATCCTGGACAGAATATTTTTGATTATCAAAAAAATATATTTCACTATTCCGGGTTTTCTTTCGGGCAACCCTATTTTAACTTGTTTGCAATGAAACTGCGCATATGTTATGTATACAGTTTTTTTCCATTATCGTATCCCGTGAAAGTAACAGACATCGACATATCTGTTTATACATGGCAACCTAGATAACATACATACCTACATATCTTCACCCCAAGTCCTTTACGGAATAGGCAGAGAGTATCGAGTGCTAAACTTCACGATCCTGGCAGACCAGCCTGGCTTCCTCTACCTAGATACCTAGATAGAGACAGACAACCTAATTTCTGAACATTTAATAAGTCTTACTTAAACATTAAGTCAGAGTAAAAAGTTCTAATTAATTATCTTGATATTGCATTATTTTTTTTTGTTTTTATGATGAAACAAGCACACGGATTTTCTGAAAGTAAGAAATTCACGCCACCTAACGGCACCAAAGGTGGCAATGATGCGTAGTCAACCTGGTAGGTACCAGAATCTTGGACCTCGAACAAAATATGTAAGTTTGCCGGCTTATCTTCCGAACCGAAACACGTCAACGGCAAGTGCTGTCGTTAAGGCGGTGGTACCATTCCCGGCGAGTTGCTGTAAAACTTTACCAGCTAGTCAGATGTCACGGTGCTAGTGACAGTTACCAACGCTCGCCTTTTACGAGTTGCCTGGCAGGAAGGCACATGGTCTATTTCGCAAAGGAGCCCGGATCAACACGGGGAAAAAGACCGTTCTTTATTGCCAGACACTTTCAATGAGCTACGCACTGACGTTTTGGCGGCAGGAATGGGTAAGGCAAGGGTACCGATCCGGGTGAGTCGCTGCGAAACTCTACCACCTAGTAAAACTTAATATAAACATACTTTAACATTCTTTTAATACTTTTTAGGAAGCCCTTTTAATACATTTTCTGATATACTAATAGTTTTTATCCTAATATCAGTCTATTATAAGTTGACCTGTATTTGGATCTTGACTACATAATATAAAACAAAGTCGCTTCCTCGGTCTCTATATCTCTCTGTTTGCCTAATTCTTTATAACTACGCAACGGGTTTTGATGCCTTTTTTGAAGTGATTGAAGAGGAAGGTTTATATGTATATTTCATAACCGTGCGAAGCAGTGCCAGTAGATGATAACTGATAAGACAAATTTGTGCCAATACTTATCTAGCTTTGCTGTACTATTAAAACTATTGCAATAACGCCAGAACGTCATGACGTTTTCCCGTTCGGAGGGCAAGGTAATCGTTAAACTTAATGTAATTTATTTAGAAACACTTGTAATTACCACAATTTATCTATTTTTTATTTATTTTCTAAATAAATTACATCAAGAATGGAATTCCACCAAGCTCCGACGACAAGAAGTATAGAATCTACCGTTAAACTTACTTTTGCTCGAGGCCTAACATACCGGCCTCAGGTTGGCATCGCACCATTACCACCTTTGCGGGAATTTTCTACCATCAGGAAATCTGTCTGCTTGTTTGCCTCCCAATACCATAAATGAAAATATTCCAATCTTCACAACTATAAACCAACAATTATTCATGGTCATAGAAAGAAGAACATAAATCCCTGAACGAGTTTTCTCATATTAAGAAATAAAACCCCTCAAAGGCTCATTCATGTGAGCCGGTCGATTGTTCTCAAAGCGCGCACGTGTGGTACCTACTCAGTATTTTTGACATGGTCAGGAGGGAGTTACTCCTCAGTGTGTAAATACGTTCATGTTAGTATTTGTGCAGATGTATTCGGCCCGAGGTCCTCCATTCTTCCTAGGCGGACTTTGTGATATGGGTTACCACAGGACCATGCACAGAGATCTATATATTAACACTTGATGCCGAAACTTTAGACCCCTTTTTACGAAAATTACGCTGACGCAGGAGCATAAAATTTGGCACACTAATAGTTTATGTGTAGGAGAAGTACAGAACGATAATATTTTTCGATAGTAATGCTTATAAAGTATATTAAACCGATAAATAAAACGTTACCCACACTACCATGCATTTGACACACACAAACAAAATATATACTGATGATAACGATAAAAGATCGCAGACGGCGCACTAACTATTCATAAAGTTTATTAATTGGTCTTGAGAAATGAAGATAGCGTTCGTATCGACAAGATATTAAAATTTATTTTTTTTGATATTAGAATTTTGACCAACGGGCGACCACTCTTTACTATAATTAGGCATAGAAATCGTACCTAAAAAGTTCACCAATTCTAGTTCAGTTTTTCGTCAACTGCGATCACGAAATGTCATTTGATTCACATGCCACATAATAATTGATAGTAATAATTATGTTTTTGAATGACCGCCATGAATAAACTAAGTGAATAACCATCGCTAAATTTAACTATTTCAACAGAATTTTCAGGTGAATACAATAGAATAGAAGAAAAGATATTCACATTCACCTTATATGAGACACTTGTGACAAGTCTATATAAGTCTAAAACTATCACCGGATCGGAACCATTCAAATTGCCAACATCCTTAAAAATGTAATCGTCAAAACAGTATTTGCCGCTTAGATGATTTCAAAAGTCGCTACTTCCAGAAGTAAAAAATTACTAAATATTTCGATTTCAACTACATTTAGGAGAATAGGCATTGCCTTTTTTTAACTCACGCACGTGAAAAAATTCAGCGTGTGTGTGCGCATTTACTGTTTTACCAATCATATTTTTCGCCTAAAGCAAACGAAAAAAAGTTGGTACGAAAAAAAAATATTTTTAAGAATGTATAGGAGTTTCATAGATCATAACCCTTGCTTGCAGTAAAGTAAAAATTCAAAAAAACTAATGCTTCGTCGACAGTTAGATAGTTTCTGATACTACAAAATAAAAACAAACAATGTTAGAAGTTCGATTATTCGCAAAGCACGCACTTATGAAATTAAAATTAATGCAATAAATCTATCCGCAATCTGAACTTTACAACCATTTACATCGCTATTTTTTTGTTTACAACGCGGTGAAAACAAAAAAAAACTATTGCGTCGTAGCTTATTAGAAAGCCGGAGTAATCAGTTTTCTGATATGAAGAAATAAAATCACCTCAAAGGCTCATTCATGTGTGTCGATTATCCTCAAAGCTCGCACGTGTGGTGCTCAGTATTCTTTACTATGGCTATGAAAGGACACAATGAAGGAACAAAACTGGTTTAAGGTCGATCTTTAACAACCCTACTATTAATTGCAAAATAATGTGTACCTTCATTCTTTATTCTTTGTTAAGTATATTACTCAAAGAAATTACGAGTATGAAAAAATAACTGGTAGCAAATGTTATTAAACATGAGGTAATGATGATCTTCGCTTACACAAGAAAAAAACTAGGTTTAGTGGCGGATTTTCCACGTTTTGAATTCTACCAGCTACCTGTCCTCCTTCACGAAACACGACAATGTTGGGCACAGAAGTTACGACAACAGTAAAATATATAGCGGTTGTAACATAGGGGAAAAGCTGTTGTATATCACCTAGTTATAACTGATTGCATTAGTGGAATATTCCAGTAAAATTGATGACTTCTTCCAACCGGCGATGGGGTTGTCACATCCCAAAACCGGTAAGGCTTTTCTATTACAATACAAAATATGCCCACGACTTCGTCCGTGGATTTTAACAGAAAAGTTATTTAGTTTATAAAGGTTTATTCAACAATTAAAGTACGTAGCCTACGTAATCTTTATTAAATCTGCTACCTGCCACTGAAAGTCCCGTTAACATCCGTCCAGACGTTTCCGAGATTAGTCAGAACAAACAGACTCGAAAAAATCGTGAATAATAATATTTTGCCAAATGTACCGTACATTCATTCATATGAATGTAGTAATAATAAATAAATGTCCCTAGACAAGTCACACAAATTGAATCTAGCCCCGAAGTAAGCAATTATATTATGCTTGTGTTATGAGTGTTAGTCAATGATACTAATACATAGAAATACTGAAATAGATACCAGAATATATTTAATAAACACCCAGACCCGGAAATGTAGACATCTAAATGTTCATCACACAAATGCCATGTCCCGTCGGCAATCGCACCCGAGACTCGCGTTTGGTCGATGTAGTTAGGCGTGTACGTTAGCCACTCGACCAACGAAGCGGTTATTTTGATATTGTAAGACACACCAACTTTATTTATCCTATCATTTATTAGATACTTGTACAAAATGTAAAACTTTGTCAAAACATACATCCTGTACTTAATATAATTTAGTAGTAATGGCGCTGGCGTAACAATATTAAACGAAACCCCCAAAAAACAACTATTGCGTGAGTCTATGATGAATGAATTAAACAAATGATATTCAACGAAAACTATCGTATAAAAAGGACATAAAAGAAATACTACGCAATGTGTGACCCAATTTTACAACCACTCGTTCTACCAGGTGATTGGTGCATTATACCGGGGGACTTCCACGTGTATCATAATTCACAGCCTTGTATTTGGATGGTTGAACCGACGAAAATACTGTCTTTGGGGTACATTTCATAGGAATTACAACCTTATTCCACGTTAATACAGAGCTAAGGATGAATAAGGTCCGTATTAAAATTGGTAAAGGAACTACGTCTCAACTATAATTCCCGCGATATTAAGGCTTTTGTCTGAAGTCTTGCGCATCTGTGTGACCTCACCAATGGCTTTTGAATTAATTGGAGCGAAACATCTGACCAGTAATTTGAATCTTGTAAAGCGTACTGAAATACAAGTATGTTTGGGGATTTTTACATATTTCTTTGTGCTTATGTATTCCTAGTAGATTTTTTGTAGTATGAAATTATTTTTCTCTGGATGTTCTTGCTAGTGGAATAGCCATCTGGCAGCTAATGAGAGTTAAGCATAAAATAAATAAAAAGACCAACAAGATCGCAGGTGGTCGAGTACTGTACAACTTGCTTAGGTAGGCTTCTTAATTATTCCTGCTGCCATAATGACAGTGTTTTGGACTATCACGTTCCGGTCTGGAAGGAAGGTCAGCTAATAGACTTGCACGTTAAGGCCTTTTACCCTGGATAAAGAAGAGCGACTAGCCTGTTAACTTAATTAAGTGAAATTGAGTGGGGTGCGGTCACTAGTATTATTATTTGCTCTGTGCAGTGCAACTTGTCCGAGGACGTGTCCACCTTATTCCTTTTATTATTATTCCTGCTGCCATAATGAAAGTGTCATATTCTAGTCCTTAGGATAGGGTAGCCTTAGACTTGTAAATTTCGCCTAATACCTCGACCACAGGACCACAACGCACCTACGACATTTGTGGTTAGTAAAAAATAGGCTCGTTTAGTAATTTTAAGTTATGTATAACAAATAGTCTTATTTGTATCCTTGGGTTACCTTAAAATATAGTTTGTATCTATATTTTTCTATCCATATAAAATATCTTATTATATTTCCACGAAAACGATAAACAAGTTGAATGCGAAGCCGAAGCTACGCACTTGTTTTTTTGTACACGATGCCTTCCATTTTATTTTCACAACTTAATTTTTTTTTGGGTCGGCTGGAAGAAATTTCTTTAGTTAGAGATAAGCTCGCCTTTTGTGCATTTTTACTTCTCATGAATTTTTTTTGTGTGCAATAAAGTGTTAAATAAATAAATAAATAGTTGTGTACGTTAAACATATTAAAAAAACTAGGTTAGGGTCATTAGGCGACTAGGTAAAGAAGGAGCAGCAGAACACATTTTTAGAATTTTTGTCTGTCTGTCTGGCCTATTTTGGCTTGTCTTGGCTGGTAGTCACTTCATGATCCGAGAAAGATTCTAGGCTACTTTTTATCATGTTTACTAAAGTGGTTCCTGTGGAAGAAGGGTATAGTATATATTGGACTGTATTTTTTTTAATGTTTGTGTTTTGTAATATGTGTTTTACAGAATGTCCCGTAATATTTTAAAAGTCATAACTTTTGAAATTACAGACATAACAACACAGTGTAAACTGACCAAATAACTAGAAATACGGAATAATTCTTCAATTGAATGCAATACAAATGATACATGTATTTGTCACACGCCAAGTCCCTCTGTAAGGCAGACATAGAGTATCAACTGTTACGTGAATAAAGTTCGCCGGTTCGACTAGTATATGTATATTTACCAGTGTAGTACCGTGTTCTTTAACTGTCTTATTAATAAACATGGACTAACAAAGGAGTAAAATTAAGTTGATATTACAGTGTGTATCACTTTGTAATAAAGACTTTAATACCAGGTTGAACCTTGGCGTCATTTACTCCGGGTTTATTAATAAGACACTAAGGGGCACTTGCACGTTCCTGGTTTAAGTATTTAACACTGAGTTAGCGTCTAACTTGGGTTAAATCACCTTTTATTCGACAGTTTAACTCAATATTAAATGTAACCTGGGAATGTGCAAGTGGCCCTTAGTGTATAATTTTCTTAGAATTATTAATAAAACACTATATGACAAGCCGACAACAAAATAAGCTTATAGAACTGCGTAATAAAAACACCATCGTATATTTTTACATAAAACCCCCATTTCCTTTTGAATGCGAACGGATGTTGAATACAAAAAACATACTGTTACAGAGTGTGGCTTCGTTAGCACATAATATCCAATGGTTAGGCTCCAAGATAGCTCTATCATGTTTTGTCGATGAGCCAAGTAACCTTATTGTGGCGGGATTTTGCCATTGTTTGAAATTACTCATACCAGCATTGAATTAGTTATTTAGTATTCTATTCGCACTATCTAATAAAATTACGATTATAAGGGCATGTATTATATAAAACTACTAGCTGACCCGGCAGACGTTGTTCTGCTACTTTTTTTAATGTGATTTTATTAAAAAGGTGGTAGTTTACGGTAGACAGGGATAAGTTAATTTATATTCTAAAAATTGTTTGTATTAATAAATAATCATGTACCTAATCAATACAATAGTGTGTAAATAGTAAGTAAATAATTAAATAAAATAATTAATTAATATCTATTAAAATATTTGCACACCAAAAGTTGGTAGAATATGTAGAAGCACCTAAATAATTTTGTAACATCTTTGTAACACTCATATTCCGCAAATAAATATTTTTTTCTTTTCTTTCTTTAAAAAAAAATATTTGAGTCACCCTTGTCACTTAGGAGTATTAAAAATAGATGTTGGCCGATTCTCAGACCTACTCAATATGCTCACCAAATTTCATCGGTCAAGCCGTTTCGGAGGAGTACGGGAACGAACATTGTGACATGAGAATTTTATATATTAGATTTTTTTTATATTGTTGTCTTATGCCTTATTTAAAGAGAAGTCTCACCTTTGACAAAGATTTTAAGCTTTTTTTTATAAAAGAGGAGGCAAACGAGCAAGTGGGTCCGTCCACGGACATCCGCAACACCAGGAGTATCACAGATGCGTTGCCGACTTTTAAGCAATGAGTATGCTCTTTTTCTGAAGGTCCTTAAGTCATAATTTGAGATTTTTTCCTATTTTGGCTGACCACCGGCTACTAACACCAACTTATTACTTTAGTGCAATCAATCCAGATTGTAGAGTGCTGTGTCGCAACTCACTCGGATTAGACGCTATGTCAGTGCTCGCTAAAGTGTTTCTTGCAAGAAGGTAGGGTAGCCGGCTAATTTACAACCTTGGCTTAAAAAGCAGTGACATCTATGGTGTCTATACAAGACAGTCATTACTATCAGGAATACGCCTTGGCGCAATCATATTATAAAAAACTCAGTTAATAGTTAGGATCTATCTTTGAGAAAATATGACGTTTATCTTAATAGTTACTGCCCGGGTCAAGAATGCTGCAATTAGTAACTGGTTTTACAAAAGTGTTAAACGAGATAGGTAAACGGCAGGCCAAGAGATTCATCATACATCGAGGTGGTGGGCATAAACTTTAGAGTCCAAGGTGATGTCTTACGCATCAATCAAGACCTCCGAATGCTCCCATTTCTCATGCAAAATCCATAGACATTTTACGGCCTCCTTGGTCGAGTGGCTAGCGTCTAATTACACCGACCTAACGTGAGGCTCGGGTTCGATTCCCGACGGTCCCCCGTCATTTACGTAATTAACATTTAGTGGTCTGCATTTTAGGGTCTGGGTGTTTATTGAATTTATTCTGGTATCTATGTAAGTATTTCTATGTATGATTACTGTTGACAAGCATATAATTTGCTAACTTTGGGGTTAGATTCAATTTATGTAACTTGTCAAGGGATATTTATTTATATTTAGGTATATTTTAAAAGATAATCTTCGTTGGATATTGGATAACGTTATCGTACTACGAAAAAAAGATTTTAGAATTGCAAGGTAGTGTTATTATAAAAATTGTTATTCTAAAAAGTGAACAGTATTTTCAATAGAATTGAGGGATGGTTCACGTAGAGTTGTTGTTTTCTTTTATTGAAAAAAAGTTAATATGAGGATGTCTTTCCTCATGGCTAGAATCAGCCATCACCCGTCTTCGTACTTACTCGTATATATTGTTTAGCCGGAATCTTACCTTTTCATAACTTTTCTTTTTTATATATGAGGAGGCAAATAAGCAAGTGAGTCACCTGATGAAAGTGATCAAAGCCGCCTACGGATATTCGCAACACCAGGAGTGCCACAGATGCGTTGCCGACACTTAAGGAATAACTATGATCTTTTCTTGAAAGTTTCTAAGTGATATTCGTTTGGAAATAGCACCCTTGGTAACTGGTATTACAAAGGTGTTGTGCGATGTAAGAAATGTCTTTTAAATAGCATGGTTGAAGATCGCTACTCGTCAAGGTGATGGGACAAAATACTTTAAATTCTCTAATTGGCAATTAACCAGCAAAAAAGGGAGAAAACATTATTGGAGTGTAATTTTTACCATTTGGAAATCGGTCGGAAGTATTTTTCAACCCCCGACGCAAAAAGAGGGGTGTTGTAAGTTTGACGTGTCTGTATGTGTGTATGTCTGTCTGTCGCATGATAACACCGAACCGAACATTTACGCGCAAGTGTTTTAAGACATGTTTGATGAAAATCGGTTGAACCGTTTAGAGCAGTGGTGGACAAATTACGGCCCGCGGGCCGGACCTTGAGAGGTTTTAATCCGGCCCGCCGAGGTTTTTTTTAGAAAAAATATGAACCTCCTTAAAAAAGTAATGGTCGAAATGTTAAAAGACTATTGAAATTTGAGCAATTAGGATACTGAATCGATACTTCAAACATACATGTTGCGTACTTCATATGTTAAGACTTCATAAATAGATTTTATTTTAATAAAGGATTGTAAAATAAAAAAATGCCTTATGTTATATTTATACAATGTTTGATGATCGTAATATTTACTGCTATTTTAGGTGTTTAAATAAACCGGCCCGCCTCCAGATTAATTACAATTTACTGGCCCGCCACTAGATTTTTTTTAACTTACCGGCCCGCGGTCAAAAGAATTTGCCCACTCCTGGTTTAGAGGTTGCGGGGAATGAAAGGGGGAGATAAAACCAATTTTTTTACTTTTTAAAGAAAAAACAAATTCTTGTGTTGGGTTTTTTTTTTAATTTTTAATTTAATATTTTAATACAGTACTACTCGGTAAAACAGACCGGCAAGTCAACGATTTAAAGGAACAAGAATAGAATATATTTTTATTCACATTCACCTTATAAGAGGCACTTGTGACGCGTCTATATTATAGTACTAAAACTACCACCGGATCGGAACGCGGCCACCACTGTGAAGATCCGGCAAGAAACTCAGCGGGCTGTCTTTTTTTTCCTTATTCTATACAAATGTATTAGTATTACATCACACATCATTACAACTAAGAGATTGGTATGAGGAGCAATTAATCCCAAGCACTCTTATCCGACAGGTTAAAGAGGTCAAACCAAGAAATGCAGGCTGGATGTCGAGTCGTGCAACAAGATTTTACGTACGTACGTACCTGTTTTATTTTTGGACATTATAAATTAAATTAATTAATTCAATTATATTAATGTTTTATTTGTTCCAAGTATATCTACAAACGTTATTTGTACACGATGCCTTATATTTTATTTTCACAAATATTTTTTTTGGTTGGCTGGAAGAAATTTCTGTAGATAGAGATAAGCTCGTCCTTTGTGCATTTTTGCTGCTCCTGTTTTTGTATGTTTTTTGCTTTTTGTGTGCATACATACATACAAACATATCTTCTCGTCAAGTATCATACGGGGTAGGCAGAGAGTTGTGTGCAATAAAATATTAAATATAAATGCCTCTGGACTCTCCAATCTCATTAAGGATGTTAAAGAACGAGGGAAACGGAGGAAATAGTGTACGAAAGCGGACCCTGTGTTCCTATTCCCAAACATTCTAATTCCCATTCCCGAACAACCAGCATTAACGCTAGGATGATGATGAATAAAATACGAATATTGATAGGCAAGCTCATTTCAAATACCATATAGGTACGTGCATGTTACTAGCGGTCTGACAAGAAGGCAGATGCTATCAGTGGGGGTTCAGATGAATTAGGGTAAATACATACTATTGATATCATAGTGATATTTAAGTAATTTAAAATTTACGTAAAAATACATAGTAAGTCTGTAATAATCAGCATGAGGTATTATAATTAGGTAGAACTAATCGCTGTAGTTAAAAACAGGTGCTTTTCTCCATGTAATAAAACTTTCAAGACCTTTCATTTGATAAATTAAAAATATGTGTTAAATTGAATTTAGACAAAAAAAGGTTACTATAGCATTGCTGAATATTTACCAGATACGAGCGCTTGGTATTAATCGCTCCTCATGTCAATCTGTTATAAATATAACGTATCATTTATTTAATTATTGCATACATATTTTAAAATCAGGAAAAAGAC
>NJDD01003455.1:35097-50397 GCA_002245505.1 Calephelis nemesis
TTAACTTACCAGCCCGCGGTCAAAAGAATTTGGCCACTCCTCATTTAGAGGTTGCGGGGAATGAACGGGGGAGATAAAACCGATTTTTTTAACTTTTTAAAGAAAAATTAAATTCATGTGTTGGGTTTTTTTTTTTATTTTTAATTTAATATTTTAATATAGTACTACTCGGTAAAACAGACCGGCAAGTCCACGATTTAAAGGAACAAGAATAGAATATATTTTTATTCACATTCACCTAACAAGAGGCACTTGTAACGCGTCTATATAATACTAAAACTACCACCGGATCGGAACGCGGCCACACACTGAGAAGATCCGGTAAGAAACTCAGCGGGCTGTCTCTTTTTCCTTATTCTATACAAATGTATTAGTATTACATCACACATCATTACTAGTAAGAGATTGGTATGAGGAGCAATTAATCCCAAGCTCTCTTATCTGACAGGTTAAAGAGGTCAAATCAAGAAATGCTAGCTGGATGTCGAGTCGTGCAACAAGATATCTGTACCTGTTTTATTTTTGGACATTATAAATTAAATTAATTAATTTAATTATATTAATGTTTTATTTGTTCTAAGTATATCTACAAACGTTATTTGTACACGATGCCTTATATTTTATTTTCACAAATATTTTTTTGGTTGGCTGAAAGAAATTTCTGTAGTTAGAGATAAGCTCGCCCTTTGTGCATTTTTGCTCCTCCTGTTTTTGTATGTTTTTGCTTTTTGTGTGCATACATACATACAAACATATCTTCTCGCCAAGTATCTTATGGGGTAGGCAGAGAGTTGTGTGCAATAAAGTATTAAATATAAATGCCACTGGACTCTCCAATCTCATTAAGGATGTCAAAGAACGAGGGAAATGGAGGAAATAGTGTACGAAAGCGGACCCTGTGTTCCTATTCCCAAACATTCTAATTCCCATTCCCGAACATCCAGCATTAACGCTAGGATGATGATGAATAAAATACGAATATTGATAGGCATGCTCATTTCAAATACCATATACGTGCATGTTACTAGGGGTCTGACAAGAAGGCAGATGCTATCAGTGGGGGTTCAGATGAATTAGGGTAAATACATACTGCTGCTGATATTTAAGTAATTTAAAATTTACGTAAAAATACATAGTATGTGTGTAATAATCAGCATGAGGTATTATAATTAGGTAGAACTAATCGCTGTAAGTAAAAACAGGTGCTGTTCTCCATGTAATAAAACTATCAAGACCTTTCAATTAATAAATATTAAAAATGTGTTAAATTGAAATTATACGAAAAAGGTTAATATTGCTGAATATTTAGCTGATACGAGCGCTTTGGATTAATTGCTCTTCGTGTCAATCTCTTATAAATTTAATGTATAATTTATTTTATTAAAAAAAAGTATCTTCACGCCCATATCAATGAAGAGGAAGGCAGAGGCACAACCAGGGTACTCACGACTAGCTGAAGATACTAAGTCCCACAATGTGATAGGTGGCACGCCTATCGCCAACCGGGCACATATTTTCCTTTCCCGAGCAACATTTTTTTATTAGAAAATTTGAAAAACCCAATTTTCTTTTGTTGTCCAACCCGGGATTCGAACCCAGGACCTCATGCAGTCAAGTCCAAAAACTGTACCGCTAGACCACAGAGGTAATAAGGTAAGGAGGTAAGTAGATAATTTAATTATTATATAAATATTTTAAAATGAGGAAAAAGACAAGCCCGTTGGGTTTCTTGCCGGAACTTCAGGGTGAGTGGCCGCGTTCCGATCCGGTGTTAAAATTTTAGTATTTTATAGACGCGTCACAAGTTAACATGAAAAAAGCCTAAATTATAAGCAATACAGCTCTTTGAATAAGTTCAAATGGCACTGTTTCTAACCTTCTTTAAACTGATTCATAAAAGTATGAAATTATATCATTATGTTTGTTACGGTTTTACTCAGCGAATAATAAATTTATTTAAGGCCCCATACTCAGTCAGCCAGAAGAGCCAATCACCGCGCTCCCCCGCTCCATGATTACTATGAACAATTGCGCTCTAAAGTAAACGTCTTAAGCGACAAATCACTATTTTTGACACTATAAAAGTAATTTGAAAAAAAGTATAAAAACTGAAACACTTATCTTTTAGGTATAGTACTTATCTATGTTTATGTTAAATCTGGTGTCGATATTTTCACAATTGAAGTAGACAGTTAAGTTTTGCTTTCAAAAAGGGTTAACTTTTTGATTTTTTTCTGTCGAGCAAAGTGAAATGAATCGTGTTTTGGAAACACTAGTCTAGTAAAGCATATTCATGTTAATCTTGTGTATTTTTGTCAGCAAGATCCATGATTGCTTTGTATGAAAAAAACAGTAAACTGCTGACGTTTTTTAGCGTATATGGCCCCTTAATGGGTTAACAATGAAGGGTAGGCCAAGAAACATTTTTTCGGGACAAAACTATGTTTTAATCCAAGTTACCCTCTATGTGTGTGCCAAATTTCATAAAAATCGGATGAGCAGTTTTTGCGTGAACAAACATAAAAAACTTTCGCATTTATTAATATTAATTGGACTAGATGATGATTCGCGTGGTTAATAGTCCCAGAGAAACATTTTTTCGGGATAAAAACTATCTTGTCTGTTACCTAATCCAATTAACCCTCTCGAAGTTGGTTATTGCAGTTTTGACGGGGTTTGAATTTGATCCAGATGCTCTAAAACCAGAGGTTCCCAAACTTATTTCGTGTAACGCCCACTTTTTAGCCCCCGTTTTTTGTTTCAAAAACCTCAATAATAACATATTTGTGTTGCTTGGAGATTAATAAAACCATTTTTTTGTGATTATTACCGCCCCCTTAAACTTCCAGTTCCCAGACGGGAACGTTATTTCCCCACTTTGGTAAAAACTTTTGTCATTCTTATTAGTATCATGTTACTTTGTAACTGTTGTTTTGTATTATGTTATTATTTAAAAGATACATAACGTGCATAAGCAGTAAGGTGCTATAAACAAACAATATGTCTGTTAGTTTTACTACCAGTATTTCATAGTCTAAGTATGTAACATAATGTCGGTTGTCGCAGGTGCTACTTTTTCTAATTATAGAAGCATCTAATAACTAAAATATTACAATGTTACGGTAACATTTATGTTACAAGTCACCTGTAGCTATAACATAACGTAGTGGTCTAAGATCCGAACCTAGGCAGATACTCCGGATCTACACCGAGCTGATAATAGTATCAGATATCAGTTTTAATTAAAAAAATAAATGTATGAAACATATTTTATAATAAATTAATTATCTGATGAATATTAAAATCTTTTAATGAAATTATATATATTAAAAATGGTTTGCCGAAGAAAATTCTGTACTGAACTGGTTTTTTTTAAAAAAAATGGTTTTTCATAAACATAATGTTAAGATACTTAGAAAATTGTATGTCCACTTAAAGTATAAGACATTCAATGAGCAGAAGTTGGGTTGCTTGCTAATTATTTGGGTTGTCAGGTATAAACAGATATGTCGAAATTCACGAGATTGGATAGTAAAAAAAAACGACATATGACCATACATAGGTTACTGATATAGGGTTGCTTGCAAAAATCGGAATAATAAAAAACCTTTTTTAGAAATGATTAAAAATTATCTCTATAGCATATTTTTAGGAAACACATTTTAATATGATTTGGAACCTACAAAATTTATAATATACTAGCGTCCCGCCCCGGCTTCGCACAGTTATAAAACATACATTTAAACCTTCCTCTTAAATCACTTTATCTATAAAAAACCGCATCAAAATCGGTTGCGTAGTTTTAAAGATTTAAGCATACATGGGGACATACTTAGGGACAGAGGAAGTGACTTTGCTTATTTATTATAGTGATATTTCAGCCTATTATCAGCTCGGTGTAGGTCGACGGAGATTCGGATCTTCTACTATAGCGGTGTCCAAAATAAATTAAAAAAGTCATATGTAACTCGCACGCAATGCTTATTCATTAAAAACAAAAACATTACACTAAGTCCCTTTTTATTTGACCCACATCTAAGGGATAATTGTGGGGAAATAAATTATTTAATTAATACTTTTATAGGTCACTGCATAATGCTAGCAGGTGCAGCGAAGCGTTCACCTGCTTGAGGGGCTGTTCAAGGTCTTGGTTGTTTTTTATTTGGATATTTTTACAACTTCGCCGCGAATGGCCAGACGTTCTTACACGTGGAATAGCTTTGCAATGGCATTTACTATTTAGCTTTGTTCTTTGCTAATACAACTTACCGAACTTACAACTTACTTACTTAAACTTACGTAACGTTTCTTACTGTTGTGTTTTTTAAATTTGCAAGACATTTGTGCTATTATTTTATATTATACTACTGGTCGCCCGTTGGTCGAAATTCGACTATAATAAATTTTAATATCTTGTTGATAAGAACGCAATCTTCATTTCTCAAGACCAACTACTTTGTTTCCAAACTTTTTAGTGAGGCATCTGTGATCTTTTATCGTTATCATCAATATATTTATTTGTGTGTGTCAAATGCATGGTAGTGTGGGTAATGTGGTGATTTATTGTATTATATAAGCATTATTATTGAAAAAATATAAGCGTTCTGCACTGCTCCTACACATAAGTGTGTCATAACTATAAGTGTGCCAAATTTTATGGTCCTTTGGCCGCGAAGTTTTCGTAAAAAGGGGTCTAAATTTTGGCATCACGTACTAACATATAGATTTTTCCCCGTGTTGGTCCCGGCTCCTTTGCAGAATAGATCATCTGCCTCCTACCTGGCAGATCGTAAAGGTGATTATTGGCTTATCATCACTAACACCGTGACATCTAACTAGGTGGTAGAGTTTCGGAATGACTAGCCCGGATTGATACCACCGCTTTACCTATTCCTGCCGCCATAATGTCAGTGCTTGCCGATGACGTATTCCGGTTCGGAGGATAAGGTAGGCTGTTAACTTACTTGGTTCGAGGCCTAACATTCCGGCCTCAGACTAGACAGTTTCCTTCACAAAAATTACTCTTTTTAAAATGTTTACAGATTTGCGATAGTTTACGGTAGACAGGGATAAATTAATTAAAATTCGAAAAAATGTTGTAATAATAAATAATCATGTAATAAATAAAAAATACAGTGTGTTGTAGATAGTAACTAAATAATTAAAATTAGTAATGTGATTAAAACCTATTTAAATATTTGCACACCACAAGTTGGTAGAACATGTTAAAACGCTTAAATCATTTTGTAACATCTTTGTAACACTCATATTCCGCAAATAAATATTGTTTCTTTTCTTTTCTTATAACAAATTAATCTCAGGCAGAACGATGTATCTTTGGAATGTAAGTATCGACGTAATCAATAAAGAATTGCATAAATAATCACACGACTTGAATCCTCAATAGCTCAAAAATAAAAACATCGACAGGGAGAGAGAGAGAGTAAAATGTCGAATTCTGTGTAAGGTTTTTTTTGTTCATAAAAAAATGATTTTTTTAAAAAAAGCGGACCCTAATGGCGTCTTAAATTATGTAGTAAGTGTGGGTATATATGTGAAATACGTATTAAATTAGCAAAAGAAACGACCATCCATTTTCAAAACCTCAAACAAATAATACCGCAAAAAAGAAAAACTTTATTTTAGAACACATCGAATAACATTGTATAACTTTAAAAATTAATCGTATTTTTATTTTTTATTTTTTAGCACTTGCCCTGTGCGTGGGATAAGTTTGTATAAATTTTAAAGAAAGAAAAAATTTCGCCCCAGACAGGATTTGAACCTGTAACCTTTCGTCTCAAGCCGACGAATGCTCTAACCAATTGAGCTACTGAGGACTCAAGTCGCGTGGCGAAATTTTTAATTCCTTTCTAACCCGTTAACGCGGGTAGTTATGTCCTATAGATACACAATTCTGAGTACCCACCAAATGAGTTCATCACCGATGAAATTCACATTTTTAGAATGGACATAACTTTCGTTTCTTGCATCGTATTTTTATTTTTTATTTTTTAAAAAATAAAAATACGAAAAAAAAACAAAAACAAACAAAAACAAAAACAAACAAAAACAAAAACAAACAAAAACAAAAATTTTTAAAAAATAAAAATACGAAAAAAAAAAAAAATACGATGCAAGAAACGAAAGTTATGTCCATTCTAAAAATGTGAATTTCATCGGTGATGAACTCATTTGGTGGGTACTCAGAATTGTGTATCTATAGGACATAACTACCCGCGTTAACGGGTTAGAAAGGAATTAAAAATTTCGCCACAGGACTTGAGTCCTCAGTAGCTCAATTGGTTAGAGCAATCGTTGGCTTAAGACGAAAGGTTACAGGTTCAAATCCTATCTGGGGCGAAATTTTTTCTTTCTTTAAAATTTAAAAATTAATACCTAAATGTCGAGGTACCTATCTTATTTTTTGCTTCTTCATTTATTTCCTAACTATATGTGCCTCTTCGTATTTATACTTCGCTTTTCAAACTTTCTAAAGGTCATAGCGTGATGTCAGACAGCCTTTGACTTTCCTAAGTAATATCACTACATAGTATAAAACAAAGTCGCTTCTTCTGTCACTATGTCCCTTTGTATGCTTAAATCTTTAAAACTACGCGATTCTGATGCGTTTTTTAATAGGTAAAGTGATTGAAGAGGAAGGTTTATATGTATATTTTATAACCGTGCGAAGCCGGTGCGGGCCGCTAGTTATATATAATTTATTATCTATTTGAGTTCAAACTGTTACAAACTGTAGTATTGGAAAAAATAAAAATTGCTTTATAATTTCTTCGCAGTTGAACGAGATAAAAAGTAGCCTATACCCGTCTCCTCTTCAACAATTCTCAGCCAAATCGGTTTAGCCATTATTGAGTATAAATAGTGTAATTAACACGACTTTCTTTTATACATATTTTGAAGTTTGAATTTCTTTAGTCGTCTTGAAAATAATGTTCTGTACTTTAACACAGGAAAAAACACATACAAGATCCTCTGTCCGCCCGTATGTCTGCTAGACTTTCAAGCCATTTTCTTAGAAGCAATAATACTTATGAAAATGGATTGCTTAACCTGAGTAGGTTTATTTGTAGGAACATATAAAAGTTCGAGATATTTTAATGAAAACGCAACCAAAGGATATGACCGTTTATATCACATATTTTGAAAGTTACAAGTAAATTAAAAGCGCTCAAGTATTTCCCTTTTATATTTAATGATAGAATTGGGTAAGAAGTAATATTTTAATACCATAATAAAGTGGAAAATCAGGCATCGGCCTCATTGAAGTCGATTTTATTTGAAATTTCAGAAATTGTGTCATATTTCAAATATCTATTTTTATTTATGACAAAGATTTTAAAGAAAATAATCCTGTCTAGACAAATTTTGTTGATTCTGGTTTTGTTATGTTAATTATTGTCAAGAGAGGGTTCGTATGAAAAATAATGATATCGATAATCAGGACAGGAAAACGTCTGTTGGCTTGGCTAGTCTTATAAAAAAAAAACTTATTTCCCTTTGTCGCCTCTATGGTCTAGCGGTTTAGGTGTTGGACCTGACTGCTTAAGGTCCCGGGTTCGATTTTTGAGTCGGTTAACAAAAAGGAAATTTGGTTATTCTAGTTTTCTAATAAAAAAAGCTCGGGATTGGATATGCGCCCGGTTGGCGATGGGCTTGCCACCTATCACATTGTAGGCCTTAGTGTCTTCGGCTAGTCGTGGGTGCTCTGGATGTGCCTCTGCCTATCTCGTCGGGGATAAGGGCGTGAAGATGTTTTTATTTTATTTCCCATTGTCATCGCATCGCGTGAATCGGATATAACAATTTTTTTATTACTTATTGGCAGGAAAAGGTTCACATAAAAATAAATTGTAAATTGATGTGTCGATCAGCTAGTAAAATGATAAAAACTATATGAACAATAACGAATACTTAGCCGTCCACTGTTAAATTAATACATGACCACCAACACCACCACGAACTGTCACATATATATAAAAATAGGCTTGATTCAGGTTGCAATGATAATTTACTTTTATGGCCAACTACTAATTCACTGACATTTTGTATGTAATTAATCATATCTTTATCCATCACTAGTCGACCTGTCGAACTTCGTATCGCTTGGCATTAACTATTTTTATACTAACACTTGTCTAATTATAAATTTGTTTTCCTATATCGCTGCAATTTTTTAGTATTTCTTTTCTTAAAAATCTTTTACTAACAGAAATAAACACAACAAAAAATATTAACAAAATTGATCTATCCATTCAGGCGTGATGCGACGAACACGCGAAATCTGGATTAATTTATATGTATACCTATATTCATTTAGGTATAGTAGTACTATTTAAATTATGCGCTTCGGCTTTATTCGTCAAGCTTCGGAAATCCGAAAGTATTTTAAAGATATAGTTATTATTACATAATTAATCATTTCGCTTAAATTTAGATTAGGTCAGCCAATTCAAAAATAAAAGTATAAAATGTAAAAAGTGTAAAGCCGAAGCGCATAATTTAAATAGTACTTAGTACTATATACACTTACATCATCATTAAAAAATGTACCCTGAGACTAAATGAATTACATGTTTCTTTCAATGCTTTATATAGGTCTAGGATGCCTACATTCAAACAAAAAAGTGACAGTAGATTATGTTTTTTCAAGAACTATAAATAAAAATGTTGTTTATTAAACGCAACTGCTTAATAGTCATGTTTACAGTAAACTAGTCAGATAGTAAATGACGGAAAAGTTTTAAAATTAAATTAAAAACAATTTAAATAAAACGATCTTTCGTGCCGATATCGCATAAACAACACAGGGCCATTTCTGTACATAATACAATTTCTTCAATACCTGTTTTCGAACAAATATGTGGCTTTAAGGCATCTCGCAAAACTGGTAGACCTTGATCTCTCAAAGGGACCCCACAATCTGCCGCCAGCTAACCTTGGGTTATTTTTAAACCTCGCCTGCATACGAATCCTGTTGGACAACTCCTTCCGTCTGTTACATAATGCGAAATTATAGTTTCCATTTTTTGCTCCCCATCTTGCTCTCTCTTTCTCATCTTTGTGAAAAGCGTGTGGCCCTGTCATTTGGATTTTATAGCCGTTGTTTTGGCTCGCACATACTTTATTTCTTTTCGTGGAACTGTAAAAGGAAGAGGCAATGAAGGGTTGGCCGTTTTTGTATAGTGAATCGAAGTTATGGTCCGAAATAATGACGGCTTCGCGAAATATAAAAACAGCTGCGCGGTTTCAAAAAGCTTAGGGAAAGGTGTGTGTTTATGATTTTAGTTTTGGTAATTGGATTTATTGATGGTAATATGGCAGATGGTTCCTAATTAGGTGCTAGCTAGGATTATTAACGTCTGCCTTATAAATTGAATTTTTTAAATATTGCTTTTAATATCTGACTTTGATTTAGATAAGGAAGTTTTGGATTCTTCCTTTACTTTTAAAGTGTAATTTGAGCAATGTTTTTGATAAAAATCCGAGTTCGATTAAAAAATTGTATTATAGTTTTTGTTTACACGATGTAATCCGAAGTACTATATTTAGTTAGCTAACACTATTAACGTCTGCCTTATAAATTAGATTTTCTAAATATCGCATTTAATATTATCTGACTTTGATTTTGATAAGGGAGATTTGGGTTCCTCTGTTATTTTTTAAGTGTAATTTTTGTCAATATTTTAATCGACTTTTTGGTTGCAGTAGTTTGTGGTAGTTATAAAAATTCAATTAAAAACGTTGTATTGTAGTTTTTGTTTTTAATGTAGCATGGTTGCTTCATGCTGCTGTAGATTTTTCAAAACTAACTGATTTTAACAATGTTTTTCGCCTTCTTAGTGGGTAATCTTTAATGTACTACATCACCTTTTAACCGACTCTAGAAAAGGAGGAAGTTCCCAATTCGATCACACTATTTCGTATATTTGTTAAGCGATTACTCTTTAATTATTCAAACAATTTTAAAAGTTCTTTTTAAGAAAGATATTATTATTTATTTTTTAGAAAGATAAGAAGATTTCGAGTCCCATATTGATTTGATTATAATCCGACCAGTGGTTTTTGAGTTATACTTAGTAATGAATACATTTTTCATTTATGCATCAGCAAGTGAAAAATGTTTTTTTTTTCATTATTCAGTGTATCTCAAAAACTACTGGTAGAATGTTGATAAAATTTATGTGGGACCAGTTTGGTACTATTTGCTATCTTTCGAAAAAATATTTTTTCGAATCGCAACGTGGTACGATACGAAATGGTTAGTGTCGGCTTTTGCAGTCTTACTGCTCTTAACTATTACGAAAAGAAACACAAGGATACAAGTACTCGTATAATTATTAGCTGCAATAAGCAATACGTAATAAATGCAAACACATCACTGTCCAAATGTTGTCGTATCATAAAACATCAAACTTTACAATAATGAGAATGTTTGATGGCTTAGATCAGTTATTTGAAGGTTTACTAGAAGGTTATTAGGCGCCGATGATCTTACATCCTTTTTATCAAACCGTAATGTTAAAACGATTTGAGATGACTATAGGCTGCCTCGTTGGTCAAGTGGCTAGCGTACACCCTAACTACATCGACCAACTGCGAGGCTCGGGTTCGATTCCCGACGGGCGCAGGCATTTGTGTGATGAACATTTAGATATCTGCATGGGTCTGGGTGTTTCTTAAATTTATTCTGGTATCTATTTATGTATCTCTATGTATTAGTATCGTTTACTTACTTCAGAACCCCTAGATTCAATTTGTGTGACTTGTCCAGGAATATTTATTTACCTACTTATTCTAAAGTTTAACTGTTCATAATCATAAAGACTGCCTGCAGACAATATTAATAACCTATCTGAGATAAAAGATCGTAATATTTTAGATCAGCTGCTCAGTTGATCAGGTAACCGCTGCTATTTTTAAAAATTAGACAAAAATAACTTCGCAACAAAACTTTACTAAGCCTATCTCTATCTGCAGATAGGTTATTAATATCGACCGTAAAACTATAGGTTCGTACATATTGCATGATAACTATAGCCCATACCGTAAACTAACAGGAAATAGTAAGTTCGATAAAGTTATCTCGTTGAACTTTTAGTTTATTGTCTGGTATATGTAGGTGGGTATGTTTATGAGCCCCACTTGTTATCGCAGAGAACCGCATTACCTCTTTGTGTTCCTTTAACTCAAAGCCATTATCATACTTGCATACATCCCCTTTTATAGTGGTATTGTCGCTCACAAAGAAATTGGAAGCCGAATAAAGGCCATTTTAAATATATAACCTGTTTTACTTGTTTATACCGAATAAGTTTTATTAGAAAGTATAAAACGACTAAAGGTGTTACCTCTGATGTAATATTACCCATATAAAATATATCTTTCTAACCGGCTCCAAAAAAGAAGGTTCTCTATTCGAATACTTGTTTTGTTGTGTGTTGTTACACGATTACTTGTTGTTTTTGTTACGATATAGACAACCGATTTTGATGGTTCTGTTTTAAAAAGATAGTTCATGATTCCGAGGTTTTCGCATATTAATTTTAGTATGATCCGATTTGTGGTTTTTGAGTTAATGGGGCCATTTCCGAAACATTTGCTATCTATCTATCTTTGACCGCCTAGTTGGTCGAGTGGCTAGAGTATTCGACTAACTACACAAACTGCGAGGCTCGGCTTTGATTACCGACGGAGACAGGCATCTGTGTGATGAACATATTTTAGACGTCTGCATTTCTGGATCTGGGTGTTTATTAAATTTACTCTGGTGTATTTACCTAAGTTTTTCTATGTATTAGAATCGTTGACTAGCACCCATAATACAAGCGTATAATTTGCTTACTTTGGGGTAAGATTCAATTTGTGTGATTTGTCCAGGGATATTTATTTATGTTATCACCACTTAGTATTTTTGTAACATGTAACAACTTTGCAATACGAATTTCGCATCAATCATTATCACTTCTTTTATTTATTATTTTGTAACCATAAAATCATAAAAAATGTCACAGATTGGATCGAACCCAAAACTAAGCAAATTACAATATAATATAACACAGTCATACTGTGCTATAGACATTAGTTCACGATTCTAATACATAGAAATACTTAAATAGATACCAGAATAAATTTAATAAACACCCAGACCCAGAAATGCAGATATCTAAACTTTCATCAAAACAAATGTCTACCTCCGTCGGAAATCAAACCCGAGTTATTTCGTAGTATGCTAACCCCTGAACAAAGAGGCGGTCAAAATATTTAATTTAGATACGCTCATAGCTACAAGAATTCGTTTTGTTATATCTTAGATCAGAACAATGGGTATATTTTTCTATGTCAGCGTTAGTTAAAACAATTTGTAAGTTGTTAGAATGAACAAAGCTGACTTTAAATGTATGTATCAAATGTTAGTAATCAATGTGGCCATACAATTTGAATAGCTAATATACCGCTGACTTACTTGTGTGGTCAAATTGTTGGTAAATTACTAAAATAAATATGGTATATTTCCTTGTTAGTTCGAACTCCTTTGCAGAATAATCCACTTACAGACCAGGGCCCAGCCAGCTCGTAACAGGTGAGCATATGCTTACAGTCACTAACACCGAAACATCTGACTAGGTGGTTGAGTTTCGCAGCGACTCGCACGGATCGGTACCAGCGTCTTACCTAATCCTGCCGCCGTAAGACTTGTTCTGGTTTGGAGGATAAGGTAGATGGTAAAGTTACTTTATCTCGGCCTCGGGTTGGCAATGCGCTATTTCCAATTTTAGTGTCTCTAAGCAGCGTGAAATTCTAACCATCAGGAAATCTGTCTGCTTGTTTGCCTTCTAATATCGTAAAAAAACATAGCTTTTGTGCTTTCGTTTGAAGTAGAGTTCTAATTAATTTTTTTTAAAGAAATACTTTGTTATAGGTAGCTATCGAAGAATTTCGTTGATAAATAATTTTTAATGTAGGAAATTTACAAAACCTACTTTCACTTCCTTTGCAATCGAAACTCTTTGTTAGATCTATACAAAAGTATTAAAAGAATATGCCTAGTTTTTTGTCATTTAACAAGGGAAGCTAAATAAAAGATAGGTTCATATAGAAAAAAAACCTCACGCCTATATCCCCGGAAAAGGTAGGCAGTGGCACAAGCAGGATACCAGTGAGCCGAAGACATTAAATCCCACAATCGCCGACCAGGCATGTACCCAACGTTGTTTTTGTTTTTGGAAAATTGACAGCACAATTTCTTATTGTTTACGGTTTACCGACCGGGAATCTAGACCGAAACAACAAGTCCCACACCGGACCGCTAGACCAATATACATACCACATTGAAGACCACAAGTAAGGACCACAGATGTTCTTATGAGTAGCCAAAGTACATACAATGTAATTGATAGAATTCCCATGAACCTCGTTACACAGTAATAGTAATCTAAATGCTTGCATCCCCGAAGATATAGACAGAGGCAACAGAGCACCCACGACTAGCCGAAGAAACTAAGTCCCACAATGTAATAGATGGCAAACAGCTATCACCTGGCACATATCCAATCCCGAACTACTTTGTTTAATACATAGTTAAACTTAAATAGATACCAGAACAAATTTAATAGACACCCAGACCCGGAAATGCAGACATCTAAATGTTCATCACACGAATACCAGAATAAATTAAATAAACACTTAGACCCGGAAAGGCAGACATCTAATTGCTAATCACACAAATGCCTGCCCCCATCGGGAATCGAACCCGAGCCTCGCGGTTGGTCGATATAGTTATGCGTGTACGCTAGCCACTCGACCAACGAGGCGGTCAATGGAATAATCTTACATAGTCAAGAAATATCACGCACACAGTAAACAACTTCTGGAATGTAAACAAACAGAGTCAAAGTTGTGTTTTTATATTTAATAGGTCTATTTTCAAAGGCTTTGTTTCTTGGAAGGAATTCCGTTATAAATAATGATCCAGATAGAACGCTGTGCGGTTTTTTATTTTCATTTTTTTTGATAAACATTAATTTAATAATTAACATACAAAATTAAATCCATTTTTCGCACACAATCTTTAATGAATTGATTAATAATGCTATCAACAATTAATTGAAATAATTATTGAAATAATTGAAATAGTTATAAATTTAAGCTAAACAGGTATGTGTACATACCTACAATGTGTACGTACTTACTGTATGCACATATCTTTTTAGTGTTTTGACTCTAAAATGAAAATGAAAATAAGAGCAACCAAGTGCGATTCGGACTCGCCTATGACGGATGTGTACGGGACGTACAAAAGTACTATTTAAATTATGCGCTTCGGCTATATTCGTCAAGCTTCGGAAATCCGAATGTATTTTAAAGATATCTATGTAGAGTTGTTATTACATAATTAATAATTTCGCTTAATTTTAGGTAAGGTCAGCCAATTTAAAAGTATAAAGTGTAAAAAGAGTACAAAGTGTAAAGCCGAAGTGCAAAATTTAAATAGTAGTACTTTACTAGCTTCGGTTCGAGGCTTCACTAGGGTGCTAAAGCATATTTTTATTGAATAGTAGCTTATAGAGTATACTATTCTGATGTTTAAACGACAATCTTGTAAAGTTTTATCTAAAACCGTTAAATAGGTTTTGGTAAAACGCAATAACAATGGATGAACCATTCTTTCAAACTTTCGAACTCATTTTCTGTTAAAGTTTACATGGTAATGTAGGTACGCCATATGTTTTTTTTTTGTTTTACCACAGTGCCACAATGATGTTAGAAACCTTAATCTTATTTCTGACAACTTATTCATTGATACTCCACATGCGTGGGTTTTATGAAAAAAAAATGAGTTTCAGTTCTAAGCATGGGGAAGCCTCAAAATTTTTATGTGAAAATCTTGTTATGGTTCACAGATCTAATTACCAAGTTTTAATGGTTTAGTTTCGGAGAAAATTGGGTGTGATATGCTTTTGAACAGACAGACAGACATGACGAATCTATAAGTGCCCCGTTTTTATTGGCAACGGAACCTTAAAAAAGTAAATAGTTGTAAAAACTTCCATTCAACGCCATCTAGTGATAGTATGTATATACTACAATCGAATAAAATTATAAAAGCATTTTCTAAAATAAATTTGCATTTTTAAAAAAAATCAGAGTTTTGCGAAAATCCTTAACCAAAACTACTCAAAATTTTGAAATTAAGGCTCATTTCTGTTTATATCTTTCCGATTATTATTACTTCTATCTACGTTTTTAAAATCATTAGTTTTTTTTTTAAATGTCTTG
>NJDD01003455.1:50413-62259 GCA_002245505.1 Calephelis nemesis
GCCTCTGCTCTCTCTTTTTTACGGCAAGTACCAAACTATGTCAATAAGGAAACCTCTATAGAAGGAATAAGCAACCTCTGTACTTTGTATTACTTTGTCCAGTTTTTATTTTTTACCATCCATCACTAGCGTTTATCGTCTGAGTCCTTGAACTTAAGAATATAAACAAGCTAAGAGTTGTGTTTACAAATATTGTTTATTTTGTTTCTAAGAAAATGGGTTCGTGGAAGCAATGCCTCCAAACATAACGTTTGAGATTGCATTCCGCGTTTCTCTTGTCTTCTTTTTCGCATTCATATTTTTTTACTATAACGCTCGTTTCTTATTAAGTAAGAAATGTTGTATCTTATAAATGTTATGTAAAATTATCGCCACTGTTATCTACTTAGACGTTCGGCGTTGGATTTCTGACTTGGAGTCCTGGGTTCAATTCTGGGATCGGGGCAACAAAAAAAGGAAAATGTGTGTTTTCAAATTTCTCATAAAAAGAGCGGTGCCCGTGATTGGCTATGTGTCCGCCAGGCAATAAGCTAGCCACCTATAACATTGTTGGCCTGAATGTCTTCGGCTAATCGTGGGTGTTCGGTTGTACCTTTACTTAGTTTGCTGTTTAAGGTATAACTTTTCTTCTAATTTACTAATATTTTATATTTAGTATTTAGTTTAATTTTAGTAAACGTATTTATTTAATGATTAGATTAATTAGTGCTTGTTAGCTGACCTCTAACACAAAAAATGACAGTCTAAGTCCAATAGTTTGGATGAAAAAATAGTAGCGTAGTCGAAACTGCAGACAAACTCTAGTTTCTAGACTCTAGTATGTTAATAGAAATGTTATCTTTAAAATAATAAATAAATATACCTGGACAAATTACACAAATTGAATCTAACCCCAAAATAAGCAAATTATATGCTTGTGTTATGGGTGTTAGTCAACGATACTAATACATAAAAATACTTAAACAGATATTACAATAAATTTAATAAACACCCAGACCCGGAAATGCAGACATCTAAATGTTCATCACACAAATGCCTGCCTCCGTCAGGAATCGAACAGCCTCGCGGTTTGTCGATGTAGTTTGGCGTGCACAGTAGCCACTCGACCAACGAGGTGGTCGAATATATTGCTGTATGTGGCCCCCTTTTTCACTAATTCCTCTTGCTCTATTTAAAAGAGTCAATATCTTCTTCACGCCCATATCCCCGAAGAGGTAGGCAGAGGCACAACCAGGGCACCTACGAGTAGCCGAAGATACTAAATCCCACAATGTGATAGGTGGCAAGCCTAGCGCCAACTGGGCGCCAATCCCGAGCAACATTTTTTTTATTAGAAAATGGGAAAAAAACTAATTTTGTTTTTGTTGCCCGACCCGGGATTATTTTTTTTTGTTTTAGCGATGGACTCCTAAACTACTTAACCGATTTCAATGAAATTTGCACTGCATTGTGTGTGTGTTGTGCATTTTGATCCAACTTGAGATATATGATAGCTTCCGAGCGAAGCCGGAATAGGCAGCTAGTAATATTATAAATGTTTAAATTGTTTGTATTATATGTGGCTCCTTTACGAAACCATTTCACTAATTGATGTAGCTCTATTTAAAACAGTCAATAGTATGCTTTAAATCTCAACTATGCCCCCATATCGAGTTCGAATCGATAAAACCTCGATGTTTTTCTACAAAGCACGTTTCTCGGAACGACGGTTTATGCTTCTCAGGTTACAACGCCCTCTTGCATAACTCAATCCAAAACATAGGTATAGTTAAGATTACCTAAGCTCTTACATTTATACAATTCTTTGAATCCATCACCCATTCCAAATGTGTTGGCTGTCGTTGACCTTACCAAGCTATTCGAAATGAAATTCCGTCGATTTTAAGATATCGATTTTTCGCCGAATCGTAAATATGTTGGTCAGTAAATTTTAATCAGTTAATGGGGTTCCATTTTACGATTCGTGTTATTGTTTAGCCTAGTTTTTGATACAGGAATCGTTATCGCGAAAATCTTTATATTTATGGCTAGCTGTAGAGGCGAATTTCTTTTGCCTGATAGTTATTGAGAATAACAGTTAGTGGAGTTTTGCCGCCATTGTTAAAGAAGATGGTCGTAGTTTTTTCACAATTATTTAATTTCGTGTAAATTTTGAGTAAAATTAGTTAATTTAGGTGGCAATTTTGTGCAGTGAAAGTGCACAGGTAAAATATTTATGAAGAAATTAGTGTATCGTGTACTTCCTCGTTGCCGCCAAATCTCACTAAATGAGCTTGAGTAACGAGGCCACCGCTTAACTGACATGACATCGACTTGTGGCTTATGACCTGAAATGACTTGTGACTGTAGAAAAGAATTAATTAATACGGAAGACGTCGCAGCTTGGCCTTATGTATTGTCATAATATTTGTAGTATTTTTTGTAATTAAATCATAATTTTATTTTCAAGTACCATATTTGTTTATTAACTTTATCTATCATGAGAGTTAAAAAATTCCACGGAATTTATGTACAAATAATTACCTACTTACACTTTACACGCAACACTTAAGTAGAGAAAACATTAGTGAAGATTACTCTGAGGAATGCTACGAGATACTTCACTGTGTAGAAAAAATAAAAATAAAATTTTTGATCGCATTATTTTAGTTTTTTTGTCTTTTATTTTTAAACACAACAAAAAATATTAAAATAATTAATTTTCAAAAAAAAACAAGTGTTTAAAAAAATAAAAGGTAGCTTTATTTTGAAACACCTGACAATAGTAAAAAAATCCATACCTCCAAACTAATATTATAACTGCGAAAGTCTGTCAGTTTATCTGTACGCGTTCAAGGCTGAACCGGCTGGACCGATTTTTATGAAATTTGATATACATGTAGTTGAATACCTGAATTATAACATAGGCTATTTAAAAAAAAACAGGTAGCTGGATGCATAAAAGGCCTGACATCCCAGCCACACAACAGTGACGCACCTTATACGCCACGGAGAGCCATATTATTATCACATGAAAAGAGTAATCTCTTTCTTAAGTAAAAAGATTATGTCGATGTTAAGACTAAAAAAGGATTTTATTTGAATTAATATATTAACTAGAGGACGCCCCGGCTTCGCGCGGTTAAGAAATATTATTATAAAACCTTTCTCTTTAATCACTTTATCTAAAAAAAATCTCATCAAAATCCGTTGCGCCGTTTTAAAGAGTTAAACATGCAAACGATATTGAGACAAAGGAAGCGACTTTGTTTTATACTAAGTACTTAGTGATAGAATTTGAAAAAAATAGTTCTAGGTTCTTTGTAACACAAAATAAAATTTAAACCCTTTATGACACTGGTAATCTATAATTACTGATACTAGGCAAAGGAATTTTCGCAATAATTTCTGGTACAAGAACTTATTTATCATACAAGCGACTTCATAGATTACAGAAGTGGTATTTCAAAGAACAAGATGTTCTTGTCATTACATCAACGCACCTGTAACATCTATGGTATTTATATGCCATGACTATATCTTACCTTTAGGAAAGCCATGTGATTGTTCAAAGTCCTCTAAAAAACAATTTTATTCCAATGACAAGGCCAATTAAAAAATCGTGTGGAAAATCGTCTCTATTATCTAATTTACTTGTATATAATCAATCTCCATATAAGACAATGGCGGAGTTATTATTGTAGGTATCTGTTATAACTTATGGCTATGAGTCACTACTGGACTATTTTCCTTGATATTGTTATGTCCTTGATGTAAAGCCTTATGAGTAGTACTTGACTTTATACACGTAAATTTTTGAAGTGAAAACTTCTTTAGCGGCGTTGCGCAATTTTTTTGGAATGGGTAAAAACTTCTAAGCTCGCGTCAGGACATGTGACTTGATCGAAAATTCGTAAGACGGCGCAGGGCGCTTGCGCCAATGTTCGTGTTGTCATGTTTGTGCACGATAACGTAATAAATGAATATTGTATTTTACCACATAAATGATAGTACTTTCATACTGATAATGTGGTGTTGTTTTATTATGGTTATATTTAAGTATTTCTTTGTATTAGTTTCGTTGACTAACACAAGCATATGATTTGCTTACTTTTGGGTTAGATTCAATTTGTGTATCTTGACCAGGTATATTTTTTAGCTTAATTCGTTTTTTTTATTAATTGGTAAAATTAATCTTTTTTTATGTAAGAGTTTAGTGAAAAGGTGACTCCTGGTGACAAGAGATATCTTATAGAAACCAAAGATGTTACGGGTGTGTAGCTGTCCTGTGGCCAGCATATTATACAAGTTTACTGGCTACCAGACCACCTTCACTGAATCAACAGGCATTATGGGGTAGGAATAGGCGAGGCAGAGGATCACAGGCATAACATAGATGCACAGCACCGCTCTACCACCAATGGTCTTGTTGCAGTTGTACTAGCAGAAAGGCAGATGGTCTATTCTTCTCAGCGGACCCTTATCAACACAACCAGGGCCGTCGTTTAGCACAAGGAACCCTTAATACATAAAGCCATTTATGAAACTGTTATCAGCCTGACTGTCCGACAGTTCGTAAGTTGCGTGATTCAATAGAAAATCTATATATATATATATAAAAGAAAGTGGTGTTAGTTACACTATTTATAACTCAAGAACGGCTGAACCGATTAGGCTGCAAATCGGTGAGCTTAGAACCGGGAGAAGGACATAGGATACTTTTTATTCTGTTCAATTGTGAGGAAACTGTTAAAAACAACATTTTAATTTTTCCCATACAAACTGAATGGGCGGAACGAAGTTCGCGGGAACAGCTAGTTACTAATAAGTCTACTGCTGGTATAATTCTATGCAACTACTAGTAACTCTTAACATCTATGGTGTCTATAGATCAGACCAGCTGAATAGGCCACAGTTATATTTCAACATCAGGAAAGTTAGTGCTTGTACGCTGACTTCTCACATATAAAACCTATGCCTATATTATAGGATACGTGTGTATAGACACTTTTTTCTTTTTTATCACATCTGTAGGCTAGCAGTCAGGCGTCGGACTTGACTTTTCGAGGTCCCGGTGTCTACACCCGGGTCTGTCAACAGAGAGAAATGAAAAATGTATTTTAAATTTTCTAATAAAAGTTGCCGTGATTGAATATGAGTCTAGTTGGCGACAGGCTTGCCACCTATCGCATTGTGGGACTTAGTGTCTCTAGCTAGTCGTGGGTATTCTGATTTTGCCTCCACCTACCTCCTCGTCGATATGGGCGTGAATTTACTTTGCATTTATAGGCCTGAGGTCATTGCACTAAGTTATCTATCAAGCAATAAAAAGTTTGAAATATTGACTTCTTTGTAAATAGTGGTGAAAAACAGCTGTTTAGATTTAATCTATTAGAAAATTGACTGAGCAGATGTTTCGTGACACGATATGGCTGTCACTGTCTGGCATGTGCCTAATCAGTGCCTTTACATTCATGAATATGGAAAGTAGAATGGCTAAGTCCAGAAATAACCACTTGCTTCTTTAATTTATACGGTCTGGTTTAAATTAATGCTTTAGCAGCTGCTTTAGCTCTCTGTTAAAGCCTTAAAAGCTTAAGTAAGTCTAAGTATCTTCAAGTTCATATCCTCAAAGAGGTAGGTGGAGGCACAAAAAGGAATACTGACGATTAGCTTAAGGCACTAAGTCCCAGGATGTGATAGGTTTTTTTTTATAATATAGGAAGGCAAACAAGCAGACGGATTTCCTGATGGTAAGAAATTCCCGCCGCCTAGAGACACCAAAGGTGATAATGGTGCGTTGCTAACCAAAGGCAGGGATGTTAGGCCTCGAGCAAAATTAGGTTAACCGGCTACCTTACCCTCCGAACCGGAACACGTCATGACGTTATGGCGGTAGGAATAGGTAGGCGGTGGTACCAATCCGGGTGAGTCATTGCGAAACTCTACCACCTACTAAGATGTCACGGTGCTAGTGACGTTAAGCCTAGGCTCGCCTTTTACGAGCTGCCTGGCACAGGAAAGCAGATGGTCTATTCTACAAAGGAGCCCGGACCAACACGGGGCAATCAATCCTATCGCCATAATGGCACATATCCAATGGCAACGTTATTTTTATTAGAAAATTGAAAATACACAATTTTTATTTTATTTTTGTTACTAGGCTCGGGAATCGAACCCGGGTCCTCAAGACGTCAAATTCGACGCAGAACCACTAGGCTACTGAGGCGACTAAAAGCATAAAGTTACTTAATCATCTGACCAACTTCCTGACTAATGCATATGTATGACGTATATTGGCCTTTCCAAGAAATATACGGATTTTTCTGAGTAAAGCTAAGGTATCTCATAAAGGTATTGATAGTATTTCTCCTGTGCACAAACTTAACTTATTTTAGATGCATGCAATCTTTTTTGTTTTAGTCACACAAAGAATATTTAAATAAATACCAGAATAAATTTAATATACACCCAGACCCGGAAATGCAGGCATCTTAATGTTCATCGCGGTTGGTTGATGTAGTTAGGCGTGTACGCTAGCCACTCGACCAACGAGGCGGTCAAAAATACAGATCTAATATTAATTATTATACATATACAACCTATTAAATATATATGCCATTTACTATTAGTAGTCCAATTTCATACTTAATTATTATTAGTTTAAAAACAAAAGAGATGGAACATTTTAGACATTTCAGATTATTTCGAACATTTATTATTATGACGATTTAATTCTGTAGATTAATTTGATTAATTTGACACCACTGAAAGTGTTATGTCTCACTTTTTCTTTTATTGAAAGAATACAGCCATCTATAACTTAAAATTAGGTTAGTGATTAGCTCTGTAGTCTGGCGATTCAGGTGTTGGACTTAACTGCATGATATCCTAGGTTCGATTCCCGGAAAAATTGTTTTTTTTTTTAATTTAAAATTTAAAATTAAATTAAAAATATGTGGCTCGGGATTGCATATGTTGCCCGGTCGGCGATGGGCTTGCCACATATTGCATAGTGGGACTTAGTGTCTTCGGCTAGTCGTGGGTGCCTTGGTTGTGCCTCTGCGCACCACTTCGGGGATAAAGACGTGAAGATACTTCTCCTTGTAGTTTAGCGCATGTGCAACTAAATGATCATTACTCTTGAAGCTGAAATCTAATACATTTGGTATTAAAACGAAGTGTATTCGGTTTTCAATGTCCAATGTTAGGCTAGTAGATACCAATGTACAACTGAATGGAACCAAACTGGATCTGGTTGAATCCACTTTTGGTTTAAGGTATAATGATTAATAATAAATTACAACTCAGAAGCTGGCAAATAGACTTAGCGCAGCAGCATATCCAGTTAAAAAAATTAAACCTAAGAAACATTAACTGGTGTTAGAACGGCCAAAATAAATATGTTTAACTATTTTCACAGTCTGATGTCTTATGGGATTCTTCTTTGACGATATTCTGCATATATAAAAACTATATTTGTGTCACAAAAATAGCTATTTATAACCTAAATGTAAGGGTAATGTGTTGGTTCGGACTTCTTTGCAGAATAGAACAACACGAGATTCTAAACTAACACATAAACTGCTACAAGATACTTACACTCGTACTCAGAGACGTCATTTAACATTTAATATCTCATCAAGTCAAAGTCTTATATATAAAATGTCAGACAGATTAAAAGAAGATTAATGTATTTTAGTGCAACAGAAAATTTTTCAACCACTGACTGCGCTCTTCTTTGGTTTGTATACGCAGTGTGCTTTGTGTATTACCTTCAGGAAAGAGTTTTGGCGCCATCGTCAAAAAAAGATGGCCGCAGTTTATTTCACACGCGATAAAATTAGTAAATTTTCGTGGTATTTTAAGTAATTTTGTTCAGTTAAAGTGCACAAATGAAATCTTTATGAAGAAATTAGTGTATCGTGTATTACCTCCTTGCCGCCAAATCTCACTAAATGGGTTTTAATAAGGAGGCCACCGATGTACTCGAGGCCCTGACATGAAATTCTGCAACGAGTTATATATTACATTATAAGAAAGTGAAGAAGTCAATTGAAAATACATAACAAGAAAAAACATTTATATTTTTTAATGTACGTGGCAGCATAGCGAGGTCTTAGCCCGTCCCAGAAAGGTAAAAATTAGTAATGAATTATGTTCGGAAAACCATGTTGCACTATTTAACTTCTAATATTATGTAAAATAAAAACAAATTTAAAATTAAATAGAAATGAAATACATTCCAGTACCTAAAACAAACAGTCAAATATAAGTAGTTGCGAAACTTTCTCAAACTTTCGCAACTACTTATAGAAATCTATTCTAGCCTTTAATTAGATAAAATGCTTTTATCTATACGTATTTAAAACATTATTCAAATCATTTTAAGTAGTCTCATTTATTTTTAATCAAACACAGAATTGCTCATAAATATCTTTTTCTTCATACGTCCAATATTTATGCTAAAGTGTTTATCAGAATAAAGCTCGCCTTGTCCTTTATATAATTTGTTTTTTATATTCTCACGCTGTTCATGCCACATGTTTTTCATTGCCCATTTTTTATTCTTATTAGGTTCGTTTTTTCATATGACATCACTGTTGTAAAATGGAGCAGTTTTTGATAGAACTCGTGTTGGCAATAAAATATGGTTTGTTTATTTCATTTTATAGCTCATTATTAGTAACGGCTGGGTTTTTGATGACAAAAGGTTGCTTTGATCATTTCTATTTTGATTACTGTTCTACTGATATGTGTGACATGTGACAAAATCAAATATCTTTTTGTGTTTTTTTTAATTTTACAAAAACGTTGACTGTGTAATAGTGTTTTTTTTCCAAGAAGTGTTCGAATAAACCTATTCTACACTGAATACTCGATTATTTTTTTACAAATATTTGTAATATAATATACTAGCTGTTACCTGCGGCTCCGCCTGCGTTTTCGCAGGAACCCGTTGTGCGACCGGGATTAAAAGTAGCCTATATGTTAATCCAGGTCACAATCTATCTGTGTTCCAAATTTCATACAAATCCGTTCAGCCATTCGAGCGCGAAAGAGTAACAAACGTACACACATCCTTACAAACTATCACATTTAAAATATTAGTAGGATATTTATTAAATAAATATTATTAAATCACTAGGCGAAATTCTTGTCGCTTATGAACAGCTATTATAAAGTTTGTATGGACAAAATTGAAAATTCGTAAGACGGATGGAGAGGAAACAGCTAGCGCGTCGTAGGAGAGGAAGTATCCCCCTCTCTTTCTACGGCGCGGCGAAAATGTATGCCTGAGCGGTGCGCCTGCTGTTTCGTTCAGACGACGCAAAGCACTTGCGCGAATATTTGTGTTGTCATGTTGGTGTACGATAGCGCAATACATAAATCTTGTGTTATACCAGATATATGACAGTACTTTCATACTGATAATTAAAACAAATCGTGCAAAATTATTCCCTAACCATTCTAAAATATCAAAAATGTACGTTAATATTCAAGTTTTCACTTTTGCCAGCACTCCCGGAGTTAAACCCGTTGTTTTTTTTATAAAAACAACATTAAATTATGAGATACAAGATACCTCTAAGTAGGTATTAAAAGTTTAATACTCAAAGATAGATACCTATACATGCCTGATATTCCCCAGGCTAGGCCGTAAATTTTAAATATTTCTTTTCTACATTGTTCAACATTTGTTTGTCAAAAATATATCTGTGATCTATCTTAATAGAAAACTTGTCTTACTTTGTTACTCAAAGTGGACTAAACTTCATAAGTAAATACACTCATAAAAATTACAAAGACTAGACGAACAGAATAAAATTTCTATCAAAGAAATGGAAAGAAAATCCTAAAATGGTAAACAAATTATTACTTTCTCCATTCATTGTATTTAAAAATTAACTCTATTATACACCTAGCAATTAGACTTTTATCAAACGACCAATGTTTATGCAAAACTTATAATTCATGTAATTAAAACAGGTTTTATAAATGGAGTACAAATATAGCAGACATTAATATACCAAGCTTGACAAATTGTCCGAAATCGCGCAATTTTGTTCAGACTCGTTATCAATCGACCTTTTATTTGGTTAGATCGACTTAATTTGTTTTGTTAACATGCAATGGAAAATGAAGTCATGAGATTTCTTGCTTTATTTATATTCTTAAAAATAAACAATTTCTAACTATGACACGGCAAAGAATTAGGTTGCTTAACAAGTTTCGTATTTTTTATTGTGATTTAGCATATCTAAAATATAGCCTCAGCAGGTGAGTTGACCGCCTAGTTGGTCGAGTGGCTAGCGTACACGCCTAACTACACCCACCAACCTCGAGGCTCGGGTTCGATTCCCAACGGGGGCAGGCATTTGTGTGATTAACATATAGATGTCTGCACTTCCGGGTCTGAGTGTTTATTAAATTTATTCTTGTATCTATTTAAATATTACTATGTATTAGTATCGTTGACAAACACCCATAACACAAGCTTATAATTTGCGTACTTTGAGGTTAGATTCAATTTGTCTAACTTGTCTAGAGATATTTATTTATTTAAAGCCGCCAGTATCAGTCAGTAAATGACATTAATTGTAAGAGTTGTCATTCGATTGTTATTACAAGATTTCTTCAAGAAAGATTCTTGAGGTCCCACTTAAAGACGTCATTTATCCTTTTATCTGTCATTTAGACTTCATTAAGTTTCTACACAAAATTGTGACTTAATGATAGATTAAATTTAAATTGAAGTTTATGAGTATGGCCTTTTGAACTCAATGTAGAAAAAATTGTTATTGAAATAATTATGTGGAGCAACACTTTTGCATGGTCAGGGGAAAGCGAGGTTTTTGATGCCTGCTTTATCCATTATATAAATGTGGTGTCGTGGGACACCAGGTTTCTTCGACTAATGTAGAATCGACATGAGTAGGTATATGCATTGGCGGGGTGGAGTGAGGGAGAAAGAGAAAGGTATTATACACTACTTGTGTACACGGCCGTCGCGTCTGCGCATGTCTCATTTAACGGTTTTTTTCCACGGACTTTTTCTTACGGTTTTCAGTTCGGTCGCGCCGTGAAATCCCTATCTCCTCCAAACCTGTCGTAAAGAACTTCGTTCCAATAACAAAATCTAATTATGAAAGCTGTAACAGTAAAAAAAGATTTAAGGCTGTTAAGATGTAAGGCTTTTATATTAAGGGTTTTTGTCATTTTTGTGTAAAAAGACAAAATTCCAAAATCAATAAATACCAGCATTGCTTCATATAAAACGAATAGCTTTAATCGAATACTTAATATGCAGTAATATTTCCGAACGTATAAAGCGGGTATTGCGTTATGATGCTAATAATTTTACTATGAATACCCAAAGCAGAATACGCCATAAAAGCGAGTTCAAACTGATTATTCCCCTTACACGTTCGTATAGATTTTTAAACAGAGGAACTGAAGGGTCCCTTTTATTTTCTCAGTTAAGTACATAGTTACGACACACTCGTAAAATACGGATCACTGAAAATTTTTGATATGTAACTTTTCTATTCAAATGTCGAGTTTACGAGGTCGGCCATTATAATTTTACTAACGTCATATTTCTCCAGGCAGTGATTATGAACGTTTCAAAAGAATTTTCAATAAAATGATACTTCTTTTTAATCACTCTCCATTTTTGGCGGCTCTTTGATATATTCTTTTCAATTATGCTCGGTAGCATTTTAAAGTGGTTTTATGTCTTTTTTATATCCAGATTAAATAGATCGTAATATTTTAAAAGTGAAGTGATTAATACTGTGTTAAGCAAATTATTTTTAAATATGATCATTAAATAAGGCTAGTGACAGACATTTGAATTTTCATTA
>NJDD01003455.1:64936-75667 GCA_002245505.1 Calephelis nemesis
ATACGCAGGTAAAGCCGCCAGTAGCAGTTAGAAAATGACATTAATTGTTATTACAGATTTTTGAGTCCCACTTAAAGACGTCATTTATACTTTAATCTGTCATTTAGACTTCATTAAGTTTCTACACAAAATTGTGACTTAATGATAGATTAAATTTAAATTGAAGTCTATGAGTATGGCCTTTGAACACAATGTAGAAAAAATACTTATTGAAATAATTATGCGGAGCAACACTTTTGCATGGTCAGGGGAAAGCGAAGTTTTTGATGCCTGCTTTATCTATTATATAAATGTGGTGTCGTGGGACACCAGGTTTCTTCGACTAATGTAGAATCGACATGAGTAGGTATATACTATGCATTGGTGGGGTAGAGTGGGGGAGAAAGAGAAAGGTATTATACACTACTCGCTTGTGTACATGGCTGTCGCGTCTGCACACGTCTCATTTAACGGTTTTATTCCACGGACTTTTTTTTACGGTTTTCAGTTCGGTCGCGCAGTGAAATCCCTATCTCCTCCAAACATGCCGTAAGGAACTTCGTTCCAATAACAAGATGTAATTATGAAAGGTGTAACAGTAAAAAAAGATTTAAGGCTGTTTCTAAGGCTTTTTATATTAAAGGTTTTTGTCATTTTTGTGTAAAAAGACAAAATTCCAAAATCAATAAATACCAGCATTGCTTCATATAAAACGAATAGCTTTAATCGAATATTTAATATGCAGTAATGTTCCCGAACGTATAAAGCGGGTATTGCGTTATGATGCTAATAATTTTACTATGAATACCCAAAGCAGAATACGCCATAAAAGCGAGTTTAAACTGATTATTCCCCTTACACGTTCGTATAGATTTTTAAACAGAGGAACTGAAGGGTCCCTTTTATTTTCTCAGATAAGTACATAGTTATGACACACTCGTAAAATACGGATCACTGAAAATTTTTGATATGTAACTTTTCTATTCAAATGTCGAGTTTACGAGGTCGGCCATTATAATTTTACTGACGTCATATTTCTCCAGGCAGTGATTATGAACGTTTCAAAAGAATTTTCAATAAAATGATACTTCTTTTTAATCACTCTCCATTTTTGGCGGCTCTTTGATATATTCTTTTCAATTATGCTCGGTAGCATTTTAAAGTGGTTTTATGTCTTTTTTATATCCAGATTAAATAGATCGTAATATTTTAAAAGTGAAGTAATTAATACTGTGTTAAGCAAATTATTTTTAAATAAGATCATTAAATAAGGCTAGTGACAGACATTTGAATTTTCATTATAAATAAATTAGTGTTGAATGTCATGTTTAAATGTGTATCCGTGTACACAGTTTTTTTATGTTTTTCATTTGTTTTTATAAAAGTAAAGGAATATAAATCGTTGTTATGTCATCAAGATTTTAGAAATACAATTTCAGAAAGACTATTATAAAGGTTGAATGTTCATATAGGTACTCGAGCAACTGAACAGTCGTAGATGCCCAGGCCATAAGATGGTCAAGATGGTAAGGGTGGAAAGCCTCACAGCGAAACTGAAATATTGATGGAGGCACAATGTTACATAGTTTTTCCAAAAATACATTTGTATACACGGTTGGGACAAAGTTTGTTTTGCCGTTTCTTCTTCTGACTGGTTTGGAAGCGGTGGTATTTAATGGTAGTCAGGATTAACCAAATCACAGTTTTAAAAATTGTTAAAATATTAAAACAAATATATAAAAATAAATTATAATTCTATTGTAATAAATGCAAAAGTTTATACGTTTGTTTGTTACTCCTTCATGCAAAAACTGCTGAACCGATTTTAATGAAACTTGGCAATCGTATAGAGGTAACTTGAATAACACATAGGATAGATTTCATCCCCAAAAAATGTTCGTTTTTTTATTTTTATTAGCTATTCATTAACCACGCGAGCAACGCGGGCTTCAGCTAGTTGTTTATAAATTGAGAAATATTTGCACACCACAATGTGGTCGAGTACGTTGGTATAAACAAATATTTTTGAAACAACTTCTAACACATATTCAGCAAATAAATATATTTCATTTCATTTCAAAGATGTTAATGGAGTTAAGCTTGTTGAGTAGAAAAAAATACCAGCTATGATACTCCAAATAAATAAATAAATAAATAAATAAATATCCCTGGACAAATAACACGAATTGAATCTAACCCCAAAGTAAGCAAATTATATGCTTGTGTTATGGGTGTTAGTCAACGATTCTAATACATAGAAATACTTAAATAGATACCAGAATATATTTAATAAACACCCAGACCCGGAAATGCAGACATCTAAATGTTCATCACACAAATGGCTGCCCCCGTCGGGAATCGAACCCGAGCCTCGCGTTTGGCCGATGTAGTTAAGCGTGCACGTTAGCCACTCGACCAACAAGGCGGTCAAATAATATATAATATAGAAATATGAAATACTTCGGTAGTAGCAGGGATAGGTAAGGCATTAGAAAATTGATAATACACATTTTTTTGTTACCCGACCCCGGGGATCGAACCTGGGACCTCTAGAACTCAGGTCCGAGGCCGGAACGCTAGACCACAAAGGCTTTATCTTAAACCGTATGGCTAACCGCTGTTCGCTTGTTTACGACATAAAAAGCTGTCAAACCGCAGTCATCTTATACTCATACCATCTTATTAATAAACAGGGAATAAAGTACACCAGGGTTAAACCTGGTCTTTATTACAATGTGATACAGACTATGATATCAACAAAATTTTAATCCCACGTTAGTTCACTTTTATTAATAAGATGGATAGTGTATTTTTTACACGGGGAAACATTGATAGATGTTCTTTCGATCTATAATACGACAGGATTATTGTGTCTTCATCCTCATCAACCTAAAGACATCAAAGACAAAAACATCTTCTTAACCTAAATACCCATGACGTTATTCTCTTCGTCTTATAGATATGAAATCAGTGCGCCTATTCCTATACACAATCTTATAGTTCCTACAACGTGATTTCCCATGGAAACCAACTTATAAATACTGAATGAGCTCTTTCCCCGGGTAACTCGACTCCCATTGACGAATTATAATAAGATTTACTTGTTGAACTTGGCTAAGAATGCAGGTGGAGTAACAATGGACTCCCTCGTGTACTCTGTGTTGACTATTTTAATAAGAAAAATGGGATGAATTAGGGTTCCGTTGTGAATTTTTTTTTATGATATTGGAAGGCAAACCAGCAAATAGATTTTCTGATGGTAAGAAATCCACGCCGCTAGAGACACAAAAGGTGGTAATGGTGTGTTGCCAACCTCAGGCCGGGATGTTAAGCGTCGAGGAAAAGTAAGTGTACCTTATCCTGCGAACTGAAACACGTTAACGGCACTGATGTGATGGTGGCAGGAGTAGGTAAGGCGGTGGTACCAATCCGGATGAGCCGTTGCGAAATTTTACCACCTAGTCAGATTTCACGGTATTAGTGACGGTAAGCCTATGCTCGCCTTATACGAGCTGTCTGGCAGATAGGCAGATGGTCTATTCTGGATAGACACAAAAGTTAGTAGAAAGTATCTTCGCAGCCGAATCGTCTAAGGAGGTAGATATAGCTAAAATTAGGCCAACTAAAATTGCCGAAGTTACTAAGTCTTACAATGTGAAGGCAAATCTATTGCAACTGGGCGCTTATCCCAACCCAGGCAACTTTGTTTTCATTAAAAAACTAGCTGTCCCGGAAAACTTAGTTTCACCAGTTCTGATTGTATGGAAAAAATTAAAATGTTGTTTTTCCTTGTTTCCTCCAAGGTTTTTCCTTTGCCTTATTTGTTAAACCTTCCCTGGACTTGAACAAATAATTCAAAACCAAAATTAGTCAAAACATTTCAGCCGTCTTCGAGTTTTATGGAGTCTAACGAACAGCAATTGATTTTTATATATTACCAGCTGTTGCCCGCGGCGTTGCCCGCATGGTCCCATAGGAACACAGTTTCGGGATAAAAACTACTCTATGTGTTAATCTAAGTTACTCTCTATGTGTGTACCAAATTTCATGAAAATCGGTTTAGCAGTTTTCGCGTGAAGGAGTAGCAAACAAACAGACAAACTTTCGCGTTTATTATATTAATAGGAAATAGGATATAAGATTGTAGTTGCCCAACCGTGGAATCAAACCATTAGACCACAAAGGTGACCCTTGTGAAATTTCTTTGAACAATTGTACACCCTTTGAACAATTATATTGATATTAAAATTATACCTGTTTTGAATAGTTTTAATTAAAAGCAGGAAAAAACAGGAAGGACATTAATATTTAAAAGTTCACTATTACAATTACTATTTTTATCTAAATTTAGTAACACGTAAAACCGGAATTTCGAGATTAACATTTCTGTTTACAAATTTTATCTATTTAGATTTCCATAGCCGGTAGACTTGCACGTCAGCTTTTACACCCTAGACACTCCAATAACATCTACGGTGTTTACAGGCAGTGTTCTATTACCGTAAATAATTATTATTATTTCTGTAATTTTTATTTATAATCAATCTTTTTCTAGCCTAACTGAAATTTAAAATTTTAAACTTAATCGTGAGTATCCCGTATAAATAATTAAAAATGTTAACTGAAATTGCTTAAAAATTGGTACCATAAAGTTACACTAATACAATCAAGAGTACTGATTTTTAAGTTTTACTAATTCATTAATTTTTATTTTTGGTCTGTGTCTGTATAAATTTGGTTTTTCCAATTTCCTAATTGAAAAAAAATGTTGCCCGGGATCGGATGTGTGCCCGGTTAGCGATAGGCTTATCACATCACATTGTGGGAATTAATGTCTTCGGTTAGTCGTGGGTGCTTTGGTGGTGCCTCTGCCTACTGCTTCGGGGATATGGGCGAAAAGATACATTTTTTGTTTATAAACAAAAAAATGTTACATAAAACGGGCTGATACAGGATGAACAGATCGGACATTGGAGAAAGACATAGGCTATTTTTAATTCTAATGAATTATCGTAATCGGACACTGGATCGGAATTGGAAAAACCCAATTTTCTTTTTGTTGTCCAACCCGGGATTCGAACCCGGGACCTCATGCAGTTAAGTCCAACAACTGAACCGCTAGACCACAAAGGTGATAAAAGCTAAGCTCAGGCTACAGAACCTTAAATATTACATTTATTTACGCTTGACAGTGTTTTTACATCTTTTACCAAATTACTTTGAAACGAATAAATGAAGAGGATCAGAGAATTGAATTAGAAAAGTATTCGTGTAATAAAGAAATCTTTTGAATGAGAAAAATAAGGGTAGGACACAATAAGGAAGGACGGTGTAAGGCTACCACTCCATACAACGACAATGGCGACAGGTATCAGTCAACCCGGAAAAGGATCTGTTTCTCTTTTGGTAAAACTTCAAAGAGGTTTGTGAATATTTTAATAATTCATAGACTTGATATTGAGACTTTGTAATCCTTTGATTTATGTAAAATAATTAACGAATCTTGTTTTAATGACTATTTGTATCATATAATATTTTGCTATTGTAATCATGTTTTAGAAATGTGTTGGTAAGCGTAAAACTTGGATAACCGATTTGGATAATTCTCTCTTTTCTGTGTTAGTTATTGTCAAAAGAAGGTTCTTATGAAGAGAAAAACTTTGTAAAATTGCGGGCATAAGGGGAAAAACGATACTTTATTTTTCCTATACAAATTGAACGGATGGAACGAAGTTTGCCGGGACAGCTAGTTTTATTGTTTTCTTTTTGTTTTGATTTAAAACCGATACGAAAATATTAAACAACGTTATTCCAATATCTTATGAATGATTAGCTTTAGTCCGCGACTTTGTATATACACTTTAAAGTGACTTTTATGTTTTTTTTATTGCTATTTTATGATAAGAAGATTAACTTCCTCCCGCGACTTTGTCTGCATGGAATAATTATTGTACCTTCCTCGATAAATGGGCTATCTAACACTGAAATATTTTTTAAAAGGTTTTTTCAAATCGGACCAGTAGTTGCTGAGATTAGGGCGTTCATGGAAGTAAACAAATAAACTATGCAGTAAATATAGATATACCCGAAAAAAACATCATTAAGGACTCTTAAAAATAAAACACTCCATACAAACTAAAATTACTAATTTATATGATAGATACTAGTTGTTGCCCTCGGTTTTGTCCCACAGGGACATTTATTCAGGATAAAAACCATCCTATGTGCCAATCCAAAATACCCTCTATATGTGTGCCAAATTTCATGAAAATCGGATCAGCAGTTTTTGCGTGCACCCATACAAATAATAATAATAATAATAATAATAATACTATCGAAAATATATAATAAAAGACCCCACTTTAACCAATGACAAATGCCGTAGATGCCACTCACAACCAGAAACCATCCAACATATCACCGGAGCTTGTACAAATCTCACACAAACTGATTACACTCACAGACACAATCAAATTGTCAACATCATTCACCAAAGATTAGCGCTCAAGCATAAACTCATACAAGACAATAACATACCATATTACAAGTACACACCGCAGACAGTCCTAGAAAACACAACACACAAACTTTATTACGATCGCGCCATTCTCACTAACAGAACCGTTCACTACAACCGTCCAGACATCACTCTACAAGACAAAATAAATAAATTCACATACTTAATAGATATTGCAATACCTAACACCCATAATCTACAAAAGACAATAACAGAGAAAATAAGTAAATATACAGAGCTAAAGGAGGAAGTAATTCGAATCTGGAAACAAGATAAAGTTTACATAGTACCCATAGTGATCTCAACAACCGGTGTTATACCTATCAATATCCATAATAGCCTAACGCTAATAGATCTAGAACCTTACATACTAACAAACATTCAAAAAGCCGCTATACTAAATACATGTAGAATAGTCAGAAAATTCATGCAATTGGAAGAGAATGACATTTCTCCGCAGTCACCAACCCCACACCACACACTATAATTTACTTGGCCTTGGCCCGTAGTTATAGTAAGCACCAGCCCTAAAAAGCTGTGAAATAGAAACCCTTTCAATAATAATAATAATAAGTCTTTATTTGCTTTGAAGTGGTGTACATTAAAGGTCTTAAATTATTTCTTTTACATTTTCACCTACTTCACCAGTGCAACCGGTATGCAAATTTTTACATCAATATTGTAAGTAAATAATAAACAACTCATATCGTAAATAACTAACTTAAATTTAATAAACAAAAAAAAATAACATAATCTAATCCGTATTATTTACTCCTGTTTTTCTTATACATTTACACTTTTGCAAATTTGAATAATTATTACAGAAAATTTTAATAGTAATTCAACAATTCATACGAAGTTAATGATTAAAAATAATTCCCAATACTAAACAAAACAGAACAAAAAATAACTGTAAATATTATTTCATGAATTATATCACTTTATTATAACTTGATTGAATAATTAAATATGTCAATATAGAATTAATTATTATTAATAAATACATTATTCATAGGTCCATTTATCGAAAAATAGAATTACATTAAATTGTTTTAATTAAAAATAATCTTAGAAGTTAATAATTAAAAATAATTCCCAATACAAAAACAAAACAGAACAAAAAATAACTATAAATATTATTTCATTAATTATATCATTTTATTATAACTTGATTGAATAATTAAAATATGTCAACATAGAATTAATTATTATTAATAAATACCTTATACATAGGTCCATTTATCGAAAAATAAAATTATATGAAATTGTTTTTCAAACACCAGTTTTAGATAAATTGATTGTTTACTCTAGTGTGATACTGCGGACTACTTATTTTCATGTGTGAACAGCTCATTTAAATTATAAAAACATTTTTCCATGAGCCATTTCGATAATTCTATCTTACATTTATTTAGTGATAAATTTCTTATTTCATTTGGTATTTTATTGAATATTTTTATAGCCATTACATGAACATTTTTGGAGAACATCTTGTTACATTTAGGAATCAATAATTTCCTGGCATACCTGGTGGGTCTTTGTTTATCTCGTATATTCGATGTAAACAAGTGAGGGTACCTTTTTACAAACATTACTATATCTTTTATATATATACAAGGTAGGGGTAATATGTTGTATTTTATAAACAAAGGTCTACAAGTATCAAGTAGTTTTGCATTATGAATTGCTCTTAAACATCTTTTTTGAACTTTAAACGCTTTTTCAATATCTACCGAATTGCCCCATATAATCAAACCATATGATAAAACAGATGACACATAACCGTGATAGGCAGTAATCGCTGCTTCCTTAGAAATAATTTGACGTAATCGCCTTATAGCATATACAAATTTATCTAACTTTTCACATAACATATCAATATGTGATTTCCAATTACAGTAGCGGTCGAATTTGATACCTAGAAATTTGATATTGTCTACTTCCTCTATTACCTTATTACCATGATTTATATTTAATGGAATTTTTTTCATATTTTTATTGTGAAATTGTAGTAGTTTAGTTTTTTCTATATTGATATTTAAATTATTATTATTTAACCATTCAATTACTTTGTTTATCGTATTTTTGATGTCATTTTCATAATTATTAACATTTTCACATTGTAAAAGTAAAGTAGTATCATCTGCGTATAATATGCATGGATGTGTCGTGACTTTTGGCAGGTCGTTGATATATAAGATAAACAGCAAGGGCCCCAGTATGCTACCTTGAGGTACCCCAAAACAATTTCTTCTAAAATTGGTTCTGTGATATATTTTAACTACATTTAAGATTTTACTAATCTCAGTGCATTGCTGCCTATTTTCTAAATAACTTTGTACCCAATGCCATGCATTTCCTCTAACACCATATTGCTCTAACTTATTTAGCAATTTAGTATGGTCTACAAAATCAAAGGCCTTTGTCATATCTAAAAACACCGCGGTCATTGGCTTTTTAGAATTTAAAGATTCTGTAACGACTTTAGTCAATTGGTAGCACGCTAATGTTGTAGAGCTGTTATTACGGAATCCAAATTGTTCATTTGTTAAAATTTTATTTTTTTCAAGAAAATTGTTTAATCTGGTTAACATTGATTTTTCGAAAATTTTAGCAATTATTGGTATTAGAGTTATTGGTCTATAATTATTAATATTCGTTGGGTCATTTTTCTTATATAAGGGCTTGATTATAGACAATTTAAGTTTTTCCGGAAATACACCATTCTCGAATGACAAGTTTATAATATGTGCCAATGGTTCACATATATATTTGTTACATTCTTTAATAACATCCGTTCTTATTTCGTCATATCCTACCGAGAAAGTATTATTTAGTGATTTGGTTATTTTAAATATTTCATTTGCATCAGTAGGAGAAAGAAACATGGTATTTACATTGGGTGTAATATGAAACATACATACAAACTTTAACATTTATAATATTAATAGGATTTAGATTTTTTGGATGTGCATTATGATTGTATGAATAAACAAAATTCGTGTCCTCTTGAAATTAATATGTGTGGACAACTAGCATTAATTAATCTAACGCCATAGTAAGAAAAATGTAACCATGTGTTACATAGTATAAAACAAAGTCGCATCCTCTGTCCCTATATACCTTTGTATGCTTAAATCTTTCAAACTACGCAACGGATTTTGATGCGGTTTATTTTGACTGATAAAGTGTTTAAATTGGAAGGTTTATATGTTTATGCCCGTGCAAACCCCGGGCGGGCCGCTAGGGTGTAATAAGTCAATGATACACAGAAATATTTAAATATATACCAGAATTTATTGTGGGCGATGGGGTCGTCGCATCCCGGACAAACACCCTATAAAAACAAGCCTCGAAATAGCATTCCGATTATGGTGTCTTTAAACTTTACATTGCGTTGTTAAGAAAATGTTTTCTCTGCTCTTATCTGAAAATGTTTTCTAAACTATGTTTATTTAACTATAAGCTTAAGATCTGAAGTGTACTTAAATTGTTTTGCTTGTAGATGTAGAGTTAATTTTCAGTCTGATATTTATAAGAATTCTTTTAAAATACTTTTGATGGAAATTCTTTTTATTATTGCAGCTTAAAACACTTGTAAAACATTTTCTTTGTATCCAATAAAGCCTTGAAATACAATAGAAAATGTACTAAAAATTCTTGTCTGGTTTTCAACTTTTAGAAGTTTAAACAAGAAAGATGTTTTAACGAGTACATTACTTTTTTTATGATATTAGAAGGCAAACAAGCAGACGGATTTACTTATGGTAAAAAAATCCGTCTAGAGACACCAAAGGTGAATGGTGCGTTGCCAAACTAAGGCCAAAATGTTAAGACCTTGAGCCAAAGTAAGTTTAGAGGCTACTTTACCCTCCGAACCAGAACCCGTCAACAGTTTGCTAAGAAGCACCAGTCTAATTGTTTTTTTTAAATATTTTACTTGCAATGTATGTATGTTTGTAGTAAATGTAATCTTTGTAATCGCCAGAGTTGACTTCTTGAGGTTCCAGGTTTGATCCTCGGGTCGGACAACAAAAAAAAGGAAATAATTTCATAATAATATCATTCCTTTAATATAACTAAGGCTGCTCAGGATTGGATACACGTCCAGCTGGCGATAGGCTTGCCACCTATCACATTATAGGACTCACTATTTTAGGTTAGTAGTGGGTTGTACCTCTTCCTACTTCTTCGGGGAAATGGGTGTTGGCGTGAATATACTTTTTGTGTATGTT
>NJDD01003455.1:75848-88903 GCA_002245505.1 Calephelis nemesis
TTAGGCTAGTCGTGGGTTGTACCTCTTCCTACTTCTTCGGGGAAATGGGTGTTGGCGTGAAGATACTTTTTGTGTATGTTTATAATGGATTCTTGTAAGTTAAATTTTAAATACTTGCCTTAGCGATGGAGCTGAAATTTTGCATGCACATGTAAATTGGGTGACAATGCTACATTATTATGACATGGAGCTGATCTGATGATGAAACAAGAAGTGGTCATCCTAAAACTCCTTAAATTGTTTGGGCTTATTTGTTGCTGTGGTCCAGCTGTCCTGCGTCGGATTTGACTTCTTGAGGTCCCGGGTCGGGCAACAAAAATTAGGAAATTGCGTATTTGCAATTTTCTAATAAATATAACGTTGCCCGGGATTGGATATGTGCCCGGTTGGCGGTAGGCCACCTATCACATTGTTTGGCTAGTCGTTTGTGGTATGGTTGTGCCTCTGCCTACCTCTTCGGGGATATGGGTCTGAATATACACTCACACACACATTTTATCCTATTTTCATCTTTTTTCTGACATGCTCAAAACTTCCATATTATAGTAACGTTGGACACAGAATAATACAAAGCCAATGACGGTATTTTGTAAAATAGGCTTAGCCGTCTTTGCTTTTTTGCTAAATTGCTAGTTATCTCAGGCCAACTGTGTAGAATATACCCTCTGTCTCCCTGCGTACATAGCTCATAAGAGGCGTGCTTAAGTTAAATGGGTTATTAGCAACAAGACCACTTGCGGTAGAGTGCTGTTACCCTGTTAGGTATTCTCCACCTTACCTGTTCCTGCTTCAGGAACTTGCCACCCGTAGGATTCTCCATCTTACCTGCCGACATAATTACAGTATCATGGTCTGGTCCGGAGGACAATCTAGCCAGGAAACTTGCACTTGATTACAGCCTACAGGATAGCGACGCATCTATAACATCTATGGTGTATTAAGGCGACGGCTGTCCTTTACCACTAGGAAAGACGTGGTCTTGTTCACTTTGTAGCAAAAAAAAATTGTTTAAAAAATTCCTTGATTGAAACCTGTCTTAGTTTTTCAAAAAGCCATCTTTTAAGGGCAAAGAAAGGCAAATAATGAGATTGTTGGATTTTTAGTTTTTTTTTAATTTGATTTTACAATAGCAGAAATCACATTGAGTGCTGTTTTTAGTTAACAATTAAGTAATCCAAAAAACCTAATTATTCTGTGTTTTGAGACAATTCTTTGCAAATGACGAATGATTCAGCCTTGGCATATTATACAATGTTATCAATTGTAAATTAAAATCCGTACAAATTTTGTAAATGCAAAAGTGTGTTTATTTGTGTCTTCTTTTATGTTACAACTTTTTACTTTGACCTTTTACTTTATTTGACTTTCTAACATGGATAACGTGACCATACGTCCCTTTCTGAACGGGACAGTCCCGTTTTCAGAGTGTCTGTCCCGGTGTCCCCAGTGAGGCCAACATAGTCCCGTTTTCTGTTTTGCGTGGAAGTAACGAGTAAGAAAGAGTTTTTTCTCAAATGAACAAAATATGGACAAGTGATAAAACACAGTCGAGTGTCGCAGTAATAAATATAGATAAATCATGCACTGAGTTCCACATTTATCTAAAAACACGAACCGATATTTTGAAAATTTGTTCCGCCAATAAATACAAAAATACGACTTAGAAGTTTCGCCCCGTTCTCTAATTATTTTATGTTATTCTTATTCTATCTTCTATGATAAAACAAACTCTACAAACTTTTATTTTTAGTATATATTTCCGCAGCTGTCCCGTTCTGACTTAAAAAATAAATGGTCACGTTAAACATGGATGACAATTATTATGATACCACATAATAATACCACATAATGATAATAGTAATACGCGTTTATTATTAAATAAACTAAATTGTTAATTAACAGAATTATTTAATATTGAATATTCTTTAAGACTATACTGATATGGAAAAGTCCAGGTATGGATTAAGCAATAGCAATATTTTTTTTCTCATAGACTATGTTGATGTTAATTGAAGTAAATGTTAAAACAAAGTTAAAAGGATAAGTTTATCTCTGTTAAATAAATATTCCGACCTGTAAATAGAAAACACTAAATGAAAAAAGTAGACACGATGTATAGAGAAATAAACTACTGAGATTTATTAATAAACATTTACTGCCGAACTCAGAGATGTCAATTTAATCAGTCTTTAAGACAACATTTTCATACAAAATTGTGATTGATAATAGATTAAATCTTAATTCATGTCTCTGTGTAAGGTCGTTATTTACTTAGGTAAAAGAAAGAAACACTCGTATTATCCTGTTTTCACGTGTCTATGGTCTAATGGTATAGACTATATTTTATTTATTTAGCTATTTTTATTTTTATGATATTGGGAGGCAAAGAAGCAGATGGATTTCCTGAAAAAATGGTGCGTTGCCAACCTGAAGCCGGGATTTCAGGCCTGAAGCAATAGAAAGCTAGGATAAATAGAAGTTTGGTGAGTGATAAAGGCTTCTTTTTATCCCAATATCCAAAACGGGTTCTGCTGGAGAGTAATACGCAGCCGAAGCCGGGAGCAAGGCCTAGTGAATAATGTCGTTTGCTAGCTAAATATCTTGTTATTGTTTCTGTGGCGGTTGTGGTTATTCAAGGGATTATTAACGTCTGAAGTCATCATAAATCTCTTTGTTATGGGATTGATTTTGTAATTGTTAATGTCGAATTTATTTTCTAAGGTTTCTAAAAAAGTTGGGCTATTGAAAAAGTGTATAAAATCATACATTTATAAGGGAAATGGGGATTCATTTATATGTATGTATTTGTGTAATAAAATGAATCCCCATTTCGCGTGGTCATTGCATCACGCCTGAGCGGATGCTCTTTCTATTTCTTTGTTGTTAAGTTTTTTTTTATTAAGTTAGCTATTGGTGGTACTTTTGTTGTGCGCTATCTAATCTAATTTTAAATTATCGCTATCTTCTTTGAACGAAAGTAATAGAAAGAGACAAACCACTTAGTGCTGTAAAATTAGACTGTACACGACATTTCTACTGACGTTTAATCTATCACTCGGAAAACGTTGATTAAATACATTAGGATTTGATACTAGTCCCGACAAATTCAAAATGTTTCATCACTTAAATTTTTGTTTTATTTCAAAAAGGCTCTCTTTTAGGCATCTAAATTAAGTTTAGTTTGTGAACAGCAGAATCACCACTTCAGCAGTCAGCAGAAGCTTGTTATGAAGAGAAAATACACACACACGCACACACACACATACACACACTTTTTTTTTTTGAATGACTAAATTGTTGCTAATCTCGCGATTTTATGCAACTTCACCGAGCTTTCCACACACTGAGAAAATACACAGTGTTAGAATTAAAAAATAATGCAAATATTGTTCCGCATCTTACAAACACGGTAGGTTAGTTTTACTTATATAATCAGGGCGATTAGGTATTTTGTTTAATTGATAAGATTTGGCATGAAATATTATGTATCACTTTAAAACCTATAATGTGTTTGATCATCATCATCATCATCATCATTTCAGCCATAGGACGTCCACTGCTGAACATAGGCCTCCCCCATTGACTTCCACTTCGACTTTTTGTGTTTGATACAAAATAATAATAAAAGGGTCTTATAGCAAAGAGTCTTGACCAACATCTTAAGAGACTCATTCTGCCACCCTGGGTCAAGAGCCAGATTCAGAAGGCACCTATTTTGGGGACGACACGCATTGTGCGGAGATTCCTCAGTCTGTCTCCCTGACCACTGACGGTTTAGTTGTAAGACCACCGTCTTATGGATACTATTTGTTATCTTTATATTCTTAATATATTTTTTATTTTAAATGTATTAACTTAAGAAAATAAGAAGTAATGTTAATATATGGTAACAATAATAATAATCAAACGGTGTTACAGCAAAGAGTTTCGACCAACATATTAAGAGACTCGCTCTGCAACCCTGGGTTAAGGGCCGTATTCAGAAGGCAGCAATTTTGGGGACGGCACGCATTGTGCGAAGATTCCTCAGCCTGTCTCCCGGACTACTGACAGTTTAGTAGTAAGACCACCGTCTTTAGGACTCTATTTTTTACGTTTCATACAAACTGAACGGTAGGAACGAAGTTCGTCGAAACAGCTAGTCTATATACTGATATAAAAGAAAGTCGTGTCAGTTACCATTACTCGAGAACGGCTTAACTGATTTGTCTTAACAATTAATAGAAGTTATCTTAAAACAAGGAGACGGACATAGAATACTTTTTATTCCGTTCAACTATAAGGAAAATATGAAAATCAACATTTTGATTTTTCCCATACAAACTATTTTTAATTTATTTTTATTTTATTTTTATTTTAATTCTAGTTCGCCGAAACAGCTAGTTCAATCCTATTAAAACTATAAATGCGAAAGTTTGTATGTATGGATGTATGGATGTATGGATGTTTGTTACTCTTTCACGCAAAATCTACAAAGCCGATTACGATGAAATTTGGTATGTAGGTAGCTGAAGACCCAGAATAACATATAGGCTACTTTTTATCCCGGAGTTCTCGCGGGATTGGGACTTACGCGGGTGAAACCGCGGGGCGCAGCAAGTAATATATAAAAGAAAGTCGTGTTAGTTACACTATTTATAACTCAAAAACGGCTGAACTGATTTGGCTGAGAATTGATGAGTAGCTTAGAGCCGATCGAGGAGACCGACATAGAACACTTTCTATCCCATTCGATTTCGAAAAATTACCAAAACAGCTTGTTAAACTATAAATCCCAAAAAAAAACATCCAACCATTATTAAAATTTTCAAAAAATAGGTACGACTATTTTACTAACTTTTCAAGACTTAAAAGCTCTTACTATATTCAGCCTTGTCTTCCATTTAACCACAAACATTTACATGCCAACTTCATTTTCGGTAACACATTTTATGATTATTAATTTATAAAAAACTTTATATTTCGACGAAGCATGAAATCATGTTTTCTTTTAAGTTCTCTCTTGTTTTACGATTTTTTCATAGCAGCCACTTTACGATCTGATGGGCGGTACTCTTCTTTTATACTCAAGTAACAGTATTCTGAGACCCGAAGATCGCGTGTTTGATACTAATTAAACGTCTTCATGGGTACGTGGTTAGTCTGGGTGTGGTACATAATTCGTTTCTTACGGCTTTTTTATGGGCTTTGTAACTTTAATCCCCTTTTCGCATGAGTCGCTTCAAAATATTCGGAATTTAATTGAAAACATATCAAAATTAATAGGAATGAAAAGTTTTATGTCTATGTAATAATTATTCAGACTATACAGCCCTGCAACAGTTGTTGTCACCCCATCCTATCGCCATATCATCTTTTTCTTTCTTTAGATTTTGGCCCATACGTTGTATTTTGCCATTAGTCAAGTAGCCATTTGCATCAAATTTTATTTCAATTTTAAACAATTATAATTAGTCATCAGTCATAAATCGTCAGTAAGTCATATCAGGCCCTTGAGTAAAGCGGTGGCCTCATTACTCAAACTCATGTAGTGAGATTTGGCTGCAACGAGGAAATATACGATACGCTAATTAAAAAAAGCTTAATGACTTAATATTTTTTTAAACTATTTGAAAAAATCTTCATGTATCCCTGAAGAAGAGCTAGCAGAGCAACCAGTTTACCCACGACTAGCCAGATACTAAAGAGGGAAGAAAAGACGTTAATTGTGGGACTTACGACCGCCCTTCTCCCCGTGTTGGTCCGGGCTTCTTTTCAGAATAGGATACATGTATTCCTGCCAGGCAGCTCGTGAAAGGCGGGTATATGATTACCATTATTGTCACTGTGATCTGACTATGACATTAAAAAATATTTTATTTAAATGTTTAATAAGCTTCATAATTTATCTCCTCTGTGGTCTAGCGGTTCAGTTGTTGGACTTGACTGCTTGAAGTCCCGGGTTCGAATCCAGGGTCGGGCAACAAAAAGGAAATTGGATTTTTTCATTTTTCTTATAAAAAAAAAGTTGCTTGGGATTGGATATGTGCCCGTTTTGCGATAGGCTTGCCACCTATCACATTGTGGGATTTAATTTCTTCGGCTAGTCGTGGGTGCCCTGGTTGTGGCTCTGCCTACCTCTTCGGGGATATGGGCGTGAAGATACTTTTTCTCATAATTTATTACAAATAATTAAAAAGGTACTTAGATTCATTTTAATTCTATCTACTGTACGCTATCCGTTTCGAAATATAGCCAGTTAGAGGAAGAAACGGCAAAAAAACACCTCGGCAACCAAGACTATTACCTCCATGCCTTTACCGATGGTGGTACCGAGCTAGCCAGTGAGAGCAAAAACGGCGAAAAAATTCCTAGACAACCATAATTTGTTTACTTAAATTAAGTTTAAATTTATTATTTTTTTTATTTATTTATGCTTGTCAGCATGTTTTCTCTAATAACAGGAGAGGTTATGGATAAGAATAGGAATATGAATCAGGAATATGGTTATAAATATGAATGGACATGCAATATACCTTATTTTTATAAAAGTTAAGTGTTTAATTAGGCACATGTAGTTTCTCACTATTTCTAAAGTGTGTTATTCCTAATAAGTACTTCAGCATTTGTTTGAAACAAATAGTGATGTTTTTTTTACATATACAAATATCTACGACCAAAATACATATAAAAGGTGAAGGCAAAGTTTTGAATATATAACTTATGTTTATTATTGAAAGATCATTGTAAGAAACTGTTACTCTGAATATATTTTAAAGGTTTCTTTATCTAAACTTATTTGGAAATTACCCGTGACAGATGATTCACAAGTAATTACGTTACTTTTAATTCACGAATAATACGTGAATTTTTCCACGTATTTTATCACAGTATTCAGAAACTGGTATAGTACTGCGCAGTTACTTGTTTAAGCAGAAAACGTCACCTTATCTGTCTAATAAAATGAAGTGAGTTTTATTCAACGTATATAACTTAATAATATATATAAACTACGCGTCATGTTGTTATTCCACGATGGACTCTTAAACTACTTCAACGATTTCAATTAGATTCGCAAAACATGTACAGTTTGGTAACACTTGAAAAAAAAGGATAGCTAACATCTAATTTTATTGCACGCGATTAGTGATAAATCAATGTACTCGTATATTATAAAACAAAGTCCCCCGCCGCGTCTGTCTGTCTATTCGCGATATACTCGAAACGTACTAAACGGATTTTCATTCGGTTTTCAACAATAGATAGCACAATTCTCGAGGAAGGTTTTAGTGTATAGTAAGCTTATGTTTTGTACAAACCAACGATATTACAACGATATTAGTTCAATATGTCGGCAAAAAATAAGCCGATCGGGAGCTTTCCTCGAAAACGCTGCCAAAACCTTTTGAGTTTTAACAAAACAATGTATGGTGGGTTATTTCCTCTTCGATAGATCTTACAAAAAGTAAGTGGCGGTATATGTCTATCTTTAAAGATTAACACACAATAACCGTTTTTTGCGTTTACTTAAAACACTAAAATGAAGGGTTAGATTAGAACATATTTTTAACAATACAGTGTTAACCCTTAATCAAATAAATCTATTAGATACGTTATGCCTGTAATTAAGATAAAAAATTGCCTTTTACACTATTAGAAAAAAATTAACAACTAATGAGTTATCAAAAAGTTAAAAGCTCCAGGCGCAAAATTAAATATCGTTGAAGCGTAGCAAAGACATGCGCGCTTACTGCATTCTTAACTTGAATAACCGAAGCGAAGCGAGGGCGAATACTAGCTGGGCAGTATCTAATATAGTATCTAATACTGCCCAGCTAGTATTAGATATAGTATTTATTTCTAAATCATCGATCATCATCTCCTTTATGAGGGAGCGTCTATTAAGCACATATAGCATTTTTAGTAATTTTCAGTCGCTTTTCACAAAGTGAGATGCAGTAAAATCTTTTGCAACGACGTCTCCAAATCTCAAGGAAGATTTTTCAAATTCTAGTATAAGTGCAATTTGGTTGGATTTATTCTAAACATTTTTTAATATTTTTTTTTAATAAGTATGTAAATATGAAGTATGTTGCTGAGAAATAAGAACATAATCACAGGGAACTCAATATTAATTATTTTATGAGAAGGCAATATTTAAATAAATAAATAAATTCTATAATTTTTTTTCATAAGTTTAATCTGCGTTTTGAGAAAAACTACGCAACATTTTCTAGTACAAGACCCCTCTACCCAAATTAAGATTAGCAAATGTGGTCCCCTCTTCCCCCAAAAGATGCCCTTAACATTAATAATTTTAAGTTTAAGCGTCAGTCCTTTAATTACACCGCATTGAAATCGATCTATCCATTTAAAAGTACATCTAACTTACAGCACCTCTCTTTTTGACATGGTTTAGAAAAACTCCAAAAATTACTAAACATTGTACCAGAAAGGTATGGTATATCATCAGGACTTGTTATTAAGAAAGATCTCGTCATCAGAAAATATGAACAGATCTAGTTAAGACGAATCTAATGAGTCCAAACTCGACGGGTCTACCAGTAGGCCCAGGGCTACGTCTCCTATATTCGAGCTCTATCATCAGTTCAATTCAGTTGTAGTTGTACCAGCATTCATAAGTTTTTTAACTGTAAGTTCGGACATATATGTAAAAGTTAAAATGATTATCATAATGCGACTAATGTCCATTACGATGCTTTCAAATAAGCAGATGATCTTCAACACCTGAACAGATCTTTACAAATGATGAATGATAAGAATCATCTCAATCACGTCAGTTTTCAAGTTTATGTTTTAGATGAACTGCAAAGATTGTGAAATAGAAAATAGCATCTTTTGAATTTGATCCATTAGCCACTTTCCAGTTCATTCATCACGTCCTCGTCATCAAGCACTCGTCAATAGAAAATATGAGCAGATTTAGTTAAGGCGAATGGTGTAAGTCCAAACTGGATGGACTTACTAGAAGGCATTTAAGAGGCACGTCTCCTATCACCAGAGCAGCTCAGTTGTACCAGCACACGTTAGTGCACACATATACTTATAATCTTAAAATTATACATTTTTAGTGAACCCCAACAACGGAGCATCCTTTCAGACGTTATAATGCCACACACACAACGCACACTTACAGACACACACACACATATATGCACACATGCACACGCACACACACGCACACGCATACGCACGTGGACGCGACGCACACACTTAGTTTGTGGAAATCATACTTTTTGCGCTGTCAGTGCCATACCCTTCAGAAACATTGAAGGCACCATAACAATAACACAAAAGTTAAAAAATTTTATATTTAAACATTGCTATCAATTAAGTATTTTAAAGTAGGTTACATAAAATTACCGGATCATCAATTCAAATTAAAATAAAACCTTCATCAGTGATAAAAATGGAGATTAATAAAATGGTGTATCGTAATAAATTATCAGTAAATTTCAATGGGAGAGTGGGTATAATAAATATTGATCTCTGTGACACATACACTTGCGCACGATTCAAAAGATTTACAAATATAGCTCCTTATGTCACTGAGATCTTTTTAAATTAACGGCGATTGTAAATCTTGGAGAGCATTACAGATGTCGTCGTCGGTAAATTGGAAATACAGATTCAACCTCATTGCCTTTGTCGACAAGCTTCGTGCTTAATAACTTTTAAAATATAATTGTAAACTACATTATCATAATGTTAATACACTAGTGGCCCGCCCCGGCTCCGCACAGTTATGAAATATAAATGTAAGCCTTCCTCTTCAATCACTTCATCTATTAAAATATCCGGCATCAAAATTCGTAGTGTAGTTTTAAAGATAGAAAGGGACATAGGGACAGAGGAGGCGACTTTGTTTTACATATGTAGTGATGAAGGAAAAACTTTGGATCCCTTTTTACGAAAATTGCGCGGACAGAGAAATATGAAAATGAGCGCAATTACAGCTTATGTGTAGAAGAAGTGCAGGACGCTAATATTTTTCAATAAAAAATATTAAATTAAAAATTTGGAAAATCCACGATGCCCCTTTTTGCGTCGGTGGTTAAAAAGTTTATAAAGTGCACTAAATCTATAAATAAAATATTACACATACTACCATACATTAATTGACATACACAAACAAAAATATTGATAATGATAAAAGATCACAGATGTAAGATCACAAACTATTTTCAATTCAAATTTAAAATTCAATAATGTTTGGAAACAATGAAAATGAAATGAAATGAAAACAATAAATGAAGATGGCGTTCTTATCAAAAACGTAATTAACAAGAGAACCCTAATAATGTTTAAATATTTTAATAATTTATATTGAATAACTTATAATTAAAATGTATTATGGTAGTATTTCGACCAATAGGCTACCACTAGTTCTTAATAATATACACACAAAAGTCTGTCTAAATCGATTTCACAACTAAACCAGTGAACCGATTTTGATGAAATTTGATATGCATATAGATAAAGACCCGAGTACAAATATCATCTTATATATTTCAAAAACCAACCCCTAAAGGACTATCATTGGGGATAAAATTTTGTGTGGAAATCAAGTTTCGGATTGTCAAAAAAATTATACATATATTATGTCTTTATGTTAAGTCCCTTGCAGAGTAGGCAAAGGTATCGAGTGTCACGATTCCTAAAGTACTGACTAAACAACTAATTTAACTAACTGTATTGAGGAAAGATATAAAATGCCTAAAATCTACAAACTTATTCCGCCATACTACAAAAAATAAAGATTTTAATTAAATACGATCTAAAATATACAAGCAACCCATAACATGCTACACGTACTTCGTGGTTGGCTGAAAAGTAATAAAGCGTATTTCCAAAAAATGTTCTGAGTTAACTACCGTAAATACCGTAACAAAATACTACCGTAAATAAAACGACTCGTTTCTTGAACATTGGAACCAGGCGTAGGTAAGTTACACTTTTATTACACGATAGTTGTTTAAAAATCTGTGCCGTCACAAAATAAAAAAAAAATATTGAATGAAACGACGCAATCAACTAATCCTGTAGGAGTAATTTGTTACAAACCTCAGCAGTGTTGCCAGCTCGCGTAAAAACGAACTGGCTGATTGAATCCAGTTCTATTCCTGCTCCTGACAACACCCCGGGCGTCTTGTTAACACGCAGATTGTTGTAATTACTTCCACTTCTACTTTCTGTCATCCCCAGAATTGGTTTGAACACCCTCATGTGTTATGTCACAAGAAAATGTTAATAAATTATTCTAATACTAGATTATACAAAAATATTATTTACTATACAAACATATTTAGTTGCGGACACTATGCGTTAAGATGATGTTAGATAAAAATAACTTTAAAAACCGAAAATGTAAATAATAGGTAGTAGTTGGTACATATTTAATTTTAAATCTTTATTATTTTTTAATTTTAGCTATGAATCAGTTTTTTAACGTAGTTATTTTTATTTAGTACTTTTTAGTTTATTGCTGATATGATTAAATTTAATAAAAATAGACATTGGGATAGGTGAAAATAGATAAAAAATGACCATAAAAAACTAACGGGCTTACCTGAATCAAAATTTTTATAGGACCGATTCGAAACTATTCCGCATCAAAAAAAAAATAACTACGTAAAACGGTTCAGAAACCTCGGATAAAAATCTTAAAATTAGTGTAGTGTCGTAAGTTTTAATAAAGTAAGGGATTGCTTCAGAAAAATTGCGTTTTTATTGCCAGGAAGTCTCATATATTTTTAATTTTTTTTTCATATTCTTCATAAATATGTTTCAAAAGCACTCTCTTTAAAAACAGTAAGACCCATAATTCATAAATTTTCTAGAACAAATGTTAAGTACCTGGGTATTCCAAACTATCTCGAAAATTGTCGCCTCTGTTATCTAGCGGTTTAGGTCCCGGGTTCGAATCCCGGGTCGTGCAAAAAAAAGAAAATTTGGCTTTTCCAATTTTCTATTTAAAAAAATTTTGCTCGGAATTGGATATATGCTCGGTTGGCGATAAGCTTGCCACCTATCACATTGTGGGACTTACTATCTTCGGCTAGTCGTGGGTGCCCTGGTTGTGCCTCTGCCTACCTTCGGGGATATGGGCGTGAAGATACTTTATCTCGAAAATTTAACAGACTACTTTTACAAAGTTCAAATCATATTTTCAATGAAGTTTAATAAAATACCAGCACGTGAGCTGTTCGTATTACTTAAAGTAAACCGCGCGGAGCTCCCAAGTGAATATTTATCTTGAGCTTGTACAAACAAATGGGGCCGTGAAACCATTTCATCATTCAGCGCATCTTCATCAGCTCAAGCTGAACGCTGACGCAACGGCCCGATATGAATACGCCACCGAAGAAAGAAAAATACAACATTCATTATTTTTAACCTACTTTCTAAAATAAGGTTATATGTTCGACTCATATTTTTTGGAACGAAGTTCCTTACGGCAGGTTTGGAGGATATAGTGAGTTTGCTGCGCTGCCGAACTAAAAAAATATGATAGTAAATCCGTAAGAAAAACCGAGACGATATTATAAAATTCGTATGTGCCAAATCATGGCCTATCTTTATAAAAAAAAACATAAAAATGGGTTGGCTATTGACGGAGTAATCGTGTAACAAACATACAAAAACGTACAGCCGAATTGAAAAGCTCTTTTTTTAGATTTGGCTAAAAACACTACAGCAATAGTGATGATAATCCTCTGGAGAATTTGCACGAAAATAGCATAAATACAGTTAAGAAATATCATTTCACAAAAATAACAATAATTAGCATTGTATTGAACTAATCCTCCGAAAGTACAGAAGGGTTTACAAATTCTTAAACTAGTAGAAAGGACATTTATCAAAAATGTCCAGCTAATAAAAAATATAAATGTGGTGTCGTGGGATACCAGGTAGGAACGAAGTTCCTTCGGCTAATGTAGAATCGACACAATTCACGAGTATAGGAATATTATGCATTGGCGGGGTGAAGTGAGGAAGAAAGATAAAGGTATTATACACTACTCGCTTGTGTATAAGACTGTCGCGCCTGCGCA
>NJDD01003455.1:93512-137520 GCA_002245505.1 Calephelis nemesis
CTATTCCTGCCGCTACAACGTAAGAGGTTTGGAGGACAAGGTTGCCAGTAAACTTACTTTTGCTCTAGGCCCAACATCCCGGTCTCAACGGTTGGCAACGCATCATCACCACCTTTGCTATGTCTATGCGGCGTGAATTTCTTATCGTCATTAAATCTGTCTTCTTGTTTGCCTTCCAATATCATAAAAAATGTTTCTAAATTCCGCAATTTAGACTGCAGTGCGTCTATATGTAATATATGTATATACAGTCGTCATATAAATAAAATATTTATTAAAAAATTAAATAAGTGCTGCGATTTAAATGTTAAAATGTATGTAAATATTTAATTTCTCTAAATTTAATAGATTACACATATGTAGATAATATAGTGGAGTGTTTACTACAAAAAAGCGTGTATACCTACTATGGGATTTCACCAAGTGCCGACAATAACAAGTATAGATTCTATTTAATTAACTATTTGCACATCTAGAATGTGTTGATATGCTTAAATATCTTTGTATTAATTTTTAACACACTTATTCCGCATACAAATATTTTTCATTTTTCATTTTTTACTTCAAAAGAAGATCTAATGTCCGTATTTCAGACAGAAATTAATTTTTTTTATGACATTGGAAGGCAAACAAGCAGATGGATTTCCTGATGGTAAGAAATTCCCGCCGCCTAGAGACACCAAAGGTGGTAATGGTGCGTTGCCAACCAGAGGCCGGGATGTTAGGCCTCGAGCAAAAGTAAGTTTACCGGCTACTTTACGATCCGAACCGGAACACATCGTGACGTGCAACAGCAATATAAGGGTTCTAAAGTCTGCATATAACAGTGAAATCATATAAGAACACAACATAAATAAAAGAGTTCTAAGATGTACGTTTCACATTGCAACTCATCTATTATATTATTAATGTATGGAGACACAACAGAATTATAAGTCTTCTAACTTCTACGTACATCTTTTCATATTGCAATTTATCTATTGTTTATATATGGGAACACAATAGAAATAGAAGGGTTCTGAAGTTTACATTTCAAACTGTAATTCATTTATTGTTAATATTATATATAAACACAACAGAAATATACGGGATCTAAAGTCTGTTTTTCGGACTGCCATTCATTTATATATTATAATGGATCTTCATAGAAATAAAAGGGTTTTAAGTTTACATTTTAAGCCGGTCACACACGTAGCTATAATATATATTAATATGAACTATAGCAAGACATATTTCAATATATTTTCTATGTTAATATTCAAGCGACCGCACACGTGACTATAATATATATTATAGCTACGTGTGTGACGGGCTATAGACTGCAACCCATCTATTTTTTATATGCCTAAATGGGGACCCAATAGAAATATAAAGGTTCTAAGGTCATTTATGATTGCATTTTAAGGGACTTTATAGAAACGTAACGGTTTTATGACTCAGCAAATATGTAAGGGTTCCAAGGTCCGTATCCAGACTGCAATCAAAGCAAAAATAACATAGCAACTCTTTACTATACTCAGATTACTTTGAAAATAATACCTATCAAAAATAACTAAAACTAAATAATACAAAAGTGGCACTATTGCTAAGCGGCGGTCTTGTATGTCTTGTATTACTTAAGCATTAAATTTTAACTGACTCCATAAAGGAGGAAGTTTTAAATTCGTTTGCATGTTTTTTTTTCTGCCTGTTATTCGGTTTAAAGGGTCCTATATAAATTTGACCAAAATTTGTTGTACTGTTTCTGAGATATGCTTAATAATACACAGTTTTTGCTTTTCTATTTTTTTATGCAATAAGACAGTGATTAAGCATACGGCTCTCCTGGTGTTAACGCCCCATACTTAGTCAGCTAGGAGAGCCAATCGCCGCACTCCCCCGTCCCATGATTACTATGAAATATTGCACTAAAAAGTAAACGTCTTAAGCGACAAATCACTATTTTTGACACTATAAAAGTAATTTGAAAAAAAGTGTAAAAACTGAAACACTTATCTAATAAGTATAGTGCTTATCTATGTTTATGTTAAATCTAGTGTCGATATTTTCATAATTGAAGTAGACAGTTGGATTTTGCTTTCAAAAAAGGGTTAACTTTTTGATTTTTTCTGTCGAGCAAAGTGAAATGAATCGTGTTTAGGAAATACTAGTCTTATAAAGCATAATTATGTTATCTTGTGTATTTTTGTCACCAAGATCCATGATTGCTTTGTATGAAAAAAACATTATACTGCTGACGTATTTAACATACATGGACCCTTAAGAGATAACCGTGGCCTGTAAACATTATTACACTTTCGCTATCTTAGGCTCCTCCTGACAGCAAGAGACAACAGGATACATATACACCCTAGATGTTACAGGTACATTGCTGTCCTGGGGCCGGATTATTATGCAAGTCTACTGGCTAAAATACCCTCCAAACCAGAGCATAACAAAGTCATTATAGCGGCAGGAATAAGTTGGTGAATCCTTATTTGAACAAGTCGTATCACGGCACTTTCCCCCTAAGAGTCTTTTTGGTAACGACTCATCTAACATTTGCTCGCCTCTTACAAACTGCCTGGCATCGAGGCATGTGATTTATTCTGCGCAGCAAACCCTTGTGTTTTTGTCGTCGTGTTTTCATTGTTTTTAACATGTATTCTGCTATTCGAGGCGAAGACAAATCCAACGAAATCCAACAAAAACCATGAAATTTGGTACAGCAAATATTGAGTTATGAGTGTTTGTTGTAGTATACGATAACGACTTGTTCACCTTTTGACAAGTACAGTACTACTATTTGAATAATGCGCTTCGGCTTTACACTTTTCACACTTCACACTTTTATTTTTAAATTGGCTGACCTAATCTAAAATTAAGCGAAATGACTAATTATGATATTATAGATAAATGTTTAAAATACATTCGGATTTTCGAAGCTTGACGAATATAGCCGAAACGCATAATTTAAGTAGTACTACTATAAGTGTTTTATAAAGTTGTGGGTGGCATAAAAATTCGTAGATAAGAAGCTCACATATTACACTTTCTAAATTACTCAAGCATTAAATTGTATTTTTTCGTGAGATACCTCTTAAGAGCAGTATTTAAGGAGACTTTCAACTTTCATGAACGGAACTAATATTTTTTAACAATTGGCTCGTAATTTTCCGTCTAGACATTAATTGATATAAATTTTTGCCTTACTCAAAAGCTTCGTGAAAGTTGTGCCATATAAGGAAATCTAGTGATGTCCGCTACAACGTAACAAGCTAGTGCCAGAAGTTTAACCGTTGATTTTATTATAATAATTAAAGTAAAATTGCAAAAACCTAGTCTAACTATTTTAATAGGTACCAATATCAAAATCGGCTGGCTATTGGTCGAGTAATAGCGTAAAAAACATTCAAAAAAAGTACAGATGAATTGAAAACGTGAAATCTTTTGATAATATTTAAAAAAGCTTATATCTAACAACGAAGGTTATCTTACAGTGATAAATAGAAGTTGAAGAATTAAGGCCACTATTTCTCTAAGTTCGTTGTAGTTTTCTATCTACAAAACTTTCTAACCAACTAAGGCACCCACGACTAATCGAAGACACTAAGTCCCACAATGTGATAGGTGGCAAGCCTATCGCCAACCGGGCACGTATACAATTCTGGGCAACATTATTTTATTATCAAATTGAAAAAAAACCGGATTTTTATTTTGTTGCCCGATCCAGAAATCGAACCCGGAACCTCATGAAGTCAAATCCAATACCTGGACCGCTAGATCACGGAAACTAGAATCAACAATAACGTTTCGTCGTTAGTTAATTCGTTGCGATATTAAAAATCGCCATCTCTAATAAAATCCGTAAATGTTAAAATAAATTAAACGTCCGTACGTTCATCGAACTCTAGTTCGAATTTAGTGATGTAAATTGAATCGAGTGGCTGAGGCCCGGGAATGGTTGGGATTCGCCCAACTCCCTAACATGTTCCCAACGAGTTCTTTTTACTTTTCTAACAAGTTTCTCGTAGTCTCAAGCGTTTGTCACTTAGAGTGGACACTGGAAATTCCCGTTACAAAACTTTTAGTTGCATGTTCATGACATTTTGTGGTTCTATTAGTTTGGTATTGAGATATTTTTATTTCTTTTTCGGGTTTTGAAATATGACGCTATGAAATATTTTTCTTAGGGCTGATTTCACCGATATTAAAAACCAAGTTTAATAAAACTAAGTTTAGTGTAAACAAGGTCAATTATTATCAGTCCATTGGGCTGATTATGTATCTCAGTCGACAACTCAAAATGGAAAAATGTACATCAAATAGCTGTCAAATTATGTTATAAATTTGCTATCTCCTGTGACCAACAGAAATTCAATAGAGATAGCAAACGCAAATGACTGCATTTGACAGCTATTTGATGTACACTTTACCTAGTGATCATCACCAAAAAGATACGTAATCAGCCCCCTGATACCGTACAAAATCTCTTCCAAGTCCTCGTTTAAATGTTTAAATTTGACAAAATTCTTATTGAGAATCTACTTACCATGAAAATAATTTAACAATAAAATATTTACATAATCCAAAATTTCTTTGACAGTGAAATTGACATGATTGACACTCTTGAAAATTGACTAAAAGCGTTTTTACGTTGATCTCGTTAAAATTGGACGGTAAAATCCAAACTGTCCATAAGGATTCCAGCTTTAGAGATATAGGTACTTGAATTTGTTAACAGAGCTAGTTTACCCTTAGGCCTGCGATATAATACGGAATGTCACGGAATTCCGTTTCCAAAAAATTCAAACAAGTCAGTAGACACACACGTGAGCAATTTTTCCGTACGGAATTTGGGTGGATTTGTGTAGCCGTTTTGTACCGAAATTTTGAAACGAGAATGCGTAAAGGACTTTCGAATGCATGTAGCGGACCTAATGGGCTCTTATACATATTCGTACTCTTTTTTATATATACATATTTACTTTTCATATATATTTCCGTTTATTATGAAGATTCATATAAAGGGTACAGTTCAGTCGGAATATCCGTTTCTATCCCAAACGAATTTATCAGGATGACCATCCCGTATATGTTGGACTATGACCACATACAATATTTTCCAGTACTATAGTCCGAGCTACTACCACATTGAATTAGTAGGATAATATAGAGGTATGTATGAGCTCATGCAGAGCAAGCAGGTATGCATAAGCACTAGTCCGATACATAATTTAGCCATACATATTTTTAAATGAAGAAAAACGTTTACTGTTTTGTTGATTCTTCATTTAAAATGTAAATATTTCGAAATTGTACCAAGCGTCGACCATGGAGAATATCAATTTCGTATTTATGTGATTTAGTATTTTTTATGTGATAAGATAGCGAACAAACACACGAGTCTCCTGATGGTAAAATATAACTATGGTCTATAGACACCATAGATGCTATAGGTGCGTCATTGTGTTACAGTTGGGTTGTAAATTAGATTTTGAGGACTCTTACATATAAAAGTGGTGTGGCGTCATTCAAATGAATTACGTCATATTAAAAGGCTCCTTAACAGCTTCAAAGACTGCCTAATATATACTCTCATGTTTTACTTATCAGGTTATAGTAGGAACCTATTATGGTAGAAACCCTGATATACTGAATATTCTTTCTCTCTTAAGTAATCCAATCATGGACATGATGCAGTTAGTAAAAAATACAAAGAAATTGTAATAAGTATCGATGGACTAACTACGAAAATTGATCTTAACCTAAAGTAAGCAATTGTATGCTTCGGTTATGGGTGATAGTCACAGATTATATACGTAACATGTGGTGCCAAAACTGGGGTCCAAAGTTGGACGCAGGAGCATTACAATTGGCACACCAATAGTTTATGTATAGGAGAAGTGCAGAACGCTAATATTTTTCAATAATAATGCTTATAAAGTACATTAAATCAATATATAAAACATTACCCACACTACCATGCATTTGACACCCACAATCAAATATATAGATGATACCGATAGAAGATCACAGATGGCGCTCTAAAAAGTTTGAAAACAAAGTAGTTGGTCTTGAGAAATGAAGATGGCGTTCTTATCAACAAGATATTGAAATTTATTATGGTCGAATTTCGACCAACGGGCGACCACTAGTACATAAAAATACTTATAAATCTGCTTGATTGACTTATTAATAAGCACACCTAAACCTAGAAATGCAGACTTCTAAAACTTGATCTTACAAGCCTGTTTACGATTTACGCCCAGTAAATCGAACCATAACCTCGGGGATGGTCAACTACCCTGTACGATATGTAGTGTCAATCAGTTACATTTATGCAAGCCACTTTTTAAGTCATTTTAAATATTGCCTTTACCTTGTTTATATAGGCTGTATGTGTATTTGTAAAAAGACATCATTTGTTTCATACAAATGCTGAAGTCCTAGGTTTGTCTCATTTTAGAAATAAAATGAGAAAGTACATGTGCCTAACCAGAAACTTAACATTTACAAAAATAATGTATCCATTCGTATATACAACCAAATTCCTGATAATCTTAAATCACTTCCATTAAACAGATTTCGAAAAAGGTATTTTAACTTACTTTTAGAGAAAAAATATTATAGTGTCAAAGATTTTCTTTCAATTAAGAATAAATAATAAAGTATTTCTAATATGATTAATTTAATTGCAGAATGTTGGATGAGCAGGAGTTTGTTTCGCCGTTTCTTCTCCTGTCTGGCTAGGATTGGAAACGGTGGTAGTTTACAGTAGATAGGGATAAATTAATTTATATTCTGAAAAGCTAGAGTTTGAGTCAAAAAGCTAGACTCGCTTTGCATAATAATTCTGTGCTTATCCCAACGTTATTGTATGGAAGCGAGAGTTTTGTATGTCAGAAGATCATGAAAATAGGATAAATGCGGTCGAAATGAGAGCACCACAGAAAATCTGTGGTGGAACGCTCGCTGACCGCATTCGTAACAGTGAGATCCGAGGAAGAGTGGGATTGAAAGAAAGTGTTGGTGTTAAAATGCGAAAGGACATGCTCCGCTGGTTCGGGCATGTGGAAAGAATGACAGATGAAAGATTGACAAAGCAGATATACAATGCGAATGTGGATGGATGTAGGTACCCAGGGAGACCAAGGCTGACATTTCACGATCAGATCAATCGGATATTATCAGAGGGTGGTGTCAAGAGTCTTCGAAACCGGCGTGTTTATATGAATGTGAAGGAAGCAAGACAGGTTTGTCAGGATCGTGAAGTCTGGCACTCGATACTCTCTGCTAACCCCTTTAGGGACTTGGCGTGAAGATATGTATGTATGTATGTATATTCTAAAAAAAATGTTTGTATTAACAGATAATAATTACATATCTTCACGCCAAGTCCCTTACGGGGTAGGCAGAGAGTATCGAGTGCCAGACCTCACGATCCTGACAAACCTGTCTTGCTTCCTTCACATTCATTACCCTTTTCATACAAACACGCCGGTTCCGGAGACTCTTGACACCACCCTCGGATAATATCCGATTGATTTGATCGTGAAATGTCAGCCTTGGTCTCCCCGGGTACCTACATCCATCCACATTCGCATTGTATATCTGCTTTGTCAATCTTTCATCTGTCATTCTTTCCACATGCCCGAACCAGCGGAGCATGCCCTTTCGCATTTTAACACCAACACTTTCTTTCGATCTCACTCTTTCTCGGATCTCACTGTTACGAATGCGGTCAGCGAGCGTTACACCACAGATTTTCCGTAGTGCTCTCATTTCGACCGCATTTATCCTACTTTCGTGATCTTTCTGACATACCCAACTCTCGCTTCCATACAATAACGTTGGGATAAGCAATGAATTATGCAAAGCGAGTCTAGCTTTTTGACTCAAAACCACGCTTTGGAATAGCTTACCCAACGCTCCATTCACACTATTCCCTGCACTCACTCTCTTCTCTACATCCGCGGTGTACCTTCCATCCCTGCTAAAAGCCAACCAAGATATACAACTTCATTCACTTGTTCCAGCACTACATCATCAACCAAAACTCTTACATCCGTTCTGGCTACATCTCTTTCAAATACCATTATTTTGGTTTTCGTCGCATTCAAATGTAAGCCCCTTTCTTTACAATCTTCTTTCATAACTGTGACCAGTGTTTGCAGCTCAGGTGGTGTAGAGCCCAAAAGTACAGCATCATCTGCATAAAGCAGGCAGTTCACAACTTGGTCACCCATACGCATTCCCACATTCAATGATCTTAACCTTTGCAGACATTTGTCCAAATACAAGATAAACAAGCGTGCTGACAACACACAACCCTGCTTGACGCCAATATTAACATCAAACCAAGGCGATATGTTGCCATCAACCCGCACACATGCTTTACAGTCTAAATACATTGACTGTACCGCACGCAGCAGGGACCCATCTATCCCATAATCTGGCAAAATATCCCAAAGTTCCTTACGTACAACCCTATCAAACGCTTTTTCGAGATCCACAAAACCGCAGAAAACCCTCTGACCCACAGCCAGATGCTTCTCTACAATGTTGCGGAGCGAAAACACTTGATCCGTACATCCTCTTCCAGACCTGAAACCGCCTTGAGCCTCCCACAATGTTCCATCTGACATACCGACAGATAATAATTAAATCTTAAAATAAACAATGTTTAAATAGTAAGTAAATAATTAAAATAACTAATTTAATTACTAACTATAAAAAAATTGCACACCACAAGTTGGTAGAATATGTAGAAACGCCTAAATAATTTTGTAACATCTTTGTAATACTCATATTCCGCAAATTATTTTTTTCTTTCTTCGATACCACACCTAACAAACATGTACGATAACCTCACTCAACTACGCATTTCTAGTTATTCTGGCTATACGAATAATTTAACAGACTAAATCATAGTCTATCGGGATCAATTTAACAATATGTAAATCCCGCAACATATTTCAATTCATTTTTGAACACAGAATCCATAAAACCAGACATTTAATGTAACCTTCCTATGCTTCAAAGCTTTACAAATGAGTGTTTCTGTTTCAGGTATGGAGCTCGTAGCTTTAGCGAATGTTATCTTAAATCTATGTTCAGACCTTTAATCTATATGATTGCGTGTTTACTTTGCGAATAAAGCGCTAGGCATTCAATACGACGCCTTTGAGAGAGCTTTGAATTTCGCTTTGCAGTGCTATGTGAATATTTCAAATCACGAAGTACTTACGATTTGCTATGAAAACTTTCAAATCAATTTCAAACTATAAAGTTTATGTGAAGAAGTATGTTTTATAAAATATATCTGTTTTTGGGGTTCATACCTTGAAAGAAAATAAACGGAATCCTTACAGGATGATAGTTAGTCCATCCGTCTGCTAAGACCCTTATTTTTAGGATTGCGTTAAGATATTAAGCTTAAATTTATATCCAGCACTCTGGTCTACTGCCGTAATCGTAATCAAAAGATACAGTAGTTTATGCCAAAAATGTTCGAAACTTGCAAGGGAATTAAAACCTACTCTCTCTCTCAGCATTAACAAATTAATGTTAATTTATTAGGTGAAATATGTTTTTATACAAATATTTTTACCTTGTTTATTTGTTTGTAATAATTAAATATTAGTAATAATTATTTTTTGTTGTTCTAGAGTAGTTAATAATTTTAAACAAGAATATTTATTTCTTTAGCCTTTTAGTTTTTACCTGTTCCTTATTATTACTGTTTTGACTTTTGACGTGACAACGTCTTAAATTAGGTTGCGGCTCGGAGTTTTGACTTTTGACGTGACAACGTCTTAATTTAGGTTGCGGCTCGGAGTCACTCATGAAAAAGTGTAACGCCCGGTAACATTACGATGAGTCACCGAACGAGAGAGAGGCTCGCCGGAGCGGCGAATGCCTTGCGTCTCTCTCCAACTCTTTAATAATATTCATATCAATAAATATTCTACCGAGAAAAAGACGTTGTCACGTAAAATCTTCGCCCGTAAAACCGACTTTACAGGCAACCATTTTTTTTTCTGTTAGGTTAGCTTTGAGATTTCCTATTATTTGTGCTTTCTTGTCCTTCATATCTATTATAACTAAAAGTTTTGAATGTTAAAAAATATTTATAAAAAGATGTCCATTTCACTATATCTAAAATATAAAAGCAACTAAAGGGTTTAAATAAACTTAAATCTTTATTATCCTTTTGACCATAACAAGTAAACCACTTGAAATCAAGAGAATTAAAAGCAAAAGTACAAACGAAGCACAAAGGATTATGTAATATATACGCAATATATGTTTGTTCTACGCATTTGACCTGTTAACTTAGTTTTATAAGGGGTAAGGGTGAATAAGAGTATGACGTCACCAACCCCTGCAAGATGACATCATCTTTTACGCAAATAGGGTTGCAGTACTCTGATTCCAAAATTGTTACTTGTATTTTGAATTGGAACAGGATTTCAGGTTTTTGTAACAAATAATATGATTATGGTTATAAGAATATATATTTGGTTATATGAAATATGATGGTAGTTATATGTTTGTTTTTACAATCATATTCCTGCTAATTTTAAATCATCTATACTAATATTATAAAGAGGAAATGTTTTATTTTTTGTCTGTTTGTTTGAAATGAATAGACTCCGAAACTATTGGACCGATTTCTAAAATTCTTTTACCCTTAGAATGCTACATTATCCCTGAGTGACATAGGCTTGGTTTTATCAAAATAAGTGCAGTAAAAGCAAAGTTGCTCTGGCGAGGCTGCGTGATACTGCTAGTATCTAATAATATAAATGCAGAATACTGCAAAAAAAAAACAACTTCGATTTCATTAAATAAATAATCAACATATACAAAAAATAAGAATTTTCATCGATTTTGCTGGGATTCCATTATTAGATCCAGATTTGATGGCTATGAAGCTACTCGAAAGTAGGCTCTTTCAAACAAAGAAAGGGTTTTTACAATCGGTGTTAAAATGTCTTAGAAAACTCATCGATTTCATACATTAAATATATAGGAGTCGATCGTATAACCTCCTTTTTACAGAAATCGGTTAAATTATATTAATGGAAACTTTTTAAGCATCTTTTATAAAAAATGTATGAAGCAATCGTTTTCTGCAAAAAAAATAAAAAATCTGTTTACGCCCATATCCCTAAAGAATGTAGGTAGAGACCTAACAATTTTTTCAGATTTTTTTTTATTGGCTGACCTAGAGGTCGAACCTGGGACCTCAAGGAGTCAAATCTGACACCGGACTGCTAGACCTTAGGGGCGAACAGTGGAAAAGAAAGGTGTTTGTTAATAATTATAACAAATTATTATTTGTTAATAAACGTCCCATCAAAGAAATATTTTTTTCGCTAAGAAACTCTTAAAACCTTAGGCTTGAAAAAGGTAAATTATTCATTTAGACAACATTTAAAGAAAAGCAATATGGAAATGTGTACTTAAGTATATAATGATGGTATGATTAAGTGACGACTGAAACAGAAAATAGTAATATTTTAAAACTAGCTTCCGCCCGCGACTCCGTCCGCGCGGATGTCGGTCAAAACTGAAAAATTAAGATTTTTTTTCTACCTATTTTTCCAGGATAGCAAGTATCCCATTTTATGCCCAGGATAATAAGTTATAATTATACCAAGTTTCATTGAAATAGAACCGTTATTTTTCTCGTGATGCCTGAACATACAGACAGACAAAATTTTTTTTAATCACATATTTGGGTTTGTTATCGATCCAGTAACATTTATTTTATTTATTTACAGTGCTATTGTGCTATTTATTTTTTCAATATTTTCAATGTACAGAATTGACCCTTCTACAAATTTATTACATGTATAGATAAATTTAAAATTAAATTTGTGTACGTGAGATCTTGCCTCTGTGGTCTAGCTGTCTAAGTGTTTTACTTGACTTCATTGAGATCCTGGGTTTGATTCCCGGGTGGGCAACAAAAAGAAAATGTGGTTTTTCCAATTTTCTAATACAAAATTGCTGTTCGGGATTAGATATGTGGCCAGTTGGCAATATTCTTGCCACCTATCACATTGATGGACTTAGTGTCTTCGGCTATTTGTGAGTGCCCTGGTTGTGCTTCTGCCTACCCCATCGAGGGTTTTTCATTAAGTTTTGCGTAATCGGGTTTTATTTTTTTTAATAACGCGATTGTTGTCATTTTGTTGTACAATTAATCGTCCAATTAGACTTGTTAACTTCGTTTTATAGATTAAGGGTGACTAAGGCCATGACCTCATTTACCTCATCTAGATGACGTTATCTTATGCGCAAATAAGATTTACCCAAATTGTGAAATTGCGGAATTTTAGCCCCTGATTGGAGTGACGTCATTTTGATACTTCTGCTAGATGACGTCACAAACAGTTAAATATAAAAAACACAAATCTTTTATAAAAACAAACGATTCTGAATGTGTGTATGAATTATAAGTTTGTATCACCTCGTTCGTGAATTAACTAGATGTAGGATAGCTCCGTCTTCCAATCTGGAATACCACAGTGACAATCACTAACGATGGTGTGGTAGAAAATAAAACTATCTTAGAGTATTCAGATTTATCATACCTTATAAAGACCGTTTGGATTTCTGTAAGTTTTTTATTAGTTTTGTTGTTATTAGGTTGTAACTACCCAATCAATTACTAGTCGTCACTTACTTAGTAATTAAGTTCAGTAGATTATTTTATAAATGCAGTCAGACAAGACATAAATAGGTGATAAAGTTCTGTGTAGAAAATCCTCTTAATGTGTATTACTACCTTACCTATTCCTGTTACCTAATGCAAGGCTCACTTTTGTCGTGTTCCCTGCTTGAGGTAAGGTGGCTGGTAGGTTTGCATACGTGGCTTAAGAGCCCAGCTTTCGGTAGCAGCGGTTTTCTCTTCGTTATGAGAGCTTCCAGCATGTTTAAAACAAATATAATGCATCTGATAGCCCTACACGCAAAACGAACCTTACGACAAATTGCCTTATTTTATAAACAGGCACTTATATTTTTTTACTTTTATGAAGTGCGTGTCTATGAAGTCACGTAACTATAACATTTGTAGGTTTTCCCGTATAAACAAAACCCCGACCTTGAAAATGTATATCGATTTTTTCAAAGGAAAAGCGTTAACATAGTTTCCACAGTTATCTATTCATATAAAAGAAATTCGTATTACTTACATTATTTATAACTCAATAATGGTTGAAGTAATTGGGCTTAAAATTGAGGGGGAGGTAACTCAGAACTAGGAGATGCATATAAGATACTTTCTATCTCGTTCGACAACCAGGAAAAGCAACGTTTTATTTTTTCCCATGCAAACTGAGCGGGTAGAAGGAAGAAGGCGAAAGAAGTTTAGGTGGTAAAATTTTACAAACTGGGTAATAATATTTTAGGCATTGCTACTTTTTGAAGTTGTTTGTTTTGTAGTAGTTATCTCATTTGAGATCATCTTTGTCTAGGAACAGCTTATTGAGTTTATCCTAATATGTAGGTACTCTATGTCCAATTATTCGTTTGTGTTTAAATACATGAATTGAATTTGTCTTTAAAATACTTTATATTTTAACGACAAACTGAATTCATGTGGGTATTAAAATATACACAGTACCTGGACAAAGAAGAACTAGTGGACATAGAGTATACTTTAAAGACAACTCAATTCATGTAAGTATTTTGACCGCCTCGTTGGTCGAGTGTCTAGCGTACACGCCTAACTACATCGAGCAACTACGAGGCTCGGGTTCGATTCCCGACGGGGGCAGGCATTTGTGTGATGAACATTTAGATGTCTGCATGTCCGGGTCTGGTTTAAATTTGCTATGGTATCTATTTAAGTATTTCCATGTATTAGAATCGTTGACTAACACCCATTACACAAGCATATAATTTGCTTACTTTGGGGTTAGATTCAATTTGTGTGACTTGTCCAGGGATATTTATTTATTTATATTTAAATACAAACATTATCTAGACAAAGAAGAACTAGTGGACATAGAGTATACTTTAAAGACAATTCAATTCATGTAAGTATTTAAATACAAAAATTTTCTAGAAAAATATGACCAAATGGACATAGAATATATTTAACGACAAACTCAATTCATGTAAGTATTTAAATACAAACAGTACTTTTACAAAGATGGACATTGATGGTAGAGACATAGAGCAGTCTCACCATTTTAAAATTGTGTTAATGTACGTACGTACGGTACGTCATAGTGTGCGATTATTGTAGTTTTAATGCGCTTAATTATTTAATTACTATTTCATTTGAAACTACAATCTCTACACCTTCTCTATTATACCTATAATACGGAAAAAACATAAAGAAACGAACATAACAGCTTAAAATTGTAGCTTTTGTGTACAAAATCTGTAACATCACCTTAATTTTAATACAAGAGGGAGCAATCCACGTTATTCCTCTTTAAACTCCAATATCAATAATATAAAACGCGAACACATCACACTAAATGCAAATGTACCGAGCTTAAAGTGTAATATCTTGTTTTAGATCTCGTCCCAAATCCTTACCCGAATTAAATTATTATTGCTATAGTAAACTGTTACGACTATGCTTAAAATAACCGCAAAGCTATTGTGCCAGGAATTATATTTGCGGTTATACTTGAGTGTATGTATTATCTCCTTTAATGTTTGATATGTGATATGCCCTCTCTGCAGTGTGACATATTGTTTGATACGACCTATTGAAATGCGATATACTGAGCGTTGATTGATATTTGTATATTGCGGATTATAAATTGCGGACTTTCGACACCATTCTTTATGTCTGTATTACAAATATTTCAAGAAAGTAAATCTGTACATCTATTAACGGTACGTGAAAAAAGAAAGTCTTGTTAGTTACACTATTTGTAACTCAAGAACGGCTGGACTAATTTTGCTGCAATTTAACAGGGTGCTAGCTTAGAACCAGGAGACGAACACAAAATACTTTTCCTTAGAAACTGAAAGGTTGGAACGAAATTCGACGGAACAGTTAGTAGTATAATAAAACTGTAGAGGAGTGTCTTCTGTACATTGAAGATATTTAAAAAACTGGGTGTAATATAAATATACAACATTTTCCTTATTTTTAGAATTTTTGTCTGTCTGTCTGTCTGTATCTTTACCATGACTAACATATTTTTTGTTATATTCATTTTTTTGTTTTATATTGCGTGTGTAAAAGAAGCTGTCCCGTGATTTTTCTAAATTACAGCCTTAAAACCGTCACACACAGAGATGTCAACTATCTTTAAATAAGTCATTAAGTTGCCATTTTCAAAATAAATTTGTTACTTAATAAGAGAATAAATGATTATTGATGTTTCAGCAGTTTAGCAGTTAGTCCATTAGATACTAATTACATCGATTTGTTACTGTAAATAGAGTAAAGAGATTACTGTAGACAAACAGTTTACTTTGATAGTATATAATGAACTTCCATCACAAAAGAATGCAGGCCTAACATCTTGGCCTCGGGGTGGCAACGCACCATTACCACCTTTGATGTCTTTAGGCGATGTGAATTTTTTACCATCAGGAAATTCGTCTGTTTGTTTGCCTTTCTTATTCATAAAAAATATATAAATCCATCAGTCATAAACAACGTTTGAATATTTAGTTAACCACTAGGATACCTGTAAGTCATACCAGTGACTATGGAAAAAGTGACATTACAGACATGACGCCTAAAGTTCATCTATCCATATTGGATGAGGATGTTAGATGTGCCATTCTAAACTGTTAGTTTATCAGCTGTTATAACATCTAAATCGGAACACGACAACTGCAAGTACTAGCTTTATGGAAGAAGAAATAAGAACAATCATGTTCAGGGTAAAACCTACAAGGGAATGAGATAATATATTGACCGTCTTATTAATAAACACAGATTAGATAACTCCAATGTTTAACACTGTGATACACTCTAAAATGTATGTTTATGTTTTTTATAAGTATTTATTGCACTGTAATACATTTACTAAATTAATTGTTATTATTAGTAACAATAAATATTCCTGATCAAGTTACATAAATTGAATCTAACCCCAAAGTAAGCAAATTATATGCTTGTGTTATGGATGTTAATCAACGATTCTTGTACATAGAAGTACTTAAATAGATCACCCGGAATTGCGCACATCTAATTGTTCATCACACAAACGCCTTCCCCCGTCGGAAATCGAAACCGAGCCTCGGGGTTGGTCATTTGACTCGACCAACGAGGCGTTCAAATATACAAAACAAAACTCTGGAAGTTGAACTAACAATTTAACGGTTTTGTGTATTGTAATGCATATACTGCGTAAATACATTTTACATATGTACTAACTGTACAAAAGGGGAACCATAAGAGATACTAATAAACAAAACTTTATGAGCAAAAAGGGTGTTAAGAGCAAAATAAATCCACCCTTTTCTATAGCCAAGTGTTTCCAACTTCGAAGGTATAAAATACTCATTTTTAGATGGATTTTAGAGTACTCGAAGTTTTGATGGCGAAATCTAAGTGTTCGATTTAACTGTCACATAATATTGGCTAGGTTTACTCTCTTTTACTTTTTATTATCTATAAAATGTGCATTTGAATTTCCTTTTAAAGAGTGTTTTTATTTTCATCGCCTTGTGATTTTATCATGGCAATGAGTTGCTGAGACAGAATGGTTGGTATTTATTGTTAAAGTAGTTTCGGTGGTCTAGTGGTCTGGTGTTGGACTTGATTTTATAAGGTCCTGGGTTAGATCCCCGGGTCGGGCAGCAAAAAAAACATTTCTTTTTTTTTTCAATTATCTAATACAAATAATGTTGCCCGTTATTGGATAAGTGTATGCAATGTATTCCAGGGTTAGAAATAAAAGAAAATGTGTTTTTTTTTCTTAATTTCCTAACAAAACATTTAACAAAATAATGTTGCCTGTAATCCCAGGCAACATAATTTTTTGATACGAGTATATACGGATACGGTCTGGTGAGCGATAGGCTTGTTATATATTACATTGTGGGATTTAGTGTCTTCGGTTAGTTTTTAGTGCTCTGGTTGTATCTCTGCCTTAATGCCTTCAGAAATATGGGCGTAAATATACTTTTTTAAAGTTTGTGGATGTTTTGAAAAAAACCTTAGTGCTTTTGAAGACAGAATTTTCCTGTCATGTTCTGAATCGGCTGTAATCCATGTGTATGTCTCTTTACCTTGGAAACTAAGCTGATGTAATATTCGCCATTGACTTGATACACATGGAAGTGCAAGTCAAATTTTGATTTAATTATGAATAAAATTAGTATTAAGCTATGCCTACAATCACTTACAAACTACTGCTAAACCTGCCATTACTCTCTTTACTTCCACGAGTAGCAAATAAACTTAATGGTATTACTTTAATTGAGGGGGAGACGTTATTTTAAAATATTAAAACGCACGTCATGGGTATGTAGGAAAAAGCATAAAAGTATGTTAAATGCTTTCCAAATGAAATGTACAATGCGAATGGGGATGGATGAGGTCCTTGGAAGATCTAAATTGACATTCCTTGATCAAGTGGCTTGGGTTTTAATCCAGGCGTTGTGTCAACAGTCTCCGGAACCAGCGTGTTTATCCGAAATGTGGAGAAAGCTAGGCAAGTCTGGAAGGATCGTGACACTTGACACAAGTTAATTGGATGCTGTTCAGCCCAGTCAGAGCTACTTTGCTTTGGTTATATTGTCTGGCATACCATGTACACCATGTACCATGGCATACATGTTGATGGGATATCCTTAGTAACGCTTAGTAGAGGCTTTGATGGCTGTGGATCTCTCGGATGGAAAAAAAAAGATAACGCGTACAGGCACAATAATGATGAGTACGCATTATGCGTTGGGATTCCGTGACAGTACGGAAAAGAGCACCTAAGGGGGATCTTAGGTGCTTTACTACTGGTTGACTAAGCAACGCTGCAATTGCTGATGGGACACGGGTGTTTTAGGAAACACCTTGTATTCACTTACGAGGCGATGTGCTGCTATGGGGAGGTAGCAGAGTATAGAAATAATCTATGGTTATGTAGGATGTAGTTAGAGAAAATGTCAGATCATATTGTGAGACACGCGGAAGAACTAGCATATTTTCGGGAACCTTCAAAAGCGAATTTTAACCTTTTTGGGGGTTTGTCAGTACATGTCACAAGAAACCGAAATAAAAAGAACTGGGTGGCAGTGAAAACAACTTTAGCGATCGTTAGCCATAAAAGAGAGAATGTAGCAAGGGGATCGTACAAGAATTTACAGGAAACTGAGAGAAAATGCAAGAGAAAGTAAACTCAGATACGTTTTTCGAGAGGTAGGTAAGGCCATTATTGGGTATAGGATAACTACCCCGAAATGGACTAGGCGTGAAGATATATATCTATGTATTTGCGTGTATATTCAAAGGCATACGAACCAACAAACGAATTTTGTGCCATGTAGTAAAGGATTATTTACGAATACGGATTTAACGTATGCTAAAAGTGGAGCATTGGCAACCAAGGTTGTGGTGCTAAGTACCTAACCGGTAAAACAAACGGGAAGTTTACAGTAACATATGGCCAATGTGTAACCTACGATGATAATGATGCCGTATCAATCGTTATAAGTGATAACGCTTGTAGAATGCTACCAACTTATTTGTTCAGTAGTCAAAATCAGAATTAAACTACTATTTCGAGATACGTCATCCGCTATCAGTTTTGAAATGTTTCTCACACGAGTCATTCCTCAATGATATGTATGTAAAATTTTACATTTTATTTTACTTTTTTTTTATATGTATGTAAAATTTTCAATCAGAATTATTCACCTCAAAAAACGACGCCTGTTTTACTTAACGTTGTCTAAAATTGACATGATACCAATTCACCGAATCAAGTCAACAGATCGTTAAACCATAAAGGCGATCAAATTAAATCGCCGATTTATAAAGTATAGTAGTAGTATCTTTACGCCCATATCCCCGAAGAGGTAGGCAGAGGCACAACCAGGGCACCCACAACTAGCCGAAGACACTAAGTCCCACAATGTGATAGGTGGCAAGCCTATCGCCAACCGGGCACATTTCCAATCCCAACCAACATTTTTTAGTAGAAAATTGGAAAAGTTCAATTTTCTTTTGGTTGGCCGACCCGGGATTCGAACCCAGGACCTCATGCAGTCAAGTCCAACACCCGGACCGCTAGACCACAGAGGCGATAATTTATAAAGTATACTGAAAAAAAGTGGTCTCCGCGTCACGTCTGAACGGATGGACCAATTTTGTTAATTCATTTTTGATGTGTTAGTTAAAATTGCCAAGAGAAGGTTCAGTTGACCTGGAAAATTGCAGTGAAATGGGAAAAACAATGTTTCAATCCAAACATACTCGTACTGTTATTAGCAGTTAATATCAAACGATACGAAGTTTGCCCGGTTGGCTAAATTTCTAATAAAACCACATTGTCCGGGACTGGTTAGGTGCCCCGTTGGCAATAGGCTACCTACCTATCACGCTGTACTTAGTTGTGTTGAACTTAGTGCCCTCGAGAGTAACGGACATAGTCCAGAGAGTCATCAAGCTGAAGTGGCAATGGGCAGGCCACATTGCTCGTAGAACTGACAACCGCTGGGAAATAATCGTTCTCGAGTGGCGGCCCCGCACCGGAGGACGTAGGACTACCTCCCACCCGGTGGACTGATGATCTGGTTAAAGTCGTGGGAAGTCGCTGGATACAAGCGCCTGGTGACTTGAGGCGTTCTTTGGGAGAGGCCTATGACCAGCACTGGATGTCCTCTGGCTGATGATGATAGAGACGTCGATTAGTCTTGGATACCCTGGCTGTGGCTCTGCCTGGGTATTCGGGGATACGGGCCTGAAGACATTTTTTTACTTTATTTTTTTCACGCCCATATCCCCGAAGAGGTAGGCAGATGCACAACCAGGGCACCCATGACTAGCCGAAGACACTAAGTATTTTTTAAGAAACCTTTAGGCGCAGATGTTACGAATACAGGAAATACTTAGTACAATTGTGGTAATATGGTGATATCAACTAAGGTTATCACCGCTTGAACTCTACTACTAAGTCTCTCTAAGATCTCAATACTAAAATAAATAATAATCTAACCAAGCAATTGTGATTTAATTTTCTGAATTATCCTCAAAGCGGACGATGGAGTCGTTTCATCCCTACGTAGCAAACTAAAAGGAAACCTTGATGGGAAAAATACAATGTGTGGTTCAGGTAGACACTAGGGATCTCGCACTTATTTTCATGCCAAAACCTCAGAATAAGTAAGAATAGGCTAGGGCAGTTGACAGGCTTGCACAATAGGTTACCCCCACAATAGGAGAAGACCATATTAAAATTATGGTGTCAACAGGCCACAGTAGTCAGCTACTAACCGAAGAGCCGTGTGCTTGTTTGCTTCCTTTTAATCACAAAAAATACTGAATTCTCCCACTAGCAGACAATGGAGTCGTCACATCCCTGCATAGTAAACTACCGGAAAATCTTGAGGTGTTCAAGAAAACAAAATAATATGTATTTTTTATATGAAAAGTCTGCGAACAAGTAATCGCAATGTACACGTCTCTCCTGGTAGCAAGAGACAACGGTGGTTTATTGCCACCATAAATGTTATAGTTGCATTGCTGCCTTGATGCCTGGATGTTAGACCTATTATGCAAGTCCAAAGGTTATCATATGATGCGAATCCAAATATGAAGTTATAGTGGCAGGAATAGTTAAGGCGGTGGATCCTTACCCGGGCAAGTTGGTACATAGCACTCTGTCACCATTGGTCTTATTCGCAATGACCTATTTTACCTCGCTCGCCTCTTACAAGCTGTCATGCTGATAATCTGTTCTACCCAGTGGAACCGAGCCAACATAGGTCAAGATTGAATATAAAAAAATAAATGACTCACGTTTAAATCTAAGGAAATCGCGCATATTTTTATTGACAGAGCCAGGAGATATGTAGCAATATTAACATTCTGCCGAAGACATTTTGACAGTAGGTAAGCAAACAATAAAAAAAACAAAAGAAAAACCTGCGTTTAAAAATAACCTCTAATAAATAATAGCTTACGATACTCTAATTTTTGAAATATTATTTTTACTAGCTTTCATTTGATACTCATGCTACTTTGATTAAAAAAAACAATCCTCTGTTTTTTCATTTGAGGACGCCATTTTGAAAAATTTAAAGCTTGTGTCAGTTTTAATAAATCCAACGCGACCATGTCAAAAACCATATAGCCGTTTGGGCTATAAGGCTGTAAAAGAAATGAATAAACATACATGTGCTCAAAAAACATTAGCCCCTTTTTTACCCATTCTGGAAAAAAGTGACCAACAATTCCGACAACGTGTGAAATTGATACTTTGAAGGCTCATGTTTTAGAATGACTGAATCGTTTACTTCTATGATTTGAAGAGGATGTTTACAATCAAATTAATGATAAATTAATGAATTATTAATTAATGGTGTATTGAAATAACAATTAGTTTTCCTTGTCAACCTTTGTTATGATTCTCTTATATTTTGAGTTTATACATATACAACCTTGAACGAAACAACTTATCAAAAATATTATATTTTTCCTATAGCTTTAGACCAGTATAGTATAGTACAGTTTTAATTTTATGATTAACCATAAGCATTAGCGTAGCTTCTCTTATAAGATTAAAACACTTGTGTTACGTATACCCTGTACTATATCCAGCACTAGATACAGTGCTTAGATAATGATGATAACAATTAGTTGATTACTTGACTAAAGTTTCACACGTTTATGACTACAATCTTTGGTGGGATTTTCACATAAAAAAGACTCTGGGGAATTACTTTGCGATCGTTTGTCGGTAGTGTTGTGATTAACTTTATATTACCAAGAAACACAGATAATATAACAAGAATTATGTTCATATGTGGTCATCTCTGCGAAATTACCTTGTTCGTATAATAATTACTCAATTAAAGGAACTAGACACGTTGGCAATAATACCATTTTGATAAAATATTAAAACACAATGTATTTTTTTTGCTTTTAGAAAGGGTGTGAGAATGTTAGGTAGTATCTTCACGTGTATATCCCCGAAGAGGCAGGCAGAGGTACAACCAAGGCACTCACGAATAACCGAAGATGCTAAGTCACACAATGTGGTAGGTGGCAAGCCTATCGCCAACCGGGCACATGTCCAATCGCGGGCAACATTATATTATATACTACCTGTTGTATTGTTGTACACGGCGTTGCCCGGGTGGTTAATAGTCCACAGGAACATTTTTTCGGGATAAAACTATACTATGTGTTAATCCAAGTTACCCTCTATGTCTGTGTCATATTTCGTAAAAATCAATGTAGCAGTTTTTGCGTGAAGAAGTAACAAACAAACAAACAAACTTTCTCATTAATGATATTTATAAGATAGGATTATAGAAAATAAAAATTATTTTTCTTTATGTTGTCCGACCCGGAAATCGAACCCGGGACCTCAAGAAGTCTGGTCCGACTCTGGACCGCTAGACTACAGAGGCGATTATGTAGTGTGATTGGATGTGTGAGAATGTACAAGTAGAGAAAGTTAATTATTTCACATTAAGAATTTGAATTATTGTTAAAAATAAGTCTTAAATCGTCATTATAAGTCATGTGTGTCCAAGGCAGTTATTCTTATTAATGTATACTACTGTTAATATTAATATTCTTATTAATATTAATAGTATACTATTAATATTGTTATTAATTGTATAATAAAAAAAATAATCAAAGTATATACCTGGGTTATCACAAATGGGTAAGCTTTATAAAATCGTGATAAAATTGAAAACAGATTTGAAGTCGACAAGTTTTAATATCGTGTCTTCAAATTACTTCACTAAATGGTCAAATCTGCCAAATCGCTATGCAAATGCCTTTATTAATTGCTTAAATTAAAAACATACCAAAGTACATATAAAATGTTTAGCAGGCTGCCTATTAAATACGTTTTTTTTAAATATTACTCTTGAGCGTGATAAATTTTGCAAATAGATTTGAAGTCGATAACTTTCAATATCGTGTCTTCAAAGAGTTATTTCACTATATCGTTCGCTCAGCCACATCGCTTTTTCAATGGCTTTACTAGTTATTAAAAGAAATACCGATGTAACTGTCTAGATATATCACTAAATGTGTAGGTAGACGGGCCTTTTAATTAAGTTTATTTATAATATTACTCTTAAGCGTGATAAAATTGAAAATAGATTTGAAATCGATAACTTTAATATCGTGCGTTCAAAGGGTTATTTCACAATTTCGTTCGCTCTGCCACATCGCTTTTTCAATGGCCTTATTAGTTATTTGAAAAGAAAAATACCTAGATATATTACTAAATGTGTAGGTAGACGGGCCTTTTAAATAAGTTTATCTAAAATATTACTCTTAAGCGTGATAAAATTGAAAAAAGATTTGAAATCGATAACTTTCAATATCGTGTCTTCAAAGGGTTATTTCACTATATAGTTTGCTCTGCCACATCGCTTTTTCAATGGCCTTATTAGTTATTTAAATAGAAAAATACAAAAGTAATTGTCTAGATATCTAGACGGGCCTTTTAAATACGTTTATCTAAAATATTACTCTTATGCGTGTTAAATTGAAAATAAATTTGAAATCAATAACTTTTCATATCTTGCGTTCAAAGAGTTATTTCACTATATGTTTCGCTCAGCCACATCGCTTTTTCAATGGCCTTATTAGTTATTTAAAAAGAAAAATACCGATGTAACTGTCTAGATACATCACTAAATGTGTAGGTAGAAGGGTTGCCTATTAAATAAATTTATCTAAAATATTACTCTTAAGCGTGATAAAATTGAAAATAGATTTCAAATCGATAACTTTCAATATCGTGTCTTCAAAGGTTTATTTCACTATATGGTTCGCTCTGCCAAATCGCTTTTTCAAATGGCCTTATTAATTCCCCTTTATGTCTCGGAGGGCACACACGTAAACGATTTACGTTGGAGTTTACAGCGTTGGCTTTCTTTATGCTACAATAAAGTGAGAGACTTTACATAAACTGGTCCCAAAATGTAATATCTCTTTTTAATTGTCACAAGCTCACACCTGATGTCTAAAGTAATTTGGTAACAAGTCTTTGTTTTGGACACTGATATTTATAGGGATTAAGAAGGTTGGTTTTTGGCGGGATCGGGAGAAAATATATTTGATATTTTCCATCGTCGGCGCTTAGTAAATCTTCCAAATATTCATATTTTTAAACAAAGAAACACTTGTACTGTTTTACGTAAACAGCATCATCAGGGCTAAAACTTTTAGCCCTGATGATGCTGCATAAGCGACCGGTTTCGCTTTACAAAAGGATTACAAAATAATAAATTATAAGTGATACGTAAAACAGTGCAGTTCTTTGTTTAAAAATATGAATCGGGAGAAAAGATTTTCAGTTCTTTCATTATTGAGTTTCATGATCTGGGGGCTGATTATGTATCTCAGTTGTCAACTCAATATAAAACACGTCATTTCGCAGCTATTTGATGTACACTTTTCCATTTTGCGTTGGCCACTGAGATACATAATCAGCCCCCATATTTGTTTTGAAAGGTCAACAAATAAGTACACGGCTCTCATGATTGCAAGAGATAGCCGTGGCCTGTAGGTAGATACCATAGATGTAACAGGTGCGCCGACCGAGATGGAAAACCTTTTGTGCAAGTTTACCGGCTACCCTACCTACCAGATTGGAACATTAAAAACCACAATGGCGACAGAAATAGGTAAGTCGATGGATCCCCACCCGGGCATGTTGCTGCACAGCGATCTACTATCAGTGGCCTTTGTGGTACCTACTGTTCTAATATATTTGATATTTTCCATCGTTGGCGCTTGGTAAAACTTCCAAATATTCATATTTTTAAATGAAGAAACACTTGTACTGTTTTACGTATCACTTATTCTTTACTATTTTATAATTTTTGAATTATTTTTAATAAAGAATAAGTGATAGTGGGTAGATACAAATAAAATGAATTTATGTTTATTATTCAAAACTATTGTTCAGTAATTTAAGTTCTAGCCCTGAAGATGCTGTCAAAAGCGAAACCGGTAGGCTATGTATAAAATAATAAAGAATAAGTGATACGTAAAACAGTACAAGTGTTTCTTCATTTAAAAATATGAGAATTTGTGGTACCTACCTATATTTTGACCAGTGTTCACGGGAAAACGGGTAAGGTTATCCTTACCTTACTTTACTTATGTAAATTAAGTCATTTGTAAAATATTGTTTAGTTAATGTGCTGTGTGGTCTGCGGTGGTAATCTCCACTGTGGTCTAGACCACAGAGGCCAGAGAGACTAGACCGCTTGACTTCTTGAGGTCCCGGGTTCGATCCCTGAGTCGGGCAGCAAATAAAAAGGAAACAAAAAATATTTAATTTCCTAAAAAAATAACGTTGCCTGGGATTGGATATGTGGCCGGTTGGCGATAGGTTTGCAATTTATCACATTGTGATACTTAGTTTCTTCGGCTAGTCGTGGGTGCCTTGGTTGTGCCTCTGCCTACCCCTTTTGGATATGGGCGTGAAAATAGGTATGAAATATTCAGGAAGAATTTTTCGTATTAAGTATTTTCTCAATGCAATCCAGTCTCACTCAACAAGCTTGGGTATTGATGGAATTGAGCAAAATGCCACCGCTTTACCTAGGACCCCAGAGGACTTACTGTTACAAGGTATGTTTATTTTGAGTTTTAAGCCAAATGGGATTATAGCTCCTTAGAAATTTACTATACTTGACTGGCAGAGGCTTACACTCACTTCAAAAATTAAAAAAAAAAAGAATATGTAAAACATAAACTATTGCGCCCCAACTTGAAATGTGTAAGTCTGTGTTTATTAACAAGACAGCTGACGTCTCAAGCAAATATACAATCCATAATAATATGTATTCGATAACAGTGCTTTACAAAGCAAGCTTTCTGTTTTAAACAAACGCTGATGTAAATCAAGACTAAATAAATAATTATTACATTAAGTATTATCTATTAGTTATGGTCAAATCCGACCCGCTACACAGCAAAGGTGAACATAATTTGTAATAAAAAGTCTAATTTTATATTTATGGCACTGTATTGTACCAATTGTAATCAAAATTTTGTTGTCCTAGGCTAATAGGCCCTACTAACACGTGCGTAACATATTAGGGCATCTGCATATAGTGAAGGTATGTAGCAACCACTAAAACCTCTGACAATTTTTTTTTAATTTAAATTTTCTTAGCAGTTTTAAAACTGGTTGTAATTTTCTATAATCCGTGCGATTTGAAGTACAAACGTCTAACGCGTGATCAAGAAAACAAAAAACAAATTTTGGTGAAAAAGCATATTACGTATCCCTAAAGATTTAGGTAGAGATAATAGACCATCAAAACTAATCAAAACTATCAACAGGGTATTCTTCCAATCCCCGGCAACGTTTATTCTGTTAGAAAATTGAAAAAACTAATTTTTGAATTGCCCGCGACTCCAACCGGAGACCTAGTATAGTCAATACCAACTTCAAATCAATAGATCACAGAATTAATTTTGGAAAAAAATATAGGCGACACCGCTAGCAGTAGCCAGTCTGTGGGGTGAGAGATAAAAATAAAAAATGCCGCGTAAAAATATGAGAATAAATGATAAAAATACTTTTTATTGTACACAGTTACACCGACAGCTGTTTTGTTACTAATCTGTCTGCTCCTTTCACAAGTTCGCTCGCGTAAGATTTATTTTCTCAACAAACTCTTATAAATGTAAAATAAAAATCTTTATAAACAGCTTTCGAGTTCGAGGCTCCGGCATTGCCAACAGCCATCAAACTTCAATATCCCCGAGATGTGTCTTTTGATGTCCCCAAGTCTCAAGATATTAAATAAACTCCTTTATATGATGCTTTTTATTTTTATTTTGTAAGCCACCCTCAGGTAATACTGTCAATAATGTTACTTTATTATAGATTTGTGCAACTTAATCAGATTTTAGTGATAGTTTTTGTCTTAGTATTTCGATTTTACTCTTCTAAGCAATTACCAAGAGACAGGTTTTGGTTGGCAATTAATAGGAGAAAGGAGGGGAGAGAGAGAGAGAGAGTGAGGTTGATTTTATTCCCTGTGTTGGTTTGGGTAAAAAGACCATCTGCCGAAAAGAGAGAGCAAGGATGGTGTTATTCCTCGTGTTTGTTCGGGTCTCCTGTGTAAAATAGACCATCCGTTTCGTCTAGCAGCTCATAAGAGGCGAAAAAAGGCAGAACGGTTTAAGAAGACTATTGGAGGTCGCTTCTGTGGTCTAGCGGTCTTGGTGCTGGACTTGAATTCGTGAGGTCCCGGGATTGATTCCCAGGTCGGGTAACATAAAGAACATGTGGTTTGTCCAATTTTATAATAAAAATAAATTTTGCTCGGGTTGCGATATGTGCCCGGTTGGCGATAAGCTTGCCACCTATCATGTTGTAGAACTTAGTGTCTTCGGCTTGTCGTGGATGCCCTAGCAGGGCTGAAGATACTTACTTACTTACCGTTGGTGGTGGAGTGCTGAGCAGCAACTTGCGCGTGTAAGGATCTGCTGCCTTAACTAATCCTGCCGCCATAATGGTAGTGCCATGTTCCTGTCTGGAGGGTAAATTAGCCGGTAAGCTTACACAATAATTGACACTCTTCAGTTAGTTACTCATTATTTTATTTGACTAGCTTTTACTCGTGTGCCAAATTTTTCTCCTAAGGATAACTAATACAACAAAAAAATTGTGTGTGTACTTATGTACACGCGTTAGAAGTTATACTTCTTCGGCGTAATAAGATAAAAATCTTTTTGAAAATTTTATCTTTTGCCTTATTTCACATTTGTAGACAAAATGACACTAACAATAGAAAAAACTAAAATGTTATCTATAGCTAACTTCATCATGTCGGTTTTTCGTGACGGTGTGCGCGCGCATCGTAAAAATTTACCCTCATCATTTTTTCCTAACGCGCCAAAAGAAGTATAACTTCAAAAAAGTTTTCAAAATTTGCGTAGGTACGCGTTTACGTGTGATGGGGATTTATTTTTAAAATTATATCTATCTATCTATAATTTTAAAAATAAATCCAGATAACAGAATACTCTGTTGTATACATTATACTATTGCGAGGTCCGTCTGTTTCAGACACAAACATCCATCCATACAACATTTTGGATTTATGATATTACTAGAACAGGATTTAGTGTATTAGAATTTGTTTGTGTTTGTTGCACAATAAAAAGTTTTATTTTTATTTTTTACGTATTTAATTACAAATTATAATATAAAATACACAAACACCGGTTAGTTATAAATTATAAACCAACTTATTGTAAAAGTGTCGGGCTGGCTATGTTTTGTGTTATTACCATTTCTAAATCAAATAAATCTCGTAAAATGAATTGAACAGTCTGAAAATGTATTCAATACCTTTTTTAAAATAAATGGCCACCGTATTGGAATATTTAAGGAGAAAATATTGAATGTTTATTTAAATGTGAGAATAATTCGATTTATGTACACTTAAATAAATCAAACTGAAGTTTTAGCTTTTTATTGGCATTTTATAGTTTTTATTGAAATGTTATAGTTGTTTTAATAATTGTATTACTAGGTGGTAGAGTTTCGCAGCGACTCACCCGAATTGGTACCACCGGTATACCTATTCCCGCCACCATAACGTCAGTGTTTGCCGTTGACGTGTTCCGGTTTGAAGGATAAGGTAGCCGGTAATCTCACTTTTGCTCGAGGCCTAATATCCCGGCCTCAGGTCGGCAACTTATCACATTTGGTGTCTCTATACTGCGTGAATTTCTTACCATCAGGAAATCTGTCTGCTTGTTTGCTTTGCAATATCATAAAAAAATACCAAATACACCTTGATAAATAATTACATACATATTGATTAAACATATCAAAAACAATAGTCTTTCTATAGTAAAAATCTGTAGACCTAGAGATAAGCCCACCTTTTGTGCATTTCTGTTTATCACTGTCCATATTTTAAGTCATAAATTGTGTACAATAAAGAATTAAAATAAATAAATAAAAGTAGCTTAACTTACTCATTATATATGCCTGCCAGAGAAGGTTCTGTCAACCGTCCAGCCGCTTCAGAGATTAGACTGAGTAAAAAGACAGACAAAAATGTAAAAAAATACATTTTTTGTATATGTACCGTATAAAGATTTGCAGTTCATGCTGTAAGGTTGTGGATTTCGCTTCCTAGTGAAATTCGTGATTGTGAAACCCTTGTTTCTTTAAAAAAACGATTAAAGAAACAATTAGAGTTGTTTAAGCTCCGTTTATGAAGGTTATATTTTAGTATGTATCATATGTATTAAGTATTTATTTTTAGTATAGTTTTGTTCACCAGGTCTACATGTTGCATTTATTGTTTTTCTTTAACGGGTTCGCTGGAAGAAATTTCATTAATTAGATAAGCTCGCCCTTTGTACTTCAGTTTGTTTTAGTCTTACCTATTCCTGCCGCCATAATGTCAGCGCTTGCCGCTTACGTGTTCCAGTTCAGAGGGTAAGGTAGCCGGTAAACTTACGTTTGCTCGAGGCCTAACATCCCGGCCTAAGGTTGGCAACGCACCATTTCTACCTTTGGTGTCTCTAGGCGACGTGAATTTTTTACCATCAGGAAATCCGTCTGCTTGTTGACTTCCAATATTATAAAAAAGTCTTACATTTTTCTGTAATTTCTATTGTGTACCTACAATAAAGAGTTAATAAATATAATAATAAAGACTCATATTACACATGTATGAAAGGCGGTAATTTTAATATACAAACAGGCACTCCAATTTTGTATATATGTATGTATGTGAATAAAGTATACGTTGTAACCACACTCTTAGCTATCTGCACTTTATTGGCGATATTATAAACATCCCCCTACGTTGTTACTTTCAACCCTAGGGAAAAAGATGGTTGTTACAAGTTGGCCTTCCTTTGTAATGGTTATTTTTGTCAAAATCTGTAAATTTAACTTGATATTATTTTTTTTGGGAAAAAGCACAAGGAGTTAAGGTACAACTTACTATCAGGATTATTAACTTACTTATTATAAACATCCCCCTACGTTGTTACTTTCAACCCTAGGGAAAAAGATGGTTGTTACAAGTTGGCCTTCCTTTGTAATGGTTATTTTTGTCAAAATCTGTAAATTTAACTTGATATTATTTTTTTTGGGAAAAAGCACAAGGAGTTAAGGTACAACTTACTATCAGGAGGAACTTCGAGAAGATGGCCTCGCATGACCTCTTTATTGGCCTCTTAGTAAATCCATCAAAATCTCATGTCATGTTTATTGGGAGTCGTTTTAAACTTAAATTACTCACAAACGTCCCACCCATTCTTTATAACAACATCAAAATATCCATGTCAGATAACTTTACAAATTTAGGAGTAGTTTTTAGTTCAAAATTTTCCTGGGACTCTCATGTCAACAGCATCAGCAAAAAAGTCTATTTCTCTCTTCATTCTCTTAAACCCTTTCAAAACTTACTTCCTCTAAAAACTAAAATATCCCTTATGTCTTCCCTTATACTACCAATTTTAGATTACGCCTCTGGGTTCCCCTTGTCGTCCTTCCGTAGCTGCACTTTTACGTTTTCCTACTCATTACTCCAGCTTTTATTCCCATTCTTTCACAGTACATGCTATAAGGCTATGGAACTCACTTTCCCTTGATATTCGAAATAGTAATTCCATAACCTCATTTAAAAATCGTTTAAAACTGTTTTACTCCTCTAGTCCTTAATGGTAGCACTTATTGTTAGAATTAAACTATTAGTAGGTATAACTTGTTCGTTTTTTTTGGTATCTTTTTTTTATTATTAATACTAGTATTAAGTAAGTATTTATGTAGAATAGTTTATAATTTTAATTTAGTTTTTCTTTTACTCTTTAATCTTAAGGTTGTACACTGTCTACCTATCGCTTTTTATTTTGTATCGTTTTTCTCTATCTTAGGTTAGGTTAGCTGTAAGATATCTCTTGTAAGAGATAAGCTCGCCTTTTGTACAATGTTTATATTTGTATTTTCTCACTATCAACTCTATATTACGTGTGCAAAAAAGTGTAAAATAAATAAATAAATAAAATGAATTTCATTAACATCCCACAAGTGGCTTTGAGCTATCAATACATATTATAAAACAAAGTAGCTTTCATATCCCTATGTATGCTTAAATCTTTAAAATAACGCAACGGATTTTGATGCGGTTTTTGAAGTTATACTTCTTTTGGCGCGTTAGGAAAAATAATTAGGGTAAATTTTTACGATGCGCGCGCACACCGTCACGAAAAACCGACATGATGAAGTTAGCTATAGATAACATTTTAGTTTTTCAAAAAAAGGTACCAACAAAGTAAAAGTAAAGACATCTACGTATGTTTGCGTGAGAACTGACAACTGTATTCACAATATTTCTTTATTCTATGGTTAGTGTCATTTTGTCTTCAAATGTAAAATAAGGCAAAAGATAAAATTTTTAAAAAGATTTTTATCTTATTACGTCGAAGAAGTATAACTTCTAACGCGTGTACATAAGTACACACACATTTTTTTTAATGGATAAAGTGATTAAAGAGAAAGGTTTGTATGTATATTTTATACTCATGTGGAGCCGGGGCGGACCGCTACTACATAATAATTCATACATGTCCAAGATAAAAATTAAAACAGTCAGAAAAAAAATTGATAAACCACTAGTTGGTCTACCTCGGATCGGGCCACCTTTAATAACCTTAGCAACCATAGAAACCATTGATAATCCTCTTTTTGGGTACGGTTAAAAATATAAGTATACACATTTTTTTAAGTAAACGCTTGCACTTATCCCCTATACATAATATGAATAGTTGAGAAGTACAAGCGTTTACTTCAAAAAAGAGTGTATACCACGGAATTCCACCAATTGCCGACGATAACAAGTATTTCTAGATTCTATTATAAGGACAGTGATAGCGAATGTACTTTGAACTAATAAAGTTAAAACAAATTGACGTGGTGGTAGGGAACAGTTAATTTGCCCCCTTATTTCGGTGGCGACTTGAGGACGCAATCGGCAGAGATCATTACCGGCCCATTTGTGAGCAAACTTTGTTAAACATTGACGTTAAATAATGGTTTTTATTTCCGTCATTCCTGACAAAGTACACTTATGCTAGAAAATGTTTATCCCATTAACATAAATTAGAATGTTTAGGAAGTTTTTGTTAATTTATATCTCTGCACAACACGTAGACCGTGGATTAAATTTAAGAAACATATGAGAACAAAAAAAAAGTTGAAATAAAATAATACAAATGGCGGCCTCCAGGAAAGACAGGATATTGAAGAGTTAAAAAATAATTATATAAGGTAAAACATGAAATACCTGTAGGTACATACGTAGCAAAAAATAAATAAAACAAATGTAATTTATATATAAAGTAAAATAATTTATTTTACAAATAAATGCATTTCCGCACAGTTAATTGTTTTCAAATTAGCCCGAAAAAATGTTACGATTGAATATATTTTACTATACCTATTTTACTCGTATTGATAACCAGCTGTCCGCCAGAGCTTCGGTTCGGATTTTGGTGTTACATCAAAAACATTTCATTGAAAAAAAATTGGTTTGTCATGAATGGAAGTAATAATTGTACATTAACTAGCTGTTTCCCTATGACTTTGTCAGCATAGAATATTTAAATTTTTCAAGCAAACTTTCTTCCTCTATTATAGTTATTTGGGGAATGATTTTCGACAATAGTCTTTGTTTGAACTCGGATCTTTAGCTAATTTCATTAATATAGTTTGAGCGGTTAGGTCGAAAAAAAGAACATTAGACAGAAATCCAGACTTTCTTTCATAACATTGGTCTGGATTATCGACACAGTCAAATCCGCGGACGTAATAATATGTTTTGTCTAAACAAGAAAAACGAATGCACAATTTTTGTTAGGAACCAAAACAAGTTGATTTAGAAAATCACCGACAGAGGTCATTTGTAACTGTGGACAACTAACACGATCTCATTTGGCCTTTACCATTGATATACAGTCCACATTCGATTCTCCGACAGTCGCTATTTGTATCAATAAAGGAACACTCTGAAAAAAACCCGTTAATTCAAACACTAAATGCGTTTTACTTCTTACTTATCTGATATAACTTTGCAGGACATTATCTCCTTTCGTGATAATTTTGATTGAGATACATACACATAGAATAGATTTTCGCAACAACTTTCATATCCCATTATAGTATTCGAAGACTGATTTGTAATAAAAATAACTACGGTAATAATAACAGACTTCAAAACTAAAAAGTAATAAAGATTTAATATTTATTAATTATATGTGTTATAACCTATTATTTATATGTGTCATTTACTAATAGGTCTGAAGTCAGTACCAAGCCAATTAAATACTCACTTATAATATAATTATTAGTTTAAGGCTTGGCAGCGACTTCAAACCTATTGGTGAATGGCACATATAAATATTAGGTACAATATAATTAATATTAAATCTTTATTATTTTTTACCTTTTAATTTTGAAGTTGGTTTTTATTAACGTAGTTATTTTCATTAAATACTTTTTCAGTTTATTGCTGATATGGTTTAATTGAATAAAAATAAACATCGGGATGGGTGAAAGTAGACAAAAAATGCTCAAAAAACTATGGGACCAATTCGAAACTGTTTCGCATCAAACAAAAAAAGTATTACGTAAATTGGTTCAGAAACGTCGGAGAAATCGACGTACCTACATAAAAAAATATACTAGCCGAATCGAGATTGATGAAGAAGAGAGAGAAATCGGAATCGAGAGCATCCTCCTATTATTTGAAGTCGGTTAAAAATGATCTTACAGCAAGTTTTTGCCGTTTTTGCGTTTCATATTTTCAATTTCATTCGAAGGATGGATTACTATAAATCAAGGATAGTGGTATGTGCAAATACTCACTGAACGTTTGGTAAAGCCATAAATAATATTTAGCAGCTATCGATAATATTTGGACATCCCGTCTTGACGTTGAGCTTCCATTGTGTTTTTCGTGTATTTGAGCGACTTTTGTTATCGCTTTTTATCGCCTGTATTCTTCCTTGTTTAACCACCTTCAAATGAGGTAAACTTTATCAAATTAATAATATATGTTATAATAAATATCTTAAGACAAGTCACACAAATCAAATCTAACCCCAAAGTAAGCAAATTATATGCTTGTGTTATGGGTGTTAGCCAACGACACTAATACATAGCAAAAACAGATACCAGAATAAATTTGAAATATTAATATTTGTAATGTATTCGGAATATCTTCGGAATTTTATGTAAATATTTTTATGGCAAAAGGCAGCTAACAAAAACGCGGCTCCTCTGATGGTAAGATGCATAGATGTTTTAGGTGTGTCGATGTCCAGCGGCCGTAGTGTTGTGCCCAATTGTGCAAATCTACCGGATAGCCTGCTCCCCGGATCGGAACATGACAGCGGCGGCAGGTATAGGTAAAACAGTGGATTCTTACCCAGGCAAATTGTTGCACAGGACTCTACCACTAGTGGTCATGTTGACTTTCATATTTTTAAACCCGTTTTGCCTTTGATCACCTTTTACAAGCTGCCAGACAGGACGGTGATTGGTCTATTCTACATATAAGACCAGGATCAATTCGGAAAAGTCTGAAATTTTTAAGGTTTTTCAGATGATAGCCTTTTAACACACTTAATGGCACAATAGAAATATAGATGTATGTATCTAATATACGAAGTTTCTTACTTCGTATTTTAGATACATACATCTATATCGATCCCAGTGCTTTTACAGAATCGATTTTAAGGAAACACAGTTCAGATTATAAGTAAATTTATAATCTTCAAATACTAAAAATCAGAAGAAAATTAGTAGACCAGTAGTTTTATAATCATGGGCTGGAAAACCAACAAATAGGTAACGAGCAAAAAAGTATCTTCATATCCATATCCCCGAAGAGGTAAGCAGATGCACAACCTACAAGTCGAAGACACTAAGTCATGTGATGGGTGGCAAGCCTATCGCCTACCCGGCGTATAACCAATACCGGACAACGTTATTTTTTTGTAAAAAAATTGGAATTACAAACTTTCTATTTTTTTGTTGCTCTAACCGTGGATCGAATCCGCAGCCTCAAGAAATCAAATCTGACGCCGGATCACTAAACCGCTAGAGGCGATAAAAAATAGGAATAAAACGATACGAATAAAAGTATGACAACCTAAAAATATTGTCTGTATAGGTATATAACCTAGCTGCTATCTATCCTTTTATAATTTGAAATGAAGTAAAAAAATAAATTATAAGTATTTGCATATAAACCAAAAGCGTGCTTAAGTACCTATATTTCTTGTTGAAAAAACTTTAAACCCGACCACTCCACTCCCTTGGAATTATTTAAGTAAGCTTTCGAGACAGTCAAGAGAGGCCACAACCTCTCGAGTGGCACCGATCGCCAATTTATCATGACATCTGCCTGGGTCCGGTTTTGTACGGGGCTTATTATGAACTATCATATTTTTATGTATATTCTATAGTACTGCTAAATAGGTCCAGTTTCCAAGTCCTGCCAGTTTCATCAAAACTATCTGAGCAGTAATCAAAATGGAAACTAATTTGCTACCTCCTGAAACGTTATTCTACTGTCAAATGTAAAAAAACAGTATCCGAAGACACTAAGACCCACAATGTGATAGGTGGCAAGCCTATCGCCAACCGGGCACATATCCAATTCCGAGCAACGTTTTTTTTTTAGAAAATTGGAAAAACCAAATTTTTTTTGTTGCTTGACCCGGGATTCCAACCCGGGACCTCATGCAGTGTACAACACCTAAACCGTTAGACCACAGAGGCGACCACAGTATCTGAAGAATGAGCACTGGAAATAAAATTTCTAGGACTACATTGTTTTACTGGTGTCGCTATTTTTAAAGGGCTCTAAGAAAGTGGAGGTTGCCTTTTTCCCTTCCCCATTAAAACATTTTTTAATATGTTTGTTTTATATTTTTTTGGTCACACGGCCACTACTAAATCGATTTTGATTACTGTTTTTTGGAAAGGTATCGGTTAATGATCCCATATTAGTTTAACATGATTCGACTATGTTGGTACATAAGTGTTTTCTAAATTGTATTTCATAACGCAAAAATTTGGCGTTTATATCGACAATGTTATTAATAATAACTAGCGGCCCGCCCCGGCTTCACACGGGTATTAAATATACGTATAAACCTTCCTCTTCAGTCACTTAATCTTTAAAAAAAAACCGCATCAGAATCCGTTGCGTAGTAGGGACATAGGGACAGAGAATGCGACTTTATTTTATACTATACTAGCTGCCCGCCCTCGCTTCACTTCGGTTATTCAAGAATAAAAATCCTATTAATACGTATTATAAATGCGAAAGTTTGTGAGTATGTCTGGATGTCAGGATGTCAGTATGAATGTTTGTTGGGGGGAATGCAGTAAGCGCGCATGTCTTTGCTACGGTTCAACGATATTTAATTTTGCGCCCAGAGATTTTAACTTTTTGATAACTCATTACTTGTTAATTTTTTTCTGATAGTGTAAAAGGCAATTTTGATCGAAATTACACACATAACGTATCTAACAGATTTATTTGATTAAGGGATAATATTGTATTGTTTTTCTTTGTATTGTTAAAAATATGTTCTAAATCAGGGGTGGGCAAATTCTTTTGACCACGGGCCGGTAAATTAAAAAAAAATCTAGTGGCAGGCTAGTAAATTATAATTAATCTTGATGCGGGCCGGTTTATTAAGCCACCTAAAACTAGCAGTAAATATTACGATTATAAAACGTTGTATAAAGATAACATAAGGCATTTTTTATTATTTTACAGTCCTTTATTAAAATAATATCTATTTATGAAGTCTTAACATATGAAATACGCAATTTATATGTTTGAAGTAGCAATTTAGTATCATAATTGTTTAAATTTCAATAGTCTTTTAACATTTCGACCATCAATTTTTTTAAAGAGGTTCATTTTTTTTTCTAAAAAAAAACCCTCGGCGGGACGAATTAAAACCTCTCAAGGGCCGGATCCGGCTCGCGGGCCGTAACTTTCCCACCCCTGTTCTAAATTAATCCTTCATTTTACTGTTTTAAGTAAACGCAAAAAACGGTTATTGTGGGTTATTCTGTAAAGATAGACATATACCACCGCTTACTTTTTTGAGATCTATCAAAGATTTAAAATCCCAACATACATTGTTTTGTTTCCTCGAAAACGCTGACAAAACTCAAAAAGGTTTTGTCAGCGTTTTCGAGGAAAGCTCCCGATCGGCTTATTTTTTGCCGACATATCGAACTAATATCGTTGTAATATCGTTGGTTTCTACAAAACGTAAACCGAATGAAAATCCGTTCAGCACTTTTCTAGTAAATCGCGAACTGACAGACAGACGCGGCGGGGAACTTTGTTTTATAATATATATTGATAATGAATGGAAACTTTGGCAATTAACTCGTGGGTTACGGTTTTTTTGCAACAAAAAGGAAATTGGGTTTTTCCAATTTTCTTATAAAAAAAATAAACGTTGCTCGGGATTGGATATGTGGCCGGTTGGCGAAAAAAAAACAGTATCTTCACGCCTATATCCCCAAAAAGGTAGGCAGAGATACAACCAAGGCACCCACGACTAGCCGAAGGTACTAAGTCCCACTATGTGACAGGCTTGCCACCGAGTTCAAACTACAAAAAAAAAATCAACTCTCAAATTACACGCTGAATGATGAAAATAGTACTGTACGCTGAAGAAGTTAGGGATAAAAAGCTTGGTAAATACATTTAATATAACATACAGTTTATATTTATAGTTAGACGTACTTATGTAGGGATACGAATAGGTATAGGTGTACAATCAATAGTACTTAATATACTACAAATTTAGTAATATAAAATGTCTCGAATTAGCCATTATAACTATCAATCATAAGGACATGATTTGTACGGCATTCTGAGTAAAAATATGTACAAAAAGTTAATCGATATTTTACGTGTGCTTTGAAAATAAACACCCGATTCTCAGTCTCTGTCCAGGCGTTCGATTGAATACGTGCTTTGCTCTAGGAGATTGCAATTTTCTTGAGAAATCCCTTCATTTATTCAAAATAACATTGATAAATGACATATTATAGAAAATATCGTAAGAGTGTATTTTTTAAAGAAAATGTAACGTTGATAAATCGGAATCTTATAAGTATTATTTAAGTAAATATGTCCATTGGTCTCGTAAATATGTCGGACCATCGAAGGAACAGAGCGGTATGGGTTTAAGTCCCATGAAGTGGCAAGAATGACGTCAAACAATTTCTCTGTGTTAGCCCGGGTTCCTTTGCAGAGTAGACCATCTGCCTTCCTACCAGGCAGCTCGTAAAACACGCGCATAGGCTTACTATAACCAACACAGTGACATCATATTAGGTGGTAAAGTTTCACAGCGACTCGCCCGAATTGATACCACCGCTCTACCTATTCCTGCCGCCATCCAACGCCTGCCGTTGACATGTACCGATTTGAAGGGCAAGGTAGCCGGTAAACTTACTTTTTGCTCGAGACCTAACATCCCTTTTTTTGGTGAATTTCTTAGCATCAGGCAATCCGTATGCTTGTTTGCCTTCCAATATCATAACAAAAATAATAATAATGGAATTGTATCATGCTCTTTTTGTATCAATTAATAACAATTGCCAATAATAATGTAGCAACTGAAATTGGCTAGTTAATAATTTGGCATGCTAATAAAACACTAATCCTCCGTCATAAAAACATATAACAGCTAACAGGTAAAAAGAAAATATACTAAAAATAATACAAACCTGTTTTTGCAGACACAGATACACAACGAGATGTTAATATTAAAGTTCGACCTTTGCATGTGAGTGAAGGAATGCTTTGCTATGTACCTTTAACACTAATAATATCGCCTATGTGGTCTAGTCTTTGTTGGCGTTGGCTATATAAGGTCTAGGGTTCGATTGCTGGGTCGGGCAACTAGAAATTTGTGTTCTTTCTAATAAAAACAAGGTTGCCCAGGATTGGACAGTGGTCGATTGGCAGTAGATTTGTTACCTATCACACTGTAGAACAAAGTAGGTATCCTATATTAATCGTGGGTGTTCAGTTGTACTTCTGCCAATGTGTTCGGTGTAGAGGCGTCAAGATATATTTTTAAAGAATTAACATGTGACTTGATCCAACTTCACTAAATAGTATTAAACAAAATCGCTTCTATATCCCTATGTCCCTTTGTATGCTTAAAACTTTAAAACTACGCAACGGATTATGACGCATTTTTCTTTAATAGATAATGTGATTGAAGAGGAAGGTTACTTATATGTACATTATCTTCCTGTGCGAAGCCGGGGCGGGTCGCCAGTAAAATGTGAATAAGTTTTATCCTGGTGTATCAATGTCGATTACTATTATTTAATCAAAAGCTTTTGAGCCGTGAAACGTGACAGACAAACAGATAGATAGAAAGAAAAAAGACAGAAAAACAGACAGATAGAAATACAGACAGCAAGACAGCAAGACAGACAGACACAAAGACAGACCGACAGAAAGATAGACACACAGATTTTTGCATTTATAATAGTAGTATGAATACAATTATTAAGTACATCATCCTAAACTTTTAATTGTCTTTGTGTGTGTACTATATACTCTGCCTACCAAGCGAAAAACTTGGTGTGAGCATATATACATGTGTCTAATAAGGTACTTACATATCTGTATCTTGTGTACTAATTTAATAAAAATATTTGACTTTACCTAGAGATACACGATGATAGCGTTATCATGTGATCCCGGCAAAAACATTCAATAAATTTACAAATGATTTTGCATTTAAGGATAATCCTTTAGATAGAATTAAGAGTCATTTTCCCGGTATTGGCCCGGATTTTCTGTGTAGAATAGACTATCTACCATCCTACCTGGCAGCTCGTAAGAGCCGAGCAAAGGTGAAACGTATCATTACCAACAAGGACACTAGTAGTAGAATGCTGTGAAACCACGCGAAGATTCCACCGCATTACCTATTCCTCCAGGCCATAGAGATTGTCCAGTTCAGGTCTGGAGCCGATAGACTTGCACAATAAGCATAAGACAGCAACGCACCTACAGCATCTATGATGTCTATAGACTGCGGTTATCTCTTATCTGATGGAAATGGGTCATCAGATGGAAAGTCATCACCGCCGCCCACGGGCATCCGCAACACCAGGAGTATCATAAATACATTGCCGACCTTTAAGGACTCATTCCGCTCTTTCCTTGAAGGATAAGTCATAATTATTTGGGAATACCGCCCTCGATAACTGATTCCACAAAAGTGTTGCGCGAGGTAAAAAAGCGCGCATCAAGATGATGAGTATAATACTGTAAACTCTGTCGTGAAGTCCGAAAGTGAAAATCAGCGGCTAGAATTAAACCAAACAACTCCTCAGAACATTTCCCATGATAGATGCGGTAGAAAACATTGAGGGACCCAACATCTCTACGCAGCGCCAAGGGATCAAGCCGATTGGTAATTGCCCGGTCATTGACAATTCGAATTGCTCTCCGTTGAATGCGGTCAAACGGAAGGAGTTACTGTGGAGCCCCTGCCCAGAGTTGAGAACAGTACTCCATCCAACAGGCCGAATTTGCGCTTTGTATAGTTGTAAGCGTTGGGTCGGCATGAAATACTGTCTCGCTTTACTGAGCACACCAAGTTTTTAGAGGCTATTTTAGCCTTTTCCTCCAGATGACCACGAAATTGAACATCACTCGAAATGTCAATGATTTGGCATACCAATGCAGACTGTGGCAGTAAGAGAAACGCTCTCAAATGAAGGAGATGCGACGAAGCGAATCTTTTTAGCGGAAAACGCGCAAACTTGTGTCTTGCTAGGGTTAAATTGCACCAGATTTTGCTAACCCCAAAACGAAATTTCAGACAGAAGATTGTCAATTTCAGAAACAAGTTGGTTCCGGCTCTTAATGACATGTTCCCGAGATATATTATAACAGCCAAAGTATAAGGCTTCCCCAGTAGTGTCGTTTGCATAGCAATGAGTGTTACTAATTTGGAACATGTCATTGATATGCAGAAGAAACAGAGTAGGATAAATCAAACAGCCTTGGGGTACACCAGCATTGACAAGCTTGGACTCCGAGCACATGCCGTCGACAACGACCTTGATGCTGCGCTCCCTCAAAAAACTAGTGACCCATTTGCATAATTACTTAGGAAGACCGTAAGAAGGAAGCTTTGATAGAAGCTCCTTGTGCCACACCCGATCAAAGGCTTTCGTTATGTCCAAACTAACAGCCAATGCTTCTCCCTTGCTTTCGACTGCTTGCGGCCATCGGTGTGTCAAGTAAACTAAAAGATCACCAGCTGAACGACCACGACGAAAACCGTATTGACGGTCATTTAACAGCTGGTGCTCCTCTAGGCACTTTAAGAGCTGGCAGTTTGTTATGGATTCCAAACTTTGGAAAACAAGGAAGTTATAGCTATGAGCCGGTAATTGGACAGATCCGAGCGGTTACCTTTTGTAGGGATCGAGTGTACTAAAGCGGTCTTCCATGGATGTCTTGTATGCTTTATCAAGGATAACTCAGAACTTCCAATTAATAAATTTAAAAAATGTGTTAAATGTAAATTAAATCAAAAAAGTTATTATAACATTACTGAATATTTAGGAGATAAGACTGCTTGGGGTTAATTGCTCCTCATGCCAATGTCTTATGACATATAATGTATCATTACATTAATTATTGTAAATTTAGTTTAAAATAAGAAAAAAAATACAAGCCCGCTGAGTTTCTTGCCGGATCTTCTCAGTGTGCGGCCGCCTTCCGATCCGGTGGTAGATTTATTATTATATATACCCGTCACAAGTGCCTCTTGTAGGTTTAAGTGAAATAAAGTTGATTTATTATTATTATTATCGAAAACTACTAATCGCATTATAATAAAACCGCCTCGTTGGTCGCTAGCGTACACGTCTAACTTCATCGATCAACCGCGAGGTTCGGGTTCGATTCCCGATGGTGCAGGCATTTGTAAGACAAACATTTAGATGACTGCATTTCGGGTCTGGATGTTTATTAAATTTATTCTGGTATCAATTTAAGTATTTCTATGTAATAGAATCGTTGACTAACATCTAAACAAAGCACAAGGTTAGATTCAATTTGTGTAACTTGTCCAGGGATATCTGTTTGTTATTTATTTAATAAAACTAATGTGGGATCACCTCGAAATCATAACTTATATTTATAAAAAAGAACCATCAAAATCGATTTGCTATTTTCCGAGTAATCGCGTAACAAACATACAGCCGTATTTTAAAACCTTTCTTTTTCGAGCTGGTTAAACTAAACAGCCTTATCAAAAGTGATTAAAGCAGAAATGTCCGTTTAATTTACAAATGATCTCGCCATTAAGGAAAACCCTTTAGGCCAAATTTAGCGTCATTTAAAACAGCGCTAAGCTGTATTTACCGTCAATAAACTATTTTCCGCAATAACGAGTCTATAATCAAATGACTGGCATAGGAATTGGGGAGCCGAATGCAATTAGCAGACGAGACATGAAAGTTAATGACGTTAATCCTTACTCGAATTGCAAAGGAAATTGCGTCCCACTTTTCGCCGTGCTGGTTGATTGGGCACTAGGTCGATTGGCACAAACACTGATACGGATAATTTGGGTATAAACTTTGTCGCTGTAGGTAAATGGGCAAAAAATCGACTATAGGTTGATAGTCATGGATAACTGGGAAAAAAAGGCCCTTTGTAAAAGGTCGGCAATGCATCTGAGATACTCCGGGTTTTAGGGATATCCGTTGGTGAATGTACTTTCCATTGGGTGACCTGAATTCATCTGGATAATTTGGGCATAAATTCTTGTTGCTGTAAGTAAACGGCAAAAAAAATCGACTTTAGGTTGATAGTCATGGATAATTGGGAAAAGAAATGAGCTCATTTCTGAACAGTTATCAATGCATCTAAGATACTTCTGGTGTTGGGGATATCCGTGGGTATCAGTGAGTTCTCTGAAACTCTTGCCTCTTCTTCTAAAACAGCGAGGTAACGGTATACATCCACACAAACTTGATGCTTGGGCTTGTGCATTCATACGAAACGTTAATCTCAGGAATCCTAGCACGGTTTTTCCAACGAAATTTAACAAAATTTTTAAAAAGAGGGTTATGGGTTAAGACTTGTATCTTATTTGCTGCTAACTCTTGTAATGGCATGTTTATGGGAAGTGGTGAATACTTTCTATCAGGAAGCCCATTCATTTGTGTATTTGATTTTACAATTAAAAAAAGTGAAACAAAACAAATACTTTGAATATTGAGTGTTTAACGGTACTCAGAGACGACAATTAATTTTTTATCAGCTTTAGTCTAGATATGTCTTAACATAATTAAATTCATTATAAATTCATATCGCCTCTGTCGTCTAGTGGTTCTTGAGGTCCCAGGTTCGATCCCTGGATCAAGCACAAAAAAAATTGAAAATGAGTTTTTTCGATTTTCTATTACAGATAATGTTGCCCGGGATTGAAGATTGAACTGGCACGGGAGTGCCCGGTTGGCGATAGGCTTGCCACCTTTCAGGATGTGGGACTTAGTATCTTCGGCTATTCGTAGGTGCCTTGGTTGTGCCTCAGCTTATCTCTTTGTGAATACGGGCGTGAAGATACTTTACTTTAATCTATATATTATATAAAAATGAAACCCGTTTTCCTTTGTCACGGCATCACGCGTGAATGGCTGGACCGATTTTACTCATTCTTTTTTGTAGTATTTGTTATTATTAGGAAAAGGTTCTTACTAAAAAAAATATTAAGAAAATCTCTCGAAAATTTTTAAAAATG